>CM038002.1:14372865-14714360 GCA_021234005.1 Nephelium lappaceum | reverse complement strand
AATCATTTTTAAACATCTCCTTCATCAACCCATGTAACCAGTCAACGCTACGAGTACCTATGGTTTTTGTGTGTGAGTGCAGGCATGCTAGTTGAGTGAGTGACCAAAATACCCATTGTTGCCCTTGCATTAAAAAAAAAAAAAACAAAAAAAAAATGTTATAGGAATTTAGAGCGAGAAATATTAATATCAATATATATATCTTCTCCAAATCCCTTTCACCTACTTTGTGAACTGACCCAAATGCTCATGGTTTCTTTTTTTACCAAGATATATTTCACCTTTGGCATCAAAACCCCCTTGGTTTTCACCGTCTAGTACTCTTTTACCTGTCGCTTGTAAGCTTTAGTTGTAGAAGGGTTTTTAGGTACATTTGCTAACAACTAGAATTTAGTGACTTCCTCAATATCATATGTATGTAATCTATATTTTGCCCCATTTTCTACACAGTTTTGTAGTGTTATGCATTCTTGAATCTTGATTGCCAGTTTATTCTCTCTCTGTCTCTCTCCCAAATTTATGTGCTGTGTTGGATATAGGGTACAAAGAGATAGCACCTCCACATGCCTTCCCCAGAATTACAGTTTGAAGGTAGCAGTATATAGTTCTCATGTTTGTCTTATATATATTGGACATATATGAAGAGAAGCCTTAAATGATTATGGTTGTCTTGATTTTTTAATAATTGGCAGTCAATTTCACATATAGAGTAGGCACTGTGTGCTCAATATTATCTTATAAAATTAGACTGACTTATTATTATTATTATTCTGAACAAATTAGGCTGACTTATTCAACATTTGGTTTAAGAATTAAAACAGTTTAGAAAGTAATTTGATGATATAATCTTTCATGATACGATAAAGAGAAAATTGGGGGAAATTTCACCATTTCTTCCAATATTTTTTAAGACAACACTAGCGCAATAACTTGAGCTATTTTTTCACTTAAATGACTCATGAGGACCAAAAGGCCGTTTTATTAGTAAGTCGTCCTCTCGAAAAAAACTTCAGTGCCTAGAACGGAATGCCACATGATGCACTTGGCCATTGAAAACGAGGCATATGGCAAAATTTTACATGTGGCACTTTGACATTGCCGCATGCCTTGTTTTAGTGGCTGGGTGCACACGCACTAGGTGCACTGAGTTTTTCTCCCTTTTCTCTCGTTCTTGTAATTCTTTCTTATTTTTTCTCTCTCTTTTAACTCCAATAAAATGAATTACTATCATTTTTTTCTTGGTAATTAATGAATCATCAGTTTTTTTCTTTAATAATTTTAAAAAGATAAAAAAAAAAACCTTAAAATAATATTAATCTAAATCAAAAGAATAGATAAAATAATATTTCTTAAATCAATAAAGAGAAAAATAATAATTCATTAACCGTTAAAAGAAAAAATGATAATAAATTTTTTTAAAAATTTTCATTTACACTTTTCCTTTTTGTGGTAGTCATACTTGTAAGACCAAATCTAACAAGATTTTACCAAATATCTAATAAGATTCACTACCCTTTAATAGAACCCAGTGAGATCTAACACTGCCAAGCAGATGTTGAATTTTATGCCTTAATTTTGTGAAAATCATTTTATACCTTCAATAAACCATGCATCTAAGTTTTGATTTTATATTCACGGATGCTGGAGCTGAAAGTTGTGTAATTGTATTTTGGTAACAAATATGATGAATAAACATATTACAACAACAAATTATGTTTTAGTCGTCACGACCCCTTTTTTTTTTCTTTTTCTTTTTTGTCCTCGAGACAATATAGCATTCAAGACTTATTTAATGTCTTCATGAATTATTTTATGTATTCAATACTTATTTTGTATCTTCAAGATTTATGACTGGTAAGACTCTCGGATTTAAGTGAGCTTCCCTTTTTTTTTTTTTTTTTTTTGTCTTACTTCTTAAAATATTTTATTTTAATTAAACACTTAATAGGAGTTAACATTTAAGATTCTTGAATTTTTTATTTTAATTAAGTACTTAATAGGACTTAACATTTAAGATTATTGATTTTTTTTTTTTCCATTTTGAGATCTTTAACTTAAAAATCAAGTAGTTTGGCTATGAGGTCAAATGTTCAAATCTCACATTTGTAAAGTGTGGATAGTTTTTTATGAATTTAATCCACCCCCCTCCCTCCCCCCAAAAAAAAATATATTATATACCTCATCTTAACTAGTGATTTTTATTATTTCTTTAATAAAATATATAATATTAATTATATTTTAATTATTTTAGTTTAATATAAATAAAAAAAATTTTTTAATATTTTTATTAAAAAAAAAAAAGAAATCATGAGTGAGAAGGTTGCCTTCTTCGTTGATTGAATGAGATGTGATAAAATTGGGTTAGGTTATATTAATATTATACTGTGATTGGTGTAATTGAAATTAGATATGATTGAATTGGATTTAACTAAATTAATATAATATTTGTGTAAATAGATTTTTGAATAAAATATAATAAAAATATTTTATTATATGTAATAAATACAAATAAAAATTAATATTTATTTTTAATATAAATATAAATATAAAAGGTCCCAAAAGAATGAGATTTGAAAACTCACTCAAAAAACCCACCATTTTAAGTGAGTTTTCAAATCTCATCCTTTTGAGATTTGAAAAGTGGTGGTTGGTGAGCTCGGGAAATATTTTTTTATTTTCCTTCTTTGCACCAAACATAAGTAATGGTGAGATTTTTTTTTTTTTTTTTCTAACTTCATTGCTTGTCCTGATAGCCATGGTCTTAATTTATAGACATTTGTACAAATCAATCCTATGTTGGGAACCAAATTTTAACAGTGACACAAGAAATTTAAATTCCATCCTTTCATTTTCATTTCTAATTACTGCATGTGCCATTAGCAAACACGTATAGTGATTCATATCACTTAATTTATAGAATAGATATTTATACTCACAATGAGTAATACTAGACTTCACAAATATTTGGTCCAAATTCATGATATTCAAATGATATGACATGTGAGTTGTTAACATCCTATTAATCATCACATCATATCATGATTTACAAGATTTTAACAACTCATATACCATATCATTTTGATATGAATTTAGGTAAGATAATTGAGAACACAAATTAATCCTATAAATGTTGGAATCGAATTTTAATGGTGACACTGAGAATTTTCAATTCTATGCCCTACCATTTGAACTGTCCCAACCATTACTAATGCATCATCCTTATTTTAATGATAACCTAGTCAAACACATTTTCTTTTTCAAAATTTCTGTATCAATTATTCCGTACCAAGACTTATTGCTGAATTATGAATTAAACAGATTCTTAACTTAATTTGATGTCTAAAACGTTTCTGGGGCAGCATAAGTATGAGACAACTCCGTTTTCATACACAAATTGTGACATAATTAAATTCCTAACCACCGAAACTAAATAAATTAGTTTTGAAATGGAGCTACCTAAAGTTCATTTGGGCAGATAAACCTGAACCTAATATGGTATTGTGGCAAAAAACATTCATTTAGTCTAATAATAATTTGGGCTCAAACAGCCTCTATTGTAAGGGATATTTACAAAAAGAAAAATCCATTGGGTCCATGCCCCCCACTTAAAAAATAAAAATAAAAACAACAAATATCCTTAAAAATTTATGTATTTCTCTCCAAAAACTGAAGTTTATTTATTTAATTTTATTTAGCGCCTTTTAACAATTTTTTGGGTGTGACAGTTGAATTAAATTCAGAAAAAATTATCTACATCTTATATTTTAGAACAAGAATTTAAACCCTTAACCTTTTAGGATCAAGAGAAGTGGTCAACGTCTTTTCAAATAAAAAATGTTGCTAGCCTAATTAATACAAACATCCATAATAAATGCGTTTTGAGAACTGAATTTTGGATATATGAAATTAGATCCAGCAATTAATAATACATGATCTAACCATTGAAAACATATGTCATAATTTGTGTGAAAGAACAGAGAGAGGCAATCCGAAAAGGCCAAGCAAAGTTTAGGTAAAAAATTTGAATGTCAGTTTGGTCAATTGAAAGTCGTGCAAATTAAACATTGTTTATTTGATAGGTGGCTCTTCTTCTTCATGTAAATTATTTGGCTTAATGGGTACCAGCTAAGATTGTGAAACCCAGTAGAAGTTGTCTGTCCTCCGAAGTTTCCTCTTGTGTATACTAAAATTTAGGTCCTTTTGTCTACTCTTCTATTACCAAAAAATCAGGTGATCTTCTTGGTATAATAGCAAAATAATTAATAATTAATTATTATGATAACGATAATAATAAAAATTATTTTTGTAAAAGCATGATAACAATTATTATGATAATACTGTTTGTAAAAGTGTTCTTTAACTTCAAAAAAAGTATATATACATATATATATATATTATGATAATAGAACACTGCTCTCTAGCCTCTACTTCTTAGATAAGGCTAGTAGCTTGTTGCATTTTTTCAAGTATAAATTGGGGTTTGTGGTGGAAATACAACTTAAACTAATAAGTTAAATGTGTAGATAGATATGAATGTTTATCATTCAATCACCTCAACTATTTTTGAATAGCATATTATGTTTATTGACACAATGATGATGTTATTGGCACCGTTGGTAGTTAGAAATTGAAATCCTCTATTGAGTTGAATTTTTTGTTGATCTAATCTAATCTCATAACATAATATTATAATCCTTGAATGGTTAAGATGGGATTGTTTTTCATATTTATTTATTCAATCACTATTCAGATGCTTCAAAAAGATTAGAAAAAAGCTCAAATTTCCGAAAGGTTAATGAATTGTTGTAATTTAATCAAATAGAGTCTAATGACTTCTAACGTTTGACATTAATTGCATTTCAATAAAACCGGTAATAAAGCATAATTGTAATTATTGATATATATTTTGTCAACTTTTATTCTACTCCTTTTCACAATAAACAAATCATTTTTTTTTTCGCACCCGAGCCTTAGAGTGAGCGAATTTATCCGAAACTTATTGTATAACGACCAAAAACCTTCTTGCTAAGTTAGTAGCTAGTATATATACCCACGATTTAAATGATATTCGATTAGATGGTCACAACTCACAACTTTATATCACAAGCAGTGAAACTTTTATTGAAAAACTTATGGCCGATAATGTGGTAAGGTTTTTCTTAATTAATAGAGATATATATTAACCCCAATAAATTCTTGGTTTAAAACAACATAAGAAGCATGAAAACTTTTTTTTTTTTTTTTAGATAAAAGAACTTCAATGTTGCTATTTTGCAGAACTGTCGTGCTTCCAAACGTTCTTTAAAAGCATGATTTTTTGTTTTTTTTAATCTTTTTGGGTAGTGTGATAATTCAACAGAAATAATAATAATGAGATAATATAAATAAGAAAAGATTTCTTCTGTTTTTAAGAGATGAAAAAGACAGTGCATTAAGGAAAAAAAAAAAAAAAAAGCCAGGGCAACAGAATCTGGGAAGTGAAGTACTGTTACTACGAGTAGAAGAAGAAAAGCAAGGACACAGTTGCAGGACCCAAAGCATGAAATGTTGTTTAAAAGCAAAGGTGATATTCATGATCACTGTAATCCAGCATGCAATTTCACTCTTTTATTATATTCATTCTTTCTGCTTTATGGGGTTTAATGCATTGGAGTTGTGATGTAGTAACAACTAATATATATATATATACATTTATATTAATATAAGTTATTGTAGAGCTTTTTGGGATCTTCTCATGCTCTTGCAGGGAGAGATCTCATTAAGAGTTCTGATGGTCCCCAGGAAGCATGTGGTTGAGAGGAGGAGGAGGGAGATCTTTCTCTCTCTCTCTTTCTCAGTCACTTCTCTCCAGTTTTTGTGTGTTTTTTTGCTTTTGTTAAAGGAATCAAAGCATGCCATGAACCACCATGTGATCCCATAGTTTATTATTTCCTTCCTATATGTATATAGCCCTTTTATTTTTCAATTTCTAATCAATCTCTCTCTCTGGGGCTCATTAATGTCCATCTTATAATTAATTCATCTTTATTCTATCGTATCACGATGCTATTTATCATCATTATCATAATACAAGTTATTTGGACATACCTTTAGCTTATACAATCTCGATAAAAGTATGATAATTTGTTAATTATTTAATTTTAACGTAGTGATTACCCTTCATGTACGTGCTTTTTCCTGATTAACAGCAATCCATGTCCTATATAATCTTATCAATTAATTATTCAGTACCTATAATAAATGATAAATAAGGATTCTGTGCATTTGTGCTTTAATTAGTCTCGGGCATGCCTCCACATTAACATCTACACTATGTCTCCTCAGCCTACATACTAGACGACAAACTCAACATTCCAATGGAGCCATCTTAAAAGATCGAGCTACCTACATTGAAAATCCAACACTATATATATATATTTTCACCTTTCCACTCCATACACCATGCTCTTTTGTTTATTTTCTATGTTTCGCTGTTTGGTATATCTAACATATGTACGCCCAGTTTCTCTTCTTATTCTTTTGATCACCTCCTTATAAATAAATATATTTGAAATACCACAAAATTAATTATAAAAGGAAACTGTTAGGATGTTAAACTTAATTAATCTTTTTCTACCTTAAAAATGTAAGAAACATTTTCTCTCGATTTTTTAAAAGAAAAAAAATCAAATATATATACATATATACATATATGTATATATATATATATGATCTTCACGTGAAAAATATTATTTTCTAAGTTCCAACTTCCTTTTTTTTTTTTTTTTTTTTTGTTTTGAAGGGTTCTAAGTTTCAACTTATAAAACAAAAATGATTTCCTTGTTTATCTCTCATCCTGTCTCAATAGGAGGATAAGCAAGATGCATATCCAACATCATTAGACCAATTAATAATTATAGTTTGTTGTCAATTTGTTTCTATATATATGTTACATAAATGGAATATTATTACCAGGTTGTATTTTCTACGAGTGAAGAATTAAGATGCATGTGCTTGTCTATACTATTTGAAGCAAAACTCCCCATATTATAACTCATTGACTCAAGTTGTTTATACATACATGTGAATTTTGCGGTTTTAGTTGTGCACGACAACCTGATATCTGTTGTTATTTTTTTGGTTTCCATATGCATGTACATATTCCGAATTACAGACACCCAAATTCTAATAAGATAGCAATATAATATCTTTCAAGAGAAGGAGAAATAATATACTCATTGCCAGCAACAAGAAATTAAAAATCTAATTCATGATTAATTGATCATTCTACAAGGTTTTAATTTTAATTTATACGTGATCACATTGATGATTTTGAATCATAGAACACAAAAAATATAAAATATTACGCTTATAATTGAGAGAATCCGTGAACAAAATGCGTGTATATATATATATATACACACACTAGATGAGGAGAGAAACAAACAAACCCTTCAAATGGTAATGATACAGTCTGACAGTAATAATAATTAATCACATCAGCAATGACAGGAAATGGGTTTCATGAATGCCACAATAAGGTGTATTGGCTGTCGAGTACTTGTATAAGAAAAATACTTAGCAATAATAATAATAATAATAATACGCATTAAAATGGTGACGAGTAATGCCAAGCGAATTGAGCTGGCTGATGTCTGCCCTTGATTAATGCGACCTTGTCTGGTCTCTCTGTTGATGATTGCTCTTTTTATAATATAACTATACACCCCAGTCCCCACCACCACCCTCCAAGTTCCGACTTCTCCTTCTTTTTTATTTCTTTTCTTTTTCTAATCTTATCTGCCATTTCTATGATATTGATCGCTAAAACTGTAAAAATTATCATTATCATCGTCATTGTTACTATTTCATCTTTTGATGTTCGCATTGTGAAAAAGAATAGATATTGTGTGTGCGCTCATAAATATATAGCATGATCAATAACCTGCATAAGAATATATTATTTACTATTGAAAAAAAAAAAAAAAAGAGTATACTTTTAATATGAATATACTTTCTCTTGTAAAACCATATTATTAGTCGAGTGGAAATCGTGCCTATGATTAACACTGATAAAAATAGAATATAAAAAAATATATAATAATTTTGAAGATATGTGGTTAAATAGCCCCAAAAAACTAAGCATTAGTCAATAAAATTAAACATTTCAAAGTCAAGGATGTAGCCGATATTTGATATTGAGGTGGGTCCAGAAAATTTTCTTTAATCGAATAGCTATGTATAATTAAATTTTTTGAATGTATGATGAAAAGTATTGTAAATTTTAACTCTTAGAATGCGTATTTCAAGATAAATAAATCTCTAAAAAATACAATTATATATATACATATATGTATATATATAATGATGGACTATATTTCTTATTTGAATTATAACTAATATAAATGATAAGTAATGAATTAAGTCATAAAAACCAAAAGATCTAAAAATTTTTAAAAAATCCAATAACCATAATTTAAATCACAAGAATTCTACAAGACTATTTACTAGAGATTCATTATCAATTAAGATAAGCAGTATTAAATATTCGATTTAACTCAAAGGTAATTTGATAACCAAAGATTAAAAGAAATAAATATTCTTTATATTCACATTTGATCATAAGTTACAACTAACAACATTTTCAATAAATAATATAATATGTCGTTAAATTTTTGTTTGCTTTAAATTATATATTATAATTCAAGAGCTAAGTACAAATTTTAAAATATAACAGAAATTTGCTTTGAAAGAACAGAAGTTAATATAAAAAGTGTTTTAATAAATTCAATAAAAAGTAATTTTATACTTCGTAACAAAAATTTTAAAAATTTTATAAAACTAAATTTTCAAAACTGGTTAGGGTAGGCTCCAACCTAAAGGGAACCATTTCCCTGTGTCAACTATTTTTCTACTATCGTAAACATGAATAAACAACATTGTAAGTCTTAGATCCATGTTTCTGCTCTCATATGCTATAGAAACGCACTTTGATGAAAAAAAAAAAAACATAATTGAATGTAAATAAACAACTTTTTTTTGTTAATTTTAATCTAAAATAGAGGCAACATATAAGAATGCAGAGGTATTTATCACATTAAAGGATTTATATTGACACACACAATATATATATACATATATATATATATATATATATATGCAACTTTCAAAGATATGTCTAATTGATGTATAATAGGGTGACATGATATAAAGCATGCCATAAAAAATTAAGACCAACATATGACAAAAACATGCTTTTAAAATTAAAAGTTTTTTTTTAAAAAAAAAATTAACAAAAATGATTATCTTCATGTATATTTTTAAACATATATCAAGATCAATTCTCTTTATAAAATTTTAATTTAATTTTTTAAAAAAAGAAATTTTAAGAAAGAATTTTGACAAATATTAAAAGAAGTATCTCACAAAATGTAAAAAAGAATATAATAGAATTGACAATAATTTCAACTTAATTAAACTTGAAAATATAAGACAGGAAAGATAAAATAGAGAAAGAGTAGAACGAAAAAGGTTGTAAGTCAAAGTGCATTAAGGACAAAAGAGTAGGGGCCCTGCAGGGAGAGTAATATAGAGAAGTGGCTATAGACCTATCAATGTGGGAGATCGAGCAGAGGGGCATCATCACATGGGAGTACCAATCATGATGAGATGCAGATGAGACAATGGCAGGGAATTTGGTGGAGCCACTTTAATGCACAACTCATTTGTAGGCTTTTTATCCATCAACTTTTCTCTGAAGAAATCAACAAAAGATAGAATTCTTTCTATCGATTAATCAAATCCTTCTACAACTATGCAAGTGAAAACATTTTGATACCCCATTTTCCATGTGCCTTACATAGTTACATAAAAACTACATCACATACTGTACATACTGACCAAGGAATGACAACTTGGAACTTTGTTGCCTATTTTCATGACAAACCCACCTGTCTGATTGCCCTTTATTTAATGCTTCTTCTACTGTTTTTTAAGCTTAACCAAACAGTTTTACAATACTACTAAAAAAATAACAGAATAAGAATCTACAAGGGTAGGCCACCAGGCTTGCCATGTATGAACACAGATCATCGCAAATTCCCAAACTTAATTACAAAATTCATCATTGTTTGGCTATCTATGTGTTAGAATTGGGTTGTATGAAGAAACTTGGATAATATAATAATGTGAGGAGTCTACCCCTTTGTTTGTTTGAAATATAGATATAGGCATAGAGAGGGCGGCTACATTATAGCCATGTCCATGATAATATGCCCAAAATGGTGCAAGTAATTGTTCTCAATTGGAAGGGAAAGCTGGCCTGCCTAAGTTGCGCGCGCCATATCACACATATAATATAAGTAGTTAATCACAAATGATTTTATGTTAGATTGTGTAAGATATGAATGAAAAGTGTATAGCTAAAAGCTTATTAGTGCAGTAGGCACTAACAACACTTTCTCCGGTATAAATGGTAGGATTCAAGGCGTAATATCCATAAAAAAAAGGAAAATGAGAGCGGATTTTTCGCTAAATATAGGTAGACCTCTCCCGATTTTTGAAAATAGTATTTTGGATCATGCGATAGAGTTTTATCTTAAATAAAATTCTGATAGTTGTTTGATTTAACGTCAATAGGTCAAAAAGAAAAAAAATTGAAAAGCGTATTGTACGTGCGATGCACCTGAAGCTGATCACCCGGATACAAGGGTGATCATGTCTTGTGCTCGAGCAGAGTAAGTAGTTCCAATAATTTTTAGAACCAAAAGTCAGCCCCAATCAAGAAAGGCTTTGGCTGGGTAAATTAGCGGCCACGCGAAGTTGCTTTAAACCCAGCGCAGGGCCCAAGTGCTTTTGAAAAAGTTAAGTCACTGTTAAAAATATTTATTGCTAATAATACAAAAGCAATAAGTATCTATGTCCACATTCTTTCAAATGGTAGTATTTTAGAGACAAATTAATCAAAGATTTAACACTAGTTTTTACACGCTTCGTTTAGGGCGAAATAATTGGGCACAGAAATTAATTGAGTAGGCCCAGCACCTGTAAAGCTAGCATCTTGACTCTTTTAAAAGATTTAAGGACAAGGAAATGTTGACAGTTTTGCGATAAATACTGCAAGTGATGTCTGCGATTGCATCAGAAACTTTACACATGCATAGTTTAATTTTCAAGTTCAGCAAAGTCAAGTAATCAATACAGCTCTTGATGAATAAACATATGCCAAATCTTCACTATCCAAGTTGGCTGTTTAAGCAAATCCTTATGAGACAGCTTCAAAGTTATGTAGGAACATATGTAGTCAGACAATGTCTGCCACCACCTCACATGACCGTACTTTCTAGCTTATGAAACTTTCTAATTACATTTGCCAGCCGAACTATAGCAAAAATACTGTTATGGTAATAACTGAGCTAACTTCTGTAATTTTGTTCCGACAGCCGTACAACAATATAGTCAATAGGATATTTAGGGAAATTGGATTTAGATGTATCAATCCTTCATCCACATAAATATATATGCCAACTGAAATCAAACAAAATTAAATACTTAACTAGCTCAATCACTCAAATTCTGTCGAAAGTTGTATATGTGGTTACCAACACATGATCAGACTATAAGACATCAAAATTCAAATGTTGCATGTATGAGCACTAGCTCAATACATAAATAATCACTACATCCATCATGAAAACTTTATAACCGGTGAAAACTTTATTAGTTCAAGAAATAGTAGAAACAATGAAAGTGTACTCCATAAATTACAGACAATTAAATATGGTGCCACATTACATACAGTTTGTCAAAGCATAACCATCAATTCAAAAATGACATTCAGTAAAGTGATATACCAATCAGATGATGTAGCTCAGAAGTTATGCATTCACATATACTAAAAATATAGTTCTAAATACAGCCCATTTGAATAGAGACACAACGAGTAGCTTGGAGTTTTTTTTGTAGAAATAGAGCATGATAGCTTGGTTGTTTCAGTCGAATTTCACAGCCATCATGGCAAGCTCCTAAATCGTAAATAACAAAGTTAAAAAAATTTTAAAAATAATGAAGCATTTCGGCTAAAATTAGATCGAAACCCAATATACAACTCAATAAGGCCCGATTAAAGTCCAATCTAATAATTGGATATCTTATGTCCATTTTGTGGCACCTAATCCTATATTAAACTCAATTTTTAATGTGTGCTTCAATAAATTATTGACTCAAATTCTCGTGTCAACTTGTGTTGGATACACTTTTCTACTGCTATTCTTTTCTTTTTTTTTTTTTTCTCCCCCTTAATCTTCGGTTAAACAGAACAAATTAAAAAATAACCAAATAGTTACATTATTTTTATGAATTTTCTAATAAATGTGAATCAACACATGCTGACAACATTTTCTCTTAATTTATAACAAACCAAACCAACAAAAAATGAAAACATAATAAACAAACAAAACTCAATAAAACAGCCATTTTTATTGAGTTTTGAAACTTTTTCTACATTTAGCATTAAACCAAACAAACAACATAACAACTATTTGAAGATATAGACATATACAAAGATTCTCTTTCATTTTTATTATTCTTTGAACTTTATTTTTCAGTATTAATTACTAGATAAAAGATATATTTCTCCTTTCCTACTAAGAGAATCTAATACTTTTAAAAATATTTATGTTCTTATGACCTTCATACTAAATTAGGATTGTTTTTAAGATTATTTAACGAAGTGAACTTACTAAAGGGATCGTCTTTTCATTATTTGGTTAGGCCCAACCCAAATCAATAAATAATAATGAGACCATTATCCGGTCCAATCCAAACAGCACCCAAACCGAAAAGTTTCAGTTGATTCGACTTGATTATCGTTCTACAACTCAAAAGAGAGTAACATTCGAAAAAGTTCGCTAGTAGTTACGTCATCTCCGTCTTTGTCGTTGTTTTTGTTGCTAGTCCTCACTGGTGGTTGCACCGTCTTCATCTTTGTCGTTGTCTTCCTTGTTGGTCTTCACTGGTGGTTGCGCTCATCCTCACTGTTGGTTGCCGTCGACAGGTAATATTTGTGGTTGTTTGTAATTGTTTGTGTATTGACAAATTTATTTCTATATATGCCGTCGTGTTTGATAAAATTATTTATATTTGTAATTATTTGTGTTTGTCTCTTTATATGTCTTTGTAACTATTTGTGGTTGTTTGTAATTATTTGTGTACCATTGGTTGTAAAAGTTATTAGGAATCAACAGACAAAAAAAATTATTTGTGGTGGTTTGTAGTTATTTGTATCTTGATAAAATTATTTCTATTAGCTGGTTTAGACTAATTATCGTTCTACAACCTAAAAGAAAGTAACATCCGAAAAAGTTCGCTAGTAATTACGTCGTCTTCACATTTGTCGTTGTCTTTGTTTCTAGTCCTTATTGGTGGTTGCGCTGTCTTCGTCTTCGTTGTCGTCTTACTTGTTGATCTTTGTTGGTGATTGCGCTTGTCCTCGCTGCTGGTTGTCGTTGGGATGTAATATTTGTGGTTGTTTGCAATTATTTATGTATTGACAAATTTATTTTTGTGTATGTCTCCGTGTTTGATAAAATTATTTGTATTTGTAATTATTTGTGCATGTCTCTTTGTATGTCTTTGTAACTATTTGTGGTTGTTTGTAATTATTTGTGTCCCATTGGTTGTAAAAGTTATTAGTAATCAATAGACAAAAAAAATTATTTGTGGTGGTTTGTAATTATTTGTGTATTGACAAAATTATTTCTATGGGTATCTCTACATTTGACAAAATTATTTATGTTTGTAATTAAGGTTTGACTATCTTACCTAACCACTAACTTTTTCCATCAATTAGAGCTTTTGGATTTATTGTAAGGGTGGTTGGCTCCAATTGAAGGGTAAAATTAGTGATTGGATAGGGTAGGTAAACTTTTATGATTATTTGTGTATGTCTCTTTGTATATATTTGTTATTATTTGTGGATTGTGGCTGCTTATAATTATTTGTGTACTGTCGGTTGTAAAAATTATTTAGGAGGGTAGGATGATTAGTCTACACTGTAGTAGATTGCATCCGAATACATTAGAAGCATTACTATGTGCAAAAAAATTAGTTGTGAATTCAAAAGCGAGGTACGAAAATTAGAAATTTTAAATTAATGATAGTTTATTATATTTATTGATATTAATTAACATATTTTATTTGTTCATGTATGTTTAGGTTAGGTTCAAAAGCTAGACCAGATGAATGTTATGAAGAAGACAATGATTGTGATGGTGACGGGGTAAATTATGAGAATTATATTTTACACTTTTGATATTTTATATGTGTAATATTAAAATTTAATAACTTGAGTTTTCTTTGTTGTCATAGGCTTGTGTTTGAAAGCATGCAATTGAGATGGATTTTGGCATGTATCTGTTTTGTGTTTATATATATATATATATATATATTTATATTTTTCATTTAGTGTTTATAATGAAACTTGGTTATGTTATTGTTATTTTTTCAATATTTGTGAGGAAATTTTACAATGTAGTAGTAATATTTTGATATAAGTAATGAAACTTTATCATGTATGTAATAAGTATTTTGATATTCGTAATAAAACATTTTTATGTACTAATTGCTTTTGTATTTGTATTTAAAGAATTTATACTGTTTATGAATTTTGTACTGATAATTATATAGATGTAATGTCATATTGGAGTTAAGATTTAAATGTATATTTTTTGTTTGTATATTTGTTTTTTAATATTAATTATGTCATTAGTTAAAAATTAAATCAGATCAAAACGGCTTGGGTTTAACGCAAGCCGTCTCAATTGGGTTCGGGTTTGAGATGGAAAATAGCAACTAGTTTGCGGCACAGGTCGAGTTTAAGACGAGCTGATCCGATCCGTTGTCATCCCCAATGCACGCCCTTTTCGAAAATGCATCCTATTGAATATTATTTTAAAAATTATAATTTGTAAGTATAATTCATTTAATATAAAAAATATTTTTTCAAAATTTTTTGTATTATTTTATATATAATTATATATTTTTAAATAAACGTCATCAAATCTTTTTCCATGTAAATTAGGATTGTGTTTAAAAATATTCAATAGAGTTAATACCAAAGGGGTGTACACAGTTTGGAGGATACAAATATCGATCCGCTTTCCATTACTTGGTCGGGCCCAACCCAAATCAATAAATGATAATGAGACCATCATCCGGTCCAATCCAAACAATACCCAAACAGAAAGTTTCAGCTGGTTCGGTCCGGCCGGATTATCGTTCAAGAGAGTAATAGAAAAACTAATGTTTAATGGGTGAACAGACAACGCTGCAACCGCAAAACCTCTCTCTGTCTCTCTCTCATTATAAACCCCCTCCTGTCGCTCTCTTTCTCTGCGCCCTGGTTCCATCTCTCGCTCTGCTGGTAATTTCGTTGCTAGTTTTGATTTTTTTTTCTTGTCTATGTTGGTCTAAGGTCTAGATCTTTGTAATAATTCAAAGATTGAAGTTTGGTTGATTAATGGGAGCTTAATTATGAGTAATTCTGTTGTCTAGGTAGGTAGGTGTTGTTACCCTAACTTCAAGCTCTTCATCGTCAGTGATGGTATATTAGGGTTCTTTTATGATGTTTACTTGGGATGGCTAGAGGTATCAATGAAAACACTTGCTCTGTAATAAATTATCGACCATTTAATTTGTAAATGGTCAGCTGAGTAGAAGAGACCTGGTCCCTCTTACATTAGTATGTATATCAGTTTTTACTCGTTAGGTAGAATCTCTATGATGTGCGTTTCTGGTTTTCAAAATTGAAGAAGAGGTCGATAAATTTCTGTTGTTGTCTTTATAGTTGAAAGATATGGAATGAAGTCTGCTTGAAACCTAGTTTGTTGACTACTGTAATAAGGTTGGTCTTCGTCGATAATTGTTCATTATTCTAATTTCTAAATTGATAAATTCGGTATTTACTTTACGTTATTATTTATATTTTCTGTCTTGCTCATGTATTGTCTTTATAGCTGTAGAATAAGTGCAGGTATACAAGAAACTGCAGTAATTAGCTTGTCTGTTTGCAACCTATCACATTAGACATTGTATCGAGTCTCTTCCTCTGTCTCTCTCGGTAAAGCCGTTTATGGATCTTCTTCAGAACTATGCAGACCAAGAAGACAATGAGTTAGATGAACCAGAAAAGCAGAATCCCCAGAATGAAAATTCCTATGCAGCAGCATCTCCAGAATCATCACCACCACGCCTCCTCCCATCCAAATCTGCTGCACCTAAAGTCGATGATACTATGCTAGCTCTAACTGTTGCCCAAGCTCGCCAAACCCAATACAAGCCGCTTGATCCTACCCAGCATGTTGTTGCCTTCAACCCCACTTATGACCAGCTTTGGGCCCCCATATATGGTCCTGCCCACCCCTATGCCAAGGATGGCATTGCCCAAGGCATGCGCAATCACAAGCTTGGTTTTGTCGAGGATGCATCGATTGACTCCTTTGTTTTTGATGAACAATATAACACTTTCCACAAGTATGGCTATGCTGCTGACCCATCTGGCAACAATTATATAGGTGATTTGGATACTTTGCAGACAAATGAGGGAATGTCTGTGTATAACATACCACAGCATGAGCAGAAGAAACGGAAGTTGGAGAAAAAGAAGGAAACTGAGGAGAATGATGATATGGGTGTTGAGATGGATTGTGATGAGGTTAATAATCCTGCAAGTGATACATGGTTGATGAAGAACCGACAGAGTCCTTGGGCTGGTAAGAAGGAAGAAGTGCAAGCAGAGTTAACTGAAGAGCAAAAGAAATATGCAGAGGAGTATGCAAAGAAGAAAGAAGAGAAAGGTTATCCAGGTGCTGACAAAGGGGAGGCTGTGGTGGACAAGACTACATTTCATGGCAAGGAAGAGAGGGATTATCAAGGTCGATCCTGGATTGCACCGCCCAAGGATGCTAAAGCAGCAAATGATCATTGTTATATACCGAAACGGTTGGTTCATACCTGGAGTGGGCATACAAAGGGTGTTTCAGCAATCCGGTTCTTCCCCAAATATGGGCATTTGATTCTTTCTGCTGGAATGGATACTAAGGTGAAGATATGGGATGTTTTCAATTCAGGTAAGTGTATGAGAACCTACATGGGTCATTCAAAGGCAGTTCGTGATATTTCATTTTGTAATGATGGGACCAAATTTCTGACTGCTGGGTATGATAAAAATATTAAGTATTGGGATACAGAAACGGGGCAGGTCATAAGGACTTTCTCGACTGGGAAGATTCCATATGTTGTTAAACTTAATCCAGATGAAGATAAGCAAAATATTTTGTTGGCCGGTATGAGTGATAAGAAGATCGTTCAATGGGATATGAATACCAAAGAAATTACACAAGAGTATGATCAACATTTGGGGGCAGTGAATACGATAACATTTGTGGACAATAACAGAAGATTTGTTACTTCAAGTGATGACAAGTCTCTTCGTGTATGGGAATTTGGAATTCCTGTGGTTATAAAGTATATTAGTGAACCTCACATGCATTCTATGCCATCAATTTCGCTTCATCCGAATGGCAACTGGCTTGCAGCACAGAGTTTGGATAATCAGATACTTATTTATAGCACAAGGGAGAGATTCCAGCTGAATAAGAAGAAGCGGTTTGCTGGGCACATAGTGGCTGGATATGCATGCCAAGTAAATTTTTCACCAGATGGACGGTTTGTCATGTCAGGAGGTGGTGAGGGTAAGTGCTGGTTTTGGGACTGGAAGAGTTGCAAAGTTTTCAGGACCCTCAAATGTCATGAGGGGGTTTGCATTGGATGTGAGTGGCATCCGTTGGAGCAAAGTAAAGTAGCAACATGTGGTTGGGACGGCTTGATTAAGTATTGGTAAGTTGTTTCTCTTGCGTTGCTTCTTGTTCTCTTTGCACTCATTCATGTATTTGTTTTGATCTCCTGACTTGTGTGCCTTATGAAGTTTGTTTTTGCCAAATGTATGCACAAAGATTAGTCAGTTACTCAGTTTCTTTCTTCATTGCAAAGTTTAATTGGGAGGTGGCTGTAAACTGATAGATGTTTCTTTCTTCTTTTTGTAAGGGCATTTTGTATAGGCCTGTCTTTTGGGTTTTATGTATTCTTTTGCTGCTGGCGTTGGCAGGTTTTAAGCCAGGGTTGGCTATCCTCCTCTTCTTTGGACAAGCCTTTTGTCCAATGAAGTTTTCTTGTCTGTTTCAAAATAAATTAAAATAAAATAAAAGTAAAATAAAAGAAGAAGAAGAAGAAGATACTTAGTCGGGTCTTACTTAAGAGACTCTAGTCAGTGGTTCTTTTTCCTTTTTGTATTTACACTTTATGTTGTTAATCTTATGCCATATAGCTTATTTCTTTATTCAAATATTCTTGTTTTTTTTTTCTCCCCTGAAGGTGTCTGATGGAATTTGATGTTTGAATTCGTGTCTTATCTCCTTGTCCTGCATTTAGACACTTATATGAATGTTACGCCTTTCCTTCCTGATTTTGTTTGAGTGTATGCATTCCACTGATTCACCCTGACATTGACAGATGAATTATTTTGTGCGCATACCATTTTCATTGTTGTCTGATGAAGCTAGGCAAAAAATAAAATCAGAAGCTTAAAAGACGTATTTTGCTCCAAGTCAGTTTTCTTAGAATCTAATTGACTCTATTCTTTAATCTCTTTCAAAGAGAGTAGTCTCTTAGCATTTCTTGTTGGTACTTATTCTGTATCTGATCTTTTGTTTCCTATCAAAAGAAAAATAAAATTCTGTATCTGAGCTTATGAAGGAGTCACCTTTCACCATTTAGAGTCCACACAGTTATGTTCATATGAAAGAGGAGTCAATTTGAAAAATATTTATCTTGATCTTCTTATTGATTGTCCACTTCAGTAACCCCTACGCTTTGAGTAACATCTTAACGGAAGCTGTTATTAATGAAGGCACCATGTAGACTACCTGTTGGCTACCTAGAATGATATGTTTCCAGTTCCCTTTTATAGACAAGATTGCTTTAGCCAAGGTTGTCCTGCTTCATTCTTTGCTTTGAAGTTTCCTCCTATTCCAGTTACAACTCTCAGGAGATTTTTTTGTCTGCATAATGTACCTATGCTATATATATTCAGTGGCCATCCTTTTTCTGTATTGACATTACTTAGTTGACTTATTTTGCAAATTAGTGCTTTAAAAAACTGTTGCATATCATTGTAAAATGTTTTCATGTTTGAATCTTTCCATTTTCTATTTTAACTACAGCATATCATTGTGCTCATGCTGCAAAAAAGTACGCATGTGAATTATGTTTTTCACTTCAAACTACAGAGTGGAATTAGATTGTTTTAGTTTTATGGTCCATCTCTGTGAAATCCAGCTGTTTTTAAAATACTGTATGAAGGCTCAGATCCTTAACCAAGTATCTGCATGGTTAACTAAAAGGACACCAATACACCTAATGTTTTGTCCTTGATGTTACACGATGCCATTTTTGCAATGCATCCATTTGTGTTACTGAAGTGTTAGAATAAGTTAATAGTGAGAACAGCGAGGCCAAACTGTAATTCTGGTTGTGTGTGGAATTTCTAGTTGATGAATCTGGTCAAGTTTATTGAAAACTGACTTTTCAAATATCTGCCCTGCAGGGACTAGTTTTTTAATCAACTCCAATCAGCAAGTTGCAGATAAGCATTCGACCAATCTGGTGAGACATATTAAGCTGGAAGACCAGAGCTGAACTCCTGTAGTCTTTGAAGTTGCACTGTAACATAGGAACCCCAGTTTAAAACTAAGTCTGCATGTATATGAGGATTAAGGATCCAAAACTGTATGACATGGTTGTTTCGTTGATTTCAGGCAAACCATATAACCTTGTCCGTGTCATAGAATTTTGGCGGTGAATTATACTTTGTGAAATACTTCGTCTTGGCATCTGTAGATTGCATGATTTTGTTTGGTCAAGTACGACTTGACTCTCCCCCATTGACAAGCCAAACCTACTTTTCTATCAGAGAACATTGTGTCGTATGTACTATGTACCGAACAAGTTTATTTATGATAAAAATGGGAGAAAAAATACAAAGTTAATCAGAAGGGGAGGAGAAATTCAAAGGTTTTTTTTTTTCCCTAATATTGGGAGATTCAAAGGATAAAAAAGTTGAGAAGTGAATCAAAGAAATATGGAAATGTGGAATTTGTATAATTTGAAATATGTACGCCAATTTTTTGTTGATCGATTATCTCTATTTAATTTGACTTTTATTATTATTAATTTTGTTACTTCTGTAACAATAGTATTCGACTACGTTATTCTTGTGTGCATTCTTAACATAAAAAGTACTGCCAAGACAGTTTATGTATGTTAGTGTTCATGATACATAGTACAATGGAAGAGATCTCCTTTCTCTATTAAACACAAAAGAAATCAAGGGTGTTGGGTCTCACATATGTGATCGCAAGGGACTTTCCTACTGTTCTTCGACCTGCGGTGGTACAAAAGATCTTGCCCACTTGGCTTCCGGTTCTGTAAAATTTTATTAATGTCTGAAATTTCTTTTAATTTCACAACCATCAAAAGTATGCATGTCGAGATCAAATTAAAAACCAATAAAATCTAGCAATCATTTATGTAAGTATATATTACCTACTACTAGTACAAATAGATATGCGCATCCACCTATATATAAACTTAATGTGCACCAATTCCTAATATAAATAGTTATGCATCTTTTCAATCATTTGAATGGTGCTAGTTTATTTTGATATCTGCCATTCGTTTGTAATTCTACGAAATTGGTATTCCTCAAATACTTATAAAATAGATGCACCACCATGAGCTCAGAAACAATAATTGCAAAGTTTATGTTACATTCATTTCAAACTAGACCGCTATGTGGTTTAAAAATAAGAAAAATAAAACAATTTTAAGCGTGATTCTTACGATGAGTAGGGCCATGAAAACAAACGTATATCACATTCTAGGAGGAGAATGCTGTTGTCAGCAAGAGTCATGACTCGACGCACCGACATATTACCACTACAAAAATCTGAATTTGAGAAGGTGGGGTCTCCTTTGTGTCAGGTAGAGCATCTCCAACAGACCCTTCATCTTCATTTTGGAGTTTCATAGAAAGTATTCTTCCTATGTTCCATATCTAATTATTTTTTTTTCACTCTAATCACACTCTATTTCTATCTTCAAATATATTTTACTTTCATTATTGTTTTTAACTTTCATCCAATTAATTATTCATCATAATTTTATTTTTTAATTATGTTTTTACAAATATTATTTTAATACCTTGTATCTTAAAATAGCGTTTAAACTAAAAACCTATTAAGACCCAATAAACCGATAAGTCTAAAAGGTCAGATAGGAAGTAGATTGGTGCAAGACCCATTAACCGCAAGACAGGTTAGCATGAACACTTAATGAATTCAACCATGTCAAGCCAATAAATCGGCCCGAATTGACTAGTTCGCATAAAAAACAACTCGAGGGTGTATTGACACAATAGCCCGTGATGTGTCATCAGCTCACAATTGCCTAAATAGTACAAGTTTTCAGAAGCATAAGACTGTCCGTAGCCAACAAAAATTGGCATATCTTCTTATTTCAATAAATCTCTTGAAAGGGAATTAAATTTTAATAAACGCAATTACCTAAATAGTACAAGTTCCAAAAGCAGAAGACCTTCTGTAGCCAGCCAAAATTGATAAATTTTCTTATTTCAACAAATCTTTGAAAAGGGAATTAGACCATCAAACACGAAAGTCCCTATAATGCACAGAAAATCTCTAAAACAGGAAGCTATCAAAAATATACTTTGATTCGAATATGAATGTATTATTTTCAATTTTAAGTAAAATAAGAAGGAATATATCAATCTTTTCTAAATTTTAGTGATCAAATCATATGTAAACAAAAAACTCTAACACTAAATAAAGGGTTCTTTCACATGTAAACGAACATAGATTGCAACTCGATTAGTCACCCCTATCAGAAACTCTACTAAAACACAATGTTCCCTCTTAACAATAACATAACCATAGATGTAGATAACATTTAAGGGCTCAAATCAAACCACATTAACTCGTCCCTTTATTTAATTTTTTTCATCTTCATTATCTTATTTATTCGCCATTATTATAGTCTTACATTCATCATTCATATTCAATTTGCAAAGATTTAGATGCTAACCGATTTTTTGTGTCAACACTTATGGTGCTAGAGCAAAGGCCTTGAAAGTCTCTGATTCAATCTGTTTTATTTAAATTTACATTTTTTTTTACCTGTTTTTGCTAGTCAAGAGCTACAATGTCTCAAACACAAAGAGGTGGTGCTCCTCGTAAAAGCGCGCAACTAGGGGGTTTCCAAAGCATAGAGGAAGGAACAGATTTGATGCAACAGAAACTGAATGCTGGGAATCGACAAGAGAAGGATTATGCCCACATCCAAGTCAACCTAGACTTTGTTGCAAACTAGCATCGGAGGGCTATATAGAGTTTGCCCCCAGTAACATGGCAATTGGACCAGCAATTCCAAATCATGGAGCTGAAGTAAGTAAGCAAGGCAAGGTAGAGGATGTGTTGCGAACGTTGACTCCAACTTTCCAATTACTCATTCAAAGGCAACAAACAAATCCCTAACTAGGCAAAGATTTACCCTAACGAGAAGGACAACAGGCAAGTCAACGTCCTCCCCAGCAAACATATAGGAATGAGAACCGGATTGCAGAGATTTACTAGAGCAGCATCTCCAAACCGAGCTCCTATCCTAAAGAGCTAGAAAGCAAGTTGTAGTAAGGAATAGTGGCATCTTATCCAACTTAAAAAGAAAAAATTACCACCTCACTCTTTCCACTGTTAATCTCAAGTGACAAAAATTCAGGGTTAATAGTTAGTTTTGTTGTTTTTGTAACAATATAATTATGCTCATCACTTTATCACAAATGGTTATAAATCTAATCATTCATATTAATAGTAAGAGTTCAAGTTCTATCTAATTTTCTCCCTTTATTATGAGTATAATTATCTGTCGTTATAAGAATATATATCCGAACCGCATAAATAATGATAAATTTTAGTAGATCCTAACAGACCTTTCATTCAGTGTCAATTTTCGAACTACATATAATTACATAGTTATTCATAAAATGACACTGTATCAGTGAACTAAAACCCAAAGTGGTTTTTAGCGGTTGTGGCCGTGCGTTCTGCGTGAATGTGGGTGGTGCGCGCAGGGGCCAATTTGTGCTCCTCTTCAAACCCACAGCAGCAGCTCTTTCTTCCTACACAATCAAATATTAGCAATAGTAGCTGAGGGAATGGCAACATGTTTTGTGTTTTTTCCACCCAACTTCACCTGCCTGAAAATACAACTAGATAATAGCTTAAATGGATTATAACTACAATCAGTGACATTTCTGTCAATTACTCATACAGGGAAACATAAAAATAAGGGTTATTATCGATTTACCCCCTAAAAAGCAAAATAATGTCAAACCACCACAGGTTTTGAAAATATTAGCCAAAAAGGTCCAGACGTCAATTGGAATAGTAAAACGACTAAAAAAGTGACAGATCCGTTAAAGATGAGGGTAAAAAAGTAATTGAATAAGACCATAAACAATGGAATACAGCTGGATCAGAAAAGCTGATTTCTAAAGTAATAAGATAAAATAAAATTAAATGAAGCCCACTCAGACATCGACACGTGTGCCATCTGATGGGTGGACCTGTTGACAAACACAAAACTGACTTCTTCATCAGATTTTCCATTGCCCTCCATGCCCTTCACTTGTGGTCCCGTCGTCTGGTAAGGAGAACACCATTTTCGCGCCAAAAAACCTTACAACATCCTTTCATCGACGAGAAGATGGTGGTGGTCATCAACTAGCTTCAATGCTTCTAACCCATTGAAAGTGATTTGAAGAAGATTGAACATGGTGGGAGCTAGTGCTGCTGGTCGAATGAGGGAAGGTGAGGTTTTTGCATGTTAAAATTGGTGCTTGGTTTTCATTATTGTTGTTAGAACATGCATGCATGGTTTTATGGTTGTATTGTTGATGTACTAACTTCAATGTCGGTTGATTCATGGGTTAGGGTTTGAAAAAAATTTGGGGTTTTCATAATGTTTGAACATATTTGGTAGATTAGAACAAGATTTCATGTAGTGAAGTTTAAAGAAGTTAATTTTTTGGTTATTTTCAATTTTGGTTGTTTTTCATCTTCATTTTTGGTTATTTAACTTGCATCTAGTGAATATTAACACATTCATTATAATTATGCAGTAAGAGAATGGCAAACTGGATTATGTGGATGATGTTGAACATGATATAAGCACCATTTTGGAAAACAAGGAGTCTTGCACTTAGATTCACTGGTCTGTAATCAACTGCGTTACTTTGATCAACCAAAGTGAGTAAGTTTAATAATTTAAATGGGTCTGTTGTGTTGTGAATGTTGCATGCATGTGTTTTTGAATAGGTGATCATGTTATGTTGGTTTGGTTGTTTGTGTGTTTTTCATTTTTTTAATCTGGAATTTTGCCTTTTTGGATTTTTCTTTTTGTAATGTGATGGATTATTAAATTGGAGAGTTTTGTGTTGATTGATGGAGATTGAAGATATGAGTTTCTGTGTCATGTGGTCTGTTAGAGAGTTTAAAGGTAGGGGCTATTTTGTTGACCCTTTTATGGGTGTAAGTGTTTTCTTGGGTAGTTTTTGTGTTTGTTGGTGTTTATGTTTGTTTCAGTGACATGAACAAGAGACCACCACATGTAATGAGAGTGAAAAAAGCCATCTTTGTCCAATAAAGTTTTGAGTTTTTTTGATTGAATGGGGGAGGAAGTTGGTAGCTTTAGCATTAGTAGTGGTTCTAGTTCATGGCCTCCTATTAGAGGACCATTGTTGAGCAACTTGCAAAGAGATGATGACCCCTGGAGGAGCAACTTTGACAACTCTGTCAATGCCGGGTCTTTTGGCAAGCTACGACTGCCATTCTCATCTCCATGTTCTTGGTCATGGCCATCTTTGAGAGGTTCCTTAGACCAACCACCTCACAAAATCTAGCTCCTACTGACTCTACCGCTCATGCCGATCTGGAGTTCCAGTTGGGCTTCAATCCTAAACTTGGCCACCCATCTCCCAAAGTGAGTCATTTTGTTGCTTTTCATTCCTGGGTTTATCATCAAAATGTGAACTTTGTTTTGTTTTGGTGTTGTTTTTGGTTCTCTGGGTTGTGTTTGAGGTTGCATTGTCATTCTTTCGTAAAAAATGCTTGAAAGTTGTTTCCTTTTTTCTGGTCAATTTCTTTTTTCTTGAGACTTTGTTTTGGTCAATGGTTGTCAATTTTGAGGGACTTGTCATTCCTCTCTCTCTCTCTCTTGTTGTTTTCTAAATTTTTTTGACAGTTTTGTTTGTTTTTTTGATTTTTGCAGAATAGTTATGATTATTTGTCTGACATAAAGTTATGGTGCCTGATGTTTTCTTAGCCAATTACAAACTTGTTGGTGATTATACATTTTTGGTGATTATACATTTAATCATGCTATTATGGAGATTTACGCTTCTACTCCAGTTCATTCTCCTTACATTTCTTCTTGTCAACTGAAATTTGTATCAAAATTTAGAAACCTTTTCATTTGTTTTTAGTACTTTTGTTGAAGGATGTTGTGTCAACCATCAAATTACCTTTTTTGTACCAAAGATTTCTCATCACATTGATCATTGTTGACATTGCATCCAAATTCCATTTGTAGTGCCAAAAGCTAGTATTAAAGTACTAAATAATTTTTCTTTCTCAGCTGCATTTGCATAAACTTGTCAAACTACTTGCATCATTTAATAGCTGAGCAGTTTGTAGTTATCAGTTCACTACTACGCAATGGCCTATCCAATAAGTTGTCTGTTGAATGGTTGGTGTCAAACCAAAGAGTTTTTAAGTCTACTTGTACTTTTGATGTGTTCAAACACATCAAACAGTGTGTAGCATCAGCACTGACCCTTTATGTTTGTTTTCGCATGCTTGCACGGTGCCTGGGGTCAGAGACAAGTTCCTCAATGTGGGGAAGTCTCTGTCTTCTTATTTTCCCTACTATTGTTGTGCTTCTTCAATGGGTTGCTTGCTTGGATAAGTTTTAACGTTCAAAACGAGGTAGATGCTCTAATTAATAGGCATACAAATAGGATAGTCATGTGGCTTTGATGTGCTTTTTGGTGGCTCTGTTAAGATGTGAGTTAATTAAAACAATAAGATCACCCAGGCTATGTCTTATAACGTACCATCATCTTGATTTGTTTCTGGTGCACAGGTTTAACAAAAAGTTTTGTCTGTCTATAAACTACAGTCATTTGATTAAGCTAGATACTTACACACACACACACACATATATATATATAAATATTTACTTTTGATAAATATTGTTGTTTGATGCTTACATATAATGTTGATGAAACTTACAATTTTGATATATATATATATATATATATCAAAAGTGTATATATATATATATATTTACTTTGATATATATAAGCTCTTCCACCTATAAAATACCATCCAGTTTCCACCATCCAGTCTCCTTATCTATGTAAGAATCTCTTTCAATCTCTCCTTACTTGAGCAATCTCCCTTATTTTCTTTATTTATTTATTATTGCCTATAGGATATATATATATATATCTTTTGTATATATATACTTTTGCTATATATATACACAAAAGTGTATATATATAGCTATCAAAAGTATATATATACAAAAGATATATATATAGTTATATATATTTTGAAATTTTTTTATCAAAGGATAGCATAAATATTTAATGGACTAACTTGAATTGAAAGTAGATATAATAAAGCACTATATAGTGCTACTTGTTGCTTGCATAAATTGTTGCAGCTTGTTTATATATTGTTCTGCATCATATAAAATCTGCTTATATATATATATATATAGTGTGTATATATATATGTATACTGATGTTGTTTATAACTCGTATAAAATAAATGGCTGGTTTTTTTTTATATATATTAACACATTGGTTTTATTTGTTATAGGGATAATGGATGATACGTTCGATATTTATGTTCGTGTTTCGGGGGAGTTAGTAGATTTAGGATCATGTGATAAGGATCACATTAGCATTGTAACTTTACTACAGGCTTTTCATGCTAACGACATCACCATCAAACATTCACGTCTTGAACCTTATGACTATGACATTTGTGTTGAAATACCTTGGAATGGTGATAAGTTATCAATTTCTTCTGATAGAGAGATGTTGGGGGTGTTCGATCTGTTTGCTAGGCATAAGGTTAGGAAGCTAGTATTTGTTATAGAGAGGAGGGGCTATACCCCAGTACCACCATCTGGTGATAAAGGTAGTAAGCGTATTCCTGAACCAGTGCCAATAGGTATAATGGATGATTTCGAGGAAATGATTTTTGGAGGTAACCATATGCATGAGTGTCATAAGGGTGATAATGATGGAAAGGATATGGGTGATGATGAAGATATAGAGAGCGTGGGTGTAAGTGGGAAGGATGGTATGAGTGATGATGTAGATAATGAGGGTATGAGTGGTGGTGTGGATGAGGAGGGTGTGAGTGGTGGTGTGGATGAGGAGGGTGTGGGTGATGATATAGATGGGGATGAGGGTGTGGGTAATGATGAAGATGTAGAGAGTGTAGGTGATGAAGTGGATGAGGGGGAAGGTGTAGATGATGAAGTGGATAGGGGGGAAGGTGTAGATGGTGATAACATGAATTTATTTGAAGGTTATCAGTCAAATGATGATGATGGCTGCAGTGAGTCTGACGATGAGAATTTAGAAGCCACAATTGCTAGGTATATGAAAGGAATCCCTTTTGTCCATGGTAGTGGGGGGAAAATTAGTTTTCAAGTCAATCAGATTCATGATTCAGTTTACAGCTTGAGGGAGCTGTTGAGGGAGTATGCCATCCAAGAAGGCATTGGTTTTATTAGGGAGAAGAATGACAAAGATAGGCTAACATACAAGTGCAAAGCAGTGGGCTGTCCATGGAGGATACATGCATCATTGATGAAGGATAAAGTTAACATGAAGATCAAGAGATATCATGATGTGCATGAGTGTCATAGGTCATATAAGAGTGCAGAAGCCAAAGTCAAGTGGATTGCTAGTAAGTTTGAAAGGTTGGTGAAGCATAATCCTGATGTCAAGGTGGGTGTAATGAAAGAGATTTTGAGAGATAAGTTCCATGTCAATGTAGATGCACAAAGATTGTATAAAGCTAAGCAAAGGGCTTTAGGTGTATTAATGAATGATCATACAGAATGTTTTAAACACTTGAGGCGATATGCATATATGGTTAGACACACCAATCCAGGTTCAATAGCATATATTAGGCTACAGCAGCCAGAGCCTACTTTTCAAAGATTCATGTTTAGTTTTCAAGCCCAAAGGGCTGGGTTTTTGGCAGGTTGTAGGCCTTTTATTGGGTTAGATGGTTGTTTTTTGAAGGGACCCTTCAAAGGAATACTACTTTCAGCGGTGGCATTAGATGCCAACAATGGTTTATATCCCCTAGCAGTTTGCATTTGTGAGAGTGAGTGTGAAGAAAGCTGGTCTTGGTTTATACAAAATCTGAAAAGGTACTTAGACATGCCCATTGATCAACCTATCACCTTCATGAGTGATAGACAAAAGGGTGTATTGAAAGCTTTGGAACAGCATTGGCCTCGGGCAAGCACACGGTATGTTCTATTGATCTTTTTTATACTTATATTAATATGCTAGGTTTTATTACTAATAATTGAACACCATCATTTGCAGGTATTGTGCCAGGCACATTTGTGCCAATTTCAGACAAAAATGGGCAAGCCAGAAGATGAAGAAGCTATTTTGGCAAGCTAGCAGAAGTACTGAAAAATGGGAGTTCAAACGTAGCATGGAAGAAATAGGGAAGCTCAATGTCAAAGCTCGACAATGGTTAGAGGATATAGCCCCTGAGCACTGGTCCAGGTTTGCATTTGATCCAAGCATCAAATGTGACCATGTGACCAATAACATGACTGAATCATTTAACAGCATGTTGGGGAACCATAGAGCAAAAACTTACCTCCAGTTGCTAGAGCACATTAGGAGGATTATGATGCAGCGATTTCATCATAGAGAGCAACTGTGTGCTAATTGGAATTCTGAGTTGCCTCCATTTGTTAACAACAAAATTATCAAGGCAAGCTTGGAAGGTAGGGATATGATGATATTACAGGCTGGTAGGGATGAGTTTGAAGTAATCGGCACTGTAGGCAGGGCATATGTCACTAAGATGCAGGATTTCTCATGTGAATGTGGAGCATGGCAGATTAGTGGTGTACCTTGTGTTCATGTCGTGGCAAGCATTGGTAGTCACCTTCCTTTGAACTATTTTACATTTATCAATATCATTTATGAAATGGTTTTTATACTTGTATCTTACATGTGTTACAGCTTATTCAAATCAAAATGCTGCATTGACTGAAGCTATTACGAGATTTGTGCATCCCTATTTGACCAAAAGTGCATTCAGGAGGACCTATGAAAGCATGATACACCCTATCCCAGATATTTGTAATTGGCCACAGATTGATATTGAAGAACTACTCCCACCAATCATTAAGCAACTACCTGGCAGGCCTAAGGTGCAAAGAATTAGAGAACCAGGTGAAAGGGTAAAGCAACCAAGGGGATCACGTGTAACATGCAAACTATGTGGAATTTCTGGTCATAATAAGAGGTCATGCAAGGGTGAAAGCCAGGCAAAGGTACTAACAAAACATAATTTATTTCTTTTGTAGTTTCTACTCATTTACAACGCTAATTAGATGATTGTAACTACAGAATGGTGTCAATTCCAACAATAAAAAGAAAGCTGCAGCAAAAAGAAAGGTATCATAATCATTTTATTGATAGTTTATAACATGATTATTTATCTAACATTGTGTCACTTTTTTTCTTACTCCACAGAGAAATGAAGTGGGATCGTCTTCACAATCACAACAAAGGTGCCAGTCGCAAGTTACAGTGAACTTGGGTTGATTTCATTATCGGTTTGATTGGCTTAGCTAGAGAATATAACCTGTTGTTTTTCTTTCATATATATTAAATTATGTTTTTGTGCTAGCACTACACAGGTTTGTGATGTTTTAGGAACTGCTGATGATTTTTTTGAGCTAGCATGATTTCAGTAGGTTATATGAACTATAATGACGTATGTAACCTACCACAATCATGATATCCTCATAATAGGATACAAGAAAAAAAAATGTATATATTTTGGTATAATATCATGGGTTAGGTCCTATGGAATGATGTTATTGAATGATGAACTTTAAAAATGATAATTATGTTATGCAATGATAATGTTATTGAATGATGTGAATGGATATTGTTATTGATGAATGATGAATATTACTTATGGTGCATTTAGGATCAATAGTCTTTTTATTGCATTTTCATTACATATTGTACAAACATTGCTATAGAAATGCCAAAGAAAAATATGTTTAACACTGTCATAAACCTTAACCCTCCTATTACAGCTTCTATGTTTTGCAATCTTGCAATTTGCATTTCTAAATTGTGGACATTACCTTGTATGCCTTCCATATTCTGCACTCTTTGATTTAAAACTTTCATTTCTTCCTCAACATAATGGTTTATAGGATTTCCTATAAACCTTTGCATTTCAAACTGTTCTCTATTCATTTCTGTTTCATCTGGATCCCAAAAGGAATAGAAATTGCATTGTCTTGTATCGCATGTGAAGTAGAGTTTGTTGGGATTGTTTGTTGACTCTGAAATCTTCACAGCTGCCTTTCTCCCACAATGACATCTCTTATTTTTGAATTTAATTCTGCCTCCATTGATGTTGCTTGATGAGCTTGATGATGCCATTTTTTGATATCAAAGTTTGTGTATGTGTCAACTGTTATCAAGTCTGTGTTTGTGAACTGGTAGCAAGGTGTGTGAACTGTTGGCAGAAAGGTATGTGTGTGATGCGGATGACGAGTGTATGTGTGTGTGTGTTGTCTTGTTTTTTTCAAAGGATAAGTGTGTATTGTGTTTGTGAACTACCAGTAGAAAGAAGTGTGTATGTGTTTGTTTCATCTAGTAGCAAAGTGTGAGTGTGTTTGTGAACTGGTATCAATTATGTGTTTGTGAAATGGTAGTAAGGTGTGTGAGTTTGTCAACTGATAGCAGAAAGAAGTGTATGTGTGTGTGTTAAGGATGAGAAGTGTGTATTTCTCTTTCTATTTTTTTGATTGAATGAAAAAAAAATAAGTGTGTGTGTGTCTGTGTTGGTAGGTACCAAAATGCTTACTTTTTATAGAGAATTTGGTTTGGTTACCGTTGTAGCAACGGTCATATGCAGGGTTAAATCTGTCATTTACAAGGGACAAGTTTGTAATTTATGCATGAGTTAATTTTTGTCCTTTAGTGGCTTACACAGGGGCATATTTGTCCTTTCACGTCATTATATAACCAACAAATATTTTCTCTTTCTCCCACAACAGTCCAAAAGGGTTTTTCAGTCTTTTACTTATTTTTTCACAAAACCGCTTTAAATCTGGATGAAAACCGCTTTTGGGCGACGGTAGGGGGTTTTTTGGCTAATATTTTCAAAAGGAGGGGTAAATTGATATTATTTTCGTTTTCAGGGGGTTTTTTGGATTTTTCCCTAAAAATAATTTGAAACATGATTCAGAGTGTTTTCCAGAAAGCTCCACCTTGTTAGACAGGAACACGACATTGGGATCCCTCAGGCATAAGGCAGAAAATAACCCAAAACTGAGACTCAGAGCTACCCAACCAGCTAAGCAAAGACACGCATAAGAGCAAGAGGAGGGATACTTAGCTTCATTTTTGGATGGTTAAATCAAAGGTGAATTATGCCAACCCAATTCCAGCACCTTCGAGCTATACTAAAAGCACAATCCTAAGTATGCATTTATATATCCAAACAAAAAACCTATTCAAATTTCAAAACTTCCAGTATTGAACAGAAAGAGCCAGACACATATAAGGAGCAATATGGATTCTACCATAGAAGGTGATTACTTATACGTGATAACTTCGCATCAGCCTCAGAAAAACAGTAATACGGGCATCAACAAGTAGACAGATGTTTTGCATGGATGAGCTAAAGTAAAGGTTTGAAATTAAACCTTTCAACGCATCCACATATCAAGTCATACCATGGCAGCCGCAATTTGGTCTCAAAACCTTCAGAAACACAGATGTCCAAGGCTCACAAATTGCCTGAAATGGAAAAATTCAGCAACCACGTATATAAGCAAACATCAGTGGCCCGACATATCTTTCCTACAAAAGTGCCCATGATTTAAATTAAAAGAAAGTGTGGCACAGCCCAACTCATCTTGTGAAATTTGGAAATGAGGTGTACAGGCTCCAACTTCAGACCTGGAAGATGCAGGAGGAAGCATTAATAATGTCCTGAAATGAAACTGCTTACACAACCATAAGGTACATAAAATATCAACTTATTCAAAGTATATACATCACAGTAACATTCAAGAAATATCATCAAATAGCATTTAGCTTAATAACTTCCAGACAAAGGAACTGCTTTATACCCAGGTACATTGATCAAGCAAAGAAAAATGTACAAGACTCATTGTTAAGAAATTTAAGTTGTAAGCGTAATATCCACTGACTTTAGTGTAGTCTCAGTTAATAATACAAGGATTTACATGTTGGCAGAAATCAAAGAGTAAAGCATATATTCAATATTCTTCGGAAGAAAAAAAAAAAAAAATGGGGCATACATCCAATCTACTTATCTCTGAATATACAAACTCAAAAGTACAAGAAGATCATCAGCAGTCTACGCTTTTGATATCTGCCAATTGATTGCCATTTTATGGAATGCTATTCCTCAAAGATTAGGCTAACTTTAAGATATACATCTACCAGTACAAACCCACATAAAAGAGACAGGGAGAGAGAGATAAACAACCATGAGAGCAGAAATTTTAATTTCAAAGTTTGTGTTACATTCATTTGAAACTAAACCACTATATGTTGTAAAACTAGAATAAGGATTAATCAACAATTTTTAACCAGCTTCTTACAATGAGTATGGCCATCAAAATAAACGTTTATCAGAATCTACAGCTAGAAAAAATTTTGAAAAAGTAAAATCCCGATTTTCTGGTCATCTAATGGGAATGCTGTTGTCAGCAGAAATTAAATTTCTTATCTCCATTAGATGTTCATCATTTGATATATGGAGTGAAAGACGAAGATTTGTCACCAATGCTTCTTGTTCCCAACTTAATGGTCCCGATGCATGTAATGCCTCCATAGTGCAACGGTAGGCATGCAATTCTAACCTATGTATTTCATCTGCCAATTCCTTTTTTGTAGGAAGGAGACAATTCCCTTCCTCATATCCCAAATGACAATAAGATTCAGCATCACTAAAATTACCATCACTATCGTCAACATGACCTGCAGAAACATGACGAGGCAATTTATAGGAATCATTGCTACTGATACTACAACTACCAACAGAGCATGTAACTCTGTTAGCATCATTTGATTCTAAGTTTACTGCCACAGAACATCCAACAGCACCAGTTGGTTTTCTTGTCTCTGCTTCCACTTCAGAAAACCCAGCTGTTCCATTGTTATTGGAAGGATGTATGTCTGTTTCAACCAGCAATTCTCTTGGCAAAACAACAGCATCTATCTGATCAGGCAGTGAAGATGGATTTACAGCAATCAGTCGGTGTAACCTGCCAGCTTTTTCAATTGCTCTAAATTTTTCAGCAGCTCCAGTGTGTCCTTTACCCTGAGAATAGCAATAAGAGGACCCTCTCTTCGGAGTCCTAGAGGAAGCAATATGGGATTCCTGGATTTTCCCTTTGTTCTTAACAAGAAAGTGGTCCTCCGTTACATGCAGATTTATCCTCTTGTTTGTTTTCTTAACTTGGATGCTCGACTTTGGATGGTTCTTCATTATTAAATTCTTTTCTTGTTTCCCATCTTCACAACTGCCAGAACCCTACATAAAGAATCAAGACAAGTTAAATTTTGGTTCATAAAATGAACATGGAGGAATCCTAATAAATATGTTGTTCAGACACCACTCACATGTGAAAGATGTACAATAGTGGGAAAAAAACAAAATGATTAATATATAATCTCTAAATCTGTAGATGTGCCAACTTAAAACATTGTAATTGATGACTTGGAACTGAATTGAATGTTCACTGCTTACACGACAATAAATTAATCGTTTACTGATGAACACCATGAGATGATTACTCACCACAACATGGATAATTCAATTGGTATAAATCAAGTACAAGAGGAAACTTAAAACTACACATTCATAAATCAGGATTTGCAATAGGAACAGATGGAAAAAAGAAGAAGAGGAAGATATACCTCCCCGATCACTACCCATTTATCATCTTCCCAAGACTGCCTCAGTCGGATGTTAAATTTGCTGACCTTGAATTCCAAAGAAGATCCCAGTAGCCTGACCAGAAAGTAGCTTTTCCCTGAAACCTTGGAAATTGTGGCCATTTTCCAAGAAATATTGTCAAACACCTCTACTACATCACCAGGAACCCAATGCTCCAAAACAGCCAGTGGAGGAGGGCAAGGCCTGATAGCCTTCCTAGATACCCTCTCCAGAACTGTCTTCTCAGAGGCACCTGCATATCCATTGTATCTAACCATGTAGTTGTGACCATTACCACAAATTATCTCCGCACAATGCCAGGAGCCTGAGGGCAGTTCTTTTTGGCTCAACACTTCCACTTTATCTCCTTTCTCAAATCTCATTATTGCTATTATATCACCCTAACTATACCAGCCTGCAAGACCCATCATAAGTGAATTCATTGATGTGAGAAACAAGATGTAACCAAAGCTATTATCTCATATAATGAACACTAAATCAAATGACAGGACTACTATATTTGTACATACTGTAGAGAAAAATACAAACGGAATTAACAATAATCAAACAACTGCAGGAAAGCAGGCAAGACAAGCACGTAATGCAGTGATTTAATGATTACAGATTTCAGCATATAATGTGATACATTATACACAGGTAATGAGCTTTCACAAAGTTAAAGTGAGATAACCAAAATTATCTAGTCCAATCGAGAAATAAAAACCTCATAGAAAAATAATCAATTAAAAGACATTGGTGTTTAACTTCTTGCCCCATGAAAAACATAAATCTCATTTGATCGCAAAATTCTACAAAACGAAAACAGTAAAAATCAAGCAAGTGGCATGGTCATTTCAGTCAACCGAAGGTCTTTCATATCTCATTTACAAAACAAACAAAAACTAAAACTTTCTAATTTCATTCTACATCATCCACCAGCCTAGTTATAAAAAAATCACAACCACAGAATGCAAACCTCAACACACTCTTAAAAGAATTTCAAAAATCAGCATAAAATCAAAGAAGAAAACCACACTGAAGCGATCAGTCTTAGCAGATTCAACAGAAAGAGAATTATAAGGCACTATATACAGGTTCGGCTCTGTTTGGTTGCTGAGAAAATGCCGGAAAAAAAAAGGAATTGCAAATATAAAGTAATCTTTACATAAACAAAAGAGCAATAAACAGAGAGCTGCGTACAAGTGTTCAACTGACTTCCAACTTCTTCATAGGAAAAAAGAAAATATTAATTCTACTATTCCTTCATTTTCTCAGCAACCAAACAGAAAATCAATTATCAAACAACAACTACACGAGCATATTTGAGCTTCTGCAACAATAAAAATTAATCCAAAAAAGAAAAAATAAAGATTGTAATAATAACAGAAATCAAAAAGTGAAAAACAGAAAATTGAAGGAAAAATTAGACTGACCTTGTTCGATTCAAGATAGACGTTTCGTTAAGATTATTGTTGATGTTGTTGTATCTGAGTTCTATTTTTTGTTATTTATGCGGTTGGTTATTTTATGAGCATATATATTTAGTAGGCTTAACATTATTCATTTTTTTAATTTGAAGAAAAACAAAATTAAGTTAATTTATTTAATTAATTATTTGTATTTTACAAAAATGAAATGAACAAGGAATATGGTATGATTTCTCTGGCAAGTTGCCAACCCTCCAAGGATAGCTTGTTGAGCTGGGATTACCTGTCTCCTCTTATTGCGAGCCCTGCCCCCCCCCCCCCCCCCCCCCCCTTTTTTTTTTTAATTATTATTATTTTTTAATTAAAATATTAAACTGATATATACGTTATTTATCATCATATCAGATTGAGTGATTATTATTATTATTATTATTATTATTATTGTATGTGTGAATGTGATCACTGATAGAATTTTTTTACTTTCAATATTTCTCATGAATTTACTTCCATGCGATTGTTGATACAATTAAGACTTTACATTAATTTTACATAATTATATCAGTACGGGGCTATTATTATGAGACTGAATAATGCATGCAGTTGGATTAATAAACCAAATATAGAAGCAGAAAATTAAATGTTTCAACCTTATATGAAATTTCAATGATTAAATTATGGGAAAAAAAAATTCCCTAGATGGAATGATTAATTGATCACGTTTTTAGTTTATACCATGTGGCATGATGTGAATACAGTTGATCCACCAAAATTTTTTTATTCAAATTGTTTACTATATTAATTTTTTACATATTTTTACATTAATTGTGCATGTACTATACTGTTAAAAATGCACAGTACATATATACATATATATTTTTTTAAGAAATGTTGAACTTAAAAAATAAAAATAAAAAAATTGTTGATATCTCTTAAAGCAATTTTCCTTCCGAAGGAGTCATTGGTCAAAGATGTTCTTAAAACTATCACAAAATTTCCATAGCAGCTGCCAAGCGGGTACTGGTTGGATTTGACCGAGGACCATGAACTTCTGAACATGTCAACAAACACGTTCTAATTCAAAACACTGTTTAGAATGGCATAAAATTCAATCTTCAAATGAGTGATTTATGTTTATAGATTGTAAATAAATGTTAGTGACTTTTATTAAATGTGAGGTGAAATCACTATTTTGATGAATTTTTATTTGATTTATGTCAAAATTATAATCTATGACCTCTGTCATCTTGTGGTGAAATAAACAAAGATTGAGTGCACTGACCACTCTCTCTACGATTATATTATTTTTTGATAATTGCAAATCTTCAAACCTTAACTAAGTTTATTCAAATTTGAATTAAGAAGTTACTTGTATGAGAACGAAAATTGGTTAATGTTATGTGTTTTTGAGCTTTTAAAACATTATCAAAATCTTCAAACAATTTTGGCAAAAGCATCAAAGTAGTTTGTCGTGTTCAGTTTGTTGCTGTTATATCTACCCGACTTAACTTTCAATAGAAATTCTTCCTTGTTATCACAACTTTTCTCGTAATCTTGACTGTCTTTTTTTTTTTCTCCCAAACAAGACACTCACTATTACCATTTATATAACCTTAACAGAAGAGAACTCCATAACAAGTGGTGAAATAGATTATAGAGAGATGCTATAGTGATTCATATGTATAAAGTTAGAGTAATACTGTGCTACCAAAAAAAATTTACAAATTCATTACTTAGATAATACAACAAACTTATATATAATTATCATATCATCTCAAAATTAATGTGCTAACTACAGATTAATTTGTCACATTATTTTGACAAAATATTTGAATAAATTTTTAAAAAATATAACATTATTTATAAAATTATATCATATAGAACGAGTGACTAATTATATGAGAAATCTACATAACTTTTATCAAATAGTATAGTGTCAGTGTCTTAGTGACTCGAAGTATATGCTTGGCACCTCAAAGTTTTTCCAACAAAATATATATAGTTTACAATTTAAATTCAAGCCTCTTAAATGTAACTTTTGTTGCACAGAAATATCTAAATTAACCAGTTATCTTATAGAGTTACAAATTCAATTATATCGGTACTTTTATATATATATGTATAAATTTTTTTTTTTTAAATATCACATGATTTGAGAGACATTTCGGAACAAGCTTTTTCTATTACTAAACTACATTAGCAATGATGGATAAAATAGTTTGGTCAATGATATTTTATTAATTATAAAACAAAAATATTGTCCAATTGGATTAGCTAATATTAACTTAATAAAATCTTACATTAGAGTTTTATAGTTACATAATAGTAAAAAGTGGAAAACTAGATAATTATACACTAAAAAGAATTCTATTTAACTAATGATGTTTTTTTTTTTTTCAAAAATTGATCTCATTAATTTTAAGCTCTATTGTTTCCAATAAACTCTAATATATATATATATATTAGAAAAAATTATTAGAAAATATCAGATCTAACCAATTAAACAATTTCATAAAGCAAGAAGAAGATTTTTTTTTTTTTTTTTTTTTTTCAAGTAACAAGAAGAAGAAGTTGTATCTCCCAAAGTTGAGTGTGGGTTGTGGCGGTTGGCAAGTTGTGGTCAAGTAAAACTAACAAAAGTTATAATCAATCATCATTTAACTAAAAAAAATACCGAAAACGTGACTTGAAGGCATTAATGTTGGATATACGTTTCCCCTTTATGAATTGTCTCACGCTTCACTTCAATCTCGTTTTCAGAACAACATTCTTCTCTGTGGCAAAAATCACAAAAATACAAATATACCAAATATACAATATTCTTGTTCTAAAGTTCAAAGATAGCTAGTGCCAGCCTAACCTTTTCTATTCCTTTTTCTTGTTTCTTGTATTTTTGTGTTATGCATCTGTAGGTTGCTTGGAAGCAAGACTCTGCATCTCCCGTGGATAAGCCATGAGCTGCGTTTCGAACTGTTATGCATGAATTTGACAAAATTATACTTCTTTTACGTATATGTGCGTATGGATGGCACGACGGACGACCCTTCAAAATTACATGATTTGTTGATTCTTGGGTTACAATTATTTATATAGTTGAGATGTACTTATAATTACATTTATATACTTTAAAGGTGGTTCTGTTGTCATCGAAAAAAGTTCTCTCTACACCCAATTATTCTCTACATTCATTTTAAAATTTAATTGTCTCCACTACTTATTTTGTGTCATTCAAATTCATCCATGACTTCATAATTTATTGATAATTAGATACATTTTATACTTTCGAGAATTATTTTTTTAATATTTACGAGACCTTATTAAATGCCTTTTGAGATTTATTATAATCATAATTTATTAGTCTCATGCCGTGTGCCAATATATTTTTGTTCAAAGCGGAAAAAGAAATACAAAATAACTTAATAGTGGATCTCCTAATGAATTCTTTCACTATTATCGATCTTTCAATCTGCATCAGTTTTAGTAGGCGACAAAGACCCATGCAAATCATTTTTTGATCCACAATCTGTCTATTGCTCGATCCAAATTAGTAAATAGGACAAGTACTTTTAAAACTACAAGATAATTTATCCATTGCATATAAAAAAGTGACCTTTTGTGTTTAGTATCTTATTTATGTTGATTCTAACTCGATTGAAATAAATTATATTCTGATCGCACTTATTACATAAGTATTGTACTGTCAATAATATTTTTTTTAAAAAAATGATAATTTTATTCAAAATAATAATATAATAATAATTTTAAAATGATTTTTTTCTAATTGTATTTGTGTCAACTTAGGCATGATTCCTTAGATCAATCATATATAAACCTAAAATGGAATTATCCATTTCGTCTTCTCGAAGTCTCTCTCATCTTTTAGAGAGAGAAAACTCCCTCATCTACTAGAAAGAGAAAAAGCTTTGTAAAAGTAGTTTTCCCTATCAGATCCAGATTTGGTGCAGCATTGTTTTGCCTTTCTCTTGGTCTGTTCTTCTCCATTTCCTCCATTGCTCTTCCTGTTATCGTTCGCTTCTTTTGTTTTGGGGTTTTTAGGGTTGAATCCAGATATTCCAATCCTAAAAACCTGATATGACATGATTTTATTTGTAAATATTTCAAGTTTGAGTGAAGATTAACAGTTTCAAGTTTCCTTTATGGTCAACGGTAGTAAAGGTTCCAAGATAGTTTTAGTGGAGTTATGGTGTTGCAATCAGGGATCTCAAAACTCTATTAGAATGAGTTTATTCAAGTTTAGGAATGAGATCTGATTGTTGTACGGGAAAAATCATTTTTTATGCGTCATATCCTATTTCTAAGTAAATGCTGTCTTTTGGTTTCAAAGGGGTAGATTTGTATAATTTTTTTGTATTGATGTTGATTTTTATTTGTATTTAAGTTTCTATGTGCTAGTTTAAGTTTTAGTTGTTAAATGGATTAACTAGATCTCAATAGTGTCTCGCTATACTCATGATTGGAAATCGCCTGACATTCTATTGACCATTCTTATTCATTCCTCTTTTAAGCACAAGATCTAATTGTATTGAACATGTTCTGATTGTTCTAAGTTTGGATGGATTTTGATGCTTGTAATTTATGGTTTTCAAATTTGAGATAGTTTAATGAATTTCTAGTATTTCAAAAAAAAAAAAAAAATCATGTATAAACCTCCAATCCTAATATATTACGATTGCTTTCTAATCCTATCTTCTTCACGAGTTGAATCGTAAGCTGCCAACCTTTGGTTAGGTGCATATAATTATTGAATTTCAGTTTTAAATCTGAGTGTAAACCATTTTTCAGTTTGAAATTACTTTCCAAAAAGAATAAAAAACAATTTAAAAATGATTTATGAAGAAAACTTAGATTGATGTTGTATGGACATTTTTAGGGGGGAAAAGACTTTAGGTGTTTTTTTCTTTTTTTGAAATTTACTTGAAAATTTTTATAATTACAAAAACACTTGCTATAAAAAATATATCAACCGTTTCTTTATTTTAAAAAATAAAACAAAATCTAAGTGTTTTTCTTATTTTTAAAAAACTACCATCTATTTTAAGTTAAAGTTTATAAAATTGATTTTTTTCTAAAAGGTGGGGGAGAGAGAAATTAAATTCAAAGAAAACTACAAACATCTTGTATTTTAGAATAATAGTGAGACTTGAATTTTTGAGAGTACCAAGAAAATTGTTGAACCAATCAATACCAAAATTACTATCAAACACATTCCGTATAAGCATATTTTGTTTATTTCCTAAATTGTCTTTGTTTAAACTACTCTTTAATAATTTCTTAGTTCTTATCAATATCGAGACTATCAAACAAATATTTTCATATGAATTAATTTCATTCATCTCCTATCAATATATATTTTGAAATACCATTATGATAAACAACATGAGCAATATATAACACATGCACAAGTCATTCATTATCTTTGAGAATGACTTTGGTGGACCAACTATATTGATCTTCTGATACTTTAAAGGATCATGCGTACATTATTTTATTAACTTGTTATTATTTAGCGATATTACAAAATAATAATGATTAGTAAATGGTTTTTTTTTTATATATATATATATCAATAGTAAATGGTTATTACTGACGATTTGATTTCGTGGTTCTCAAAATTAGAATAATATCTACATAAAAACAAATAAATAAATAAATAAACAACTATTTATTTCATCGGACTTTTTCAATGGATGCCCATTACCTGGTAGTTGGTAAACAGGTTACAAGTACATTGACAGATTCTTCGTTGAACAAAACCAACACAAAACGTAACAAGAAAAGAGAAATGAGTTCCAAAATAAGATCAATCAAACATTACCTGGATCAGAAAATAGCCAAAGAATGAAACCACAGAAAATTAGAACAAGTGGAATAAGGTGGATGGCATTTTGTCCCTGTAATTTGTGATGCGAAGCTAGTTCCTTTTTGGTGGCATTAGAGATCGGACTATAGATTGGCAAGTCATGGGAAGCTGAGGCTTTTACTGGTGGCAACAAGTTGACCAAGAACTCATCAGAGGCTCGAGAAATGCTTGCAGACCTATGCATCTTAGCAGGAAAAGGTGAAAGAGAAGCCATTACGTAGCAGATTTTATAGGAGATGAAATGGAGAAAAAATCAGCTTTTCAGGATTCTTGAAAGTGGAATTAAGCCTCAAGTTATGGAGACTGGAACAACTTTGCTTTCAGAGGCAACAATGCTTTTGTGAGAGAGAGAGAGACATTTAAGTGCTTCTAGGTCTTGACTTTCTTTGGATTGACAATTAGCTTAAAACCTGCTTCCATTGTAATTAGAGGCATGCATGTGGATGTCAAATGAAGTAAGACAAGTTTATGTTGGTCTAAGCATGGAGATCTCAGCTTGTGTAAGGCATACAAGTTGCCTTAAATTAACATAAGCGCCTACCTCAAATAAAATAACATGAACAACAAGACGGGGTCATAATGAAAGCCTAATTTTTTATGTCAGAGTTGAAGACTTTAAGCTAGTTTTGATGCCAAGAAATCAGCACCTTTATCATTAAACAAGATAGAAACTTTGTTTGGGGAAAAATTAAGGGATAATCCCATTATCCCTCCCATAGTTTGATGAAATAGCCAAAATCCCCCATTACTTTGATAAATCATCTACAAGTAAAAGTTTTTACAAGGTTATTATTTCTCAAGGCCTTAGAAATAATTTCTGGAATTTTTCAATAAGGAATCTTAGTGCGATTTCAACTCTTACTATATTTCAAAAAAATAAAAATAAAAAATCTTACTTACTGAAACACCTTATTTTATTTAGTTATCAAAATTATATTCACAACGAAAAAATTTGTAAAATTTAGTCTTGACGTCTACGTCAAATCAAAACTGAATCTAAACTGAGTCTGAGTGATAAAAGTCCACTGTTATGAATATAGCATGCTGGAAATATATATATATATATATATAAATAATTTCTACGGTTAGTACATTCTAACTTTTAAATTGTTAAAACCACTAATTTGAATTATATATTCATTCTCTCACCTAAAAACAATTTTCTCTTCTACTTGATTCGAATACAATGAATGGTCTAAACTTTTAATATATATATATATATATATCTTTTAATACATATATATAGTACTTTTATAATCAGATATACCTGATTTTAAAAAAAAATGACCAACCAATCAAATTCATCCATTACTTTTTAAAATTAGATATACTTGATTATAAAGACACTATATATATATAGTGCTTTTATATATATATATATATATATATATATTCGGTGGTAAAAGCTTCTGTTTCAGCTCACCAGTCATCCACTTTACAACTTTCCACTTGCCAATTTCTTTATTCAGCTCCCAGCAGCCATCCGGCCCTGGATAGATACAGCTACCAAATTGGCCAACCCTCCCCGATTTCAGTTTTCAGTATCCTAAGCACAAACATTCAAATTCCAAGTCTAACAGAACTTCAGTTTCACAAACTAAAACGCACAATGCGTGTTTTTGAACCATAACTTATAACATTTAATTTCAAAAAGGTGCATTTGAAGTCCTAGTGTTAATATCTCCTATAACTATAATACAGTGGATTGGGTGTTCACTAAGGATTGAAGACATAGCAGGAACCCAACTACACACAATTTCTTCATCCCGTTACCGTAAAATATTCACCTAAAACCTGTCAGTTAATTCCAGTTTCATATAATATTTCACACTGTAAACATAATCTTTGACCCCCGACCCCTCCCCTAAAGCAAGAAGGTTAAAAAAAAAAGAATATGAGAGAGTGAGAAAAAGACAGCAGAGACAATTTTGATAAAATTGATATGTCATTTCCAACACAAGGGGACAACTTGAACATTCAAGCAGCAAAAATAGCATCAAAATGCCCCTGTAACTGTTATATAAGGTTTCTTCAAACAGCAGTGTCGAACACAATCGGCAACAGAACATAGGGGTTTACGTATCTTGCTCGCAGATACAGACACTGGACAAAAGAAAAAGGAAAACACAATTAGAATGATCTACACGATATCTATCTTAAAAAAATAACCTAAAAAAATATTCTTCACATAAAAACCATACACTGGTACATCGACATAACTCATATCTCATCTCAAAGCTAAAATACTTGCACCTTGACCAAATAATAAATCGGTTTGCCAACTGATTGTGAGAAGATGGGACAGTACAATGTCCGAATGAATAGGAGAATTTTTAAACAAACATAGGTACACACAAATAAAATGTCTATGCACATAGCCATCCAGCTCTACATCATGGCTTCTATTTAATTCATGTTTCCAAACTATTTAGATTATTCTGAGCGACAATTGCTCCAATTTACACAAATCAGCTTTAGAAATTAGAAGATCCAATTTTTTACGGCTCATACCCTCCAACAATAGCAGGAAACTTTCAAATAAGACACTCCAGATTCTTCTAAAAGTTCAGCAATTTGACATTACAATTGCCAAAGCAGAACTTTACTTCCTATGCAGCATTTATGGTAGTGAAAAGCTGTACAAATTATGTAATTCCAATACGTACCTTAAAAGTTTTTAGAACAATCAAATCACCAAACTAATTAGATTTGGGCAACATCAACATAAACAGATTGCATTTAATAAATTCTTCACAAAGTCATCCAGATCTAGATCCAAGCCAATTCAAGTAAGTCTGGCATGTTAAAACATCTTTTTAATAATTACAAAACAGTTAAAGCCAGAAAACTTCAGAGAATGAACTACACTGCATTGCCAGTTCTAGTGGCATGCACGTGCAGCAGTGCCTGTGTGCATAGGAAGATATGAGATTCATAGAGGAGAAACCCCAATATCAACTGGCTAGAGAAGGCCCACAAAACTGAAAGTGAGCAAAACATAACAGAGTCTTAATCTAATCCCATGACATCATAAGTATATCACATTTTCTAATTGTTATAATATAAATGAGCTACAAAAAATACCTTAGTTAATGTTGCAATTCCCAAAAATTGTGATTGGTTTCCTTCCTCACTCTAAATAGAACCTGTTTCTGAATGGTGGAAGCACCACACCAGAGGACTGCCTAATCTCACAGCTGAGTTCAATATCCATCAAACGGTGATTTTCCTTAGAACGGTTCATTGAAAAAGAAACATTGAGATCATCCCCTTCACTAACATGAATAGGAGGATGAAAGAGGAAAACCTATCAAATACAAAGCACAATAAAATTAGAATGAATTTAATACTGCGATTCAAGAAGCAAGCAATCATCAACATACACAAAATAAACAGCAGTGTAGATGTCATGTGGAATACATGATGTACACCCAGGACTGAAGTCCTATAAAGGAAATACTTTTATTTTATGACAAACCTAAGACTCAAAATTAACCGAAGTTACTGTTCTCGTGCAAACTAGACCTATTGCACACCATATTTCTCCCTGAGAAACACTGAAACAGCTACATGACTCATACCATTATTTGCCTGGAAGAGAAAGACTCATGGTGGCACAGTCTATACTCTATGTATAAAGGTTATTGTTGACAATATAAAGCTAATTATAGCAATTTTGTAAAACAACTCAAAAGGATTACTGACCTATAAATCTATACTTTATTTAGACTTAAAGAGTATCATTCTATTTTGGGTGAAACAAACCTGCTGGCCCCAATGTGTGCCATTATCTATGCTAGGAGCAGTTGTCAACTCAATTTCTTGCTGAGCCGGATCCTCCCTGCTACCCTGGCACCAACAAATAAAAACTTATACCCTAATCAAAATGGATGCCTGAAATTCCAAGCAAGCCATCATAATAAGGTGCACTGAAGCTCGCCTTACCCGAAAATGGACATCAAACCATCCGCTAAACCCGCAAAGCCGTGAGCTCTCTCCAGTAATTGAGGAAAAAATTGTTGACCTGATTTTAAGGATGTCATTCACAGTAGCTGTGGAACAATCTATCTCCTTTACAACAGCAGCCGTCCCAATAACCTGATGTGGATGCAGGTTGCTCCACATTGATGTCTGTAAAATTTGATAGCTTTTTCTTTAAAAAATGTAGCATATAGCAAAAGACAATAGTCTGCTGCTAAAAGGTTTATATAGCAAGTTCCTTTGTTCTACAACAGAAATTGAATCTATTATATGACCAGGAAGAGTTTGATGAGATGGATATAGAAAAAAATTAAGCAGGTAGATAAAGTCTAATTCGATGAGTACAAATAAAAAATATAGCAAATCCAAGATCTGATAAGAATGAGATGTTCCAAAAGCACCAACCAACAAAAATCAAATTTAACAAAATGATTAGCAAAATCCATTCCAAACAGACAGAAATTCAAAGAAGAATTCTGTTTAACATATTGACATGAAAATAGGTAGAAATCAGCTGGTTCAGTCACATTGTTCAGCTAACTGGCACATAAAGACACAGTAATAGGGCAATTGAACACTTCAAAAGGAAGATTGTGAAGAGGGCTTAAGGGAGGGAGGGTTGTCACATATGTATGTAGGGCTAGCATGCGTAACGTCTAAATGACATCACATGAACGTATGATTGAAAAAAGAACTAACATAATTAAACAAATTAATAATTTTAGCAGAGGAAAAAGTTTTTCCCAAAAAAAAAAGACACCAATGTTGTTGATTTCAATAGATTCAACCATTTGTATATAGGATTTAAAGAAGCATCAAAAACTTCTGAAACTCACCTGTAGATAGTATTTCTTCTGCTCTTCAGAGAAAGGCTTTGTTAAAACACTCATATTGACACCATATACAGTTTTGGTCTCTTTCACAAAACTATACCAATCATCCATAGCTCCTTCATAATCATTCATTTTTTGGTCCCCCAATCCTGACCTAATAGGTGCCATCCACATGCGAGCATGACTGGGATACCTGAGAGAACAAACTTTGTCTAGTCAAACCATCCAGAAATTAACTACAGAATTTGCAAATACTTAAAAGCAACTGCCAACACTATATAATAGAGTAAATCTGCAGGTGAAGAGAAAATGAAAACAAGAGAGTGAGAAATTCAGTGAAAGAAGAGCATACTGTCTTCAAAGTGAAGACCTAGATCAATAACTTAGAGCTATCGATTCTCCAAGTCTGTCACTCTAATTATGTATTGGCATTTCATTAATTAAAGTTTCCTGTTTCCTATAGATAAATAAATATATTAAGATGCGACTGGCATAGTCATACTAATCATTCCCTACTTAGTTTCAAAAATGCAACTAATTCAAAGAAAAAATATTGTTATTTCTCCCACCCGAATCTTTACATGCACACTTAGCTCCTATTACGAGGTCTTTTTCCCCTTATGACAGGACATTACTCGAGAATAACATTCAACACCCTGTAGTTTTAGTAATCAAATTCATTCCTGTTTGACAAACAATGAACACCACTATAGGACACCTTATATCCTCAGCCTTCAGGTACAACACCCAACAGTAATATACAAATTGGTTGAATTGAGTTTCACACTTTCACTCCAAAAGGTACATGAGAGTCCAAAGAATTTTTAAACCATTCCAAGATGACAAATTACTTACATAACTCCAGATGGTTTCAGCCAGCGGTCACGAGCACATATCACAGAATCAAACATAGATTCACGCAGAAGGAAGTACCCCATCCACTCAGAGATAATCACATCAACTGTTCACCAATAAACCCACATCATATAATATGGATAAAAACACATTTCAAAAGGTAACTGACAACAGAGACAAATGACACAAACCTTTCTCCGGCAAGGTAACTTCCTCCATAGAACCCTCAATCACTTCAACCACATGTTGAAGATTATTTGCCGCGATAAGGGTTCGTGCATGCTCTGCCATCTTAGTGGCTTCAACTGCATAAACTTTCCTGGCACCAGCTTGGGCGGACCATATCGCAAGAATACCACTTCCAGTTCCTACATCCAACACAGTCTTCACAACAGATACACCAAATAAATACCAAATTCAACTTTCAAACAAAGCTACATATAAAGAATTACATCGAATAGTGAAATTTCTTGCTTTTCAAGATTCCCTGAAACTCCTTAAAAATCCATCTTTCTTCTAATTCTAAGCCTAATTAACAACTACAATGAAAAATGTAAAGCTAATTCTTGAATTTTGAATCAAGAAACAAAGAATGCATGTAGAAAAAAAAAACGTACTTTTCCTTGGAAATGATGTTTGTTCTTAAAAATGGAGTTGAAGTAGGCGTCCATGCGGACTCGATCGGAGAGCATCTCCTTTTGGTGGTAGAGGAAAGCATAAGTGCAGAAATATTGAGCGAAATCCACTCCTTTGTCTACAGTGGTGGTGGTGGCCGCATGGTTGCCAGGTACGACGCCGTTTGTGTTGCTTCCCATGCTTTTTCTTTTGTTTCAATGGAGAGAGAGAGAGAGAGCGGGAGGGTTTTAGGGCAACGTCCTTACACAACTGTTGGTGTGTGCGGTTTAGTTGGTGCCCTTTTATGAGTTGCGGGTTTTAATATATGAAATCGAAGCATGCCATGTCAGCAAAGGTGCGCACACTTTTTTTTTTTCAGTAAGGTGCACATTTCTTTGGAACTGGAATCAACTACGAATTACTATATTCGAAAATTGGGTTCGATTATTCGAATTTCGATCAACCGATTGAAATTTTAATTACGATTTTTACAACATTGGATAGGGGGTGGATTAACTGTGCATATTTACGGGACAGGCCCAATTAAATCCAACCCAACATGATATTAGTGTGATTGAATTAGGTTGATTGACTTACAACTTACAAACCGTAATATATGTCTCTTTAACAAGAATGTAAAGAGAAATGGTCGTAGTTTAATAGTAAAAATCAATCAACTGTCTACCATCTCCTATAGGTAGTGAGTTCTACAATTAAGTCTCACAAAAGTTGTGGATATTTTCTTCCATTCTATCTAGATTGCCTCGTTCCACTGATTGAAAGTTGATCCTTGAGCCGCCCACACTATTACATCATAGCTAATCCCGATAGCATCCTGGATTAGTTTGAATAAGAAAAAATGCAAGAATATAATATGAATTTATTTAATTTATTATTATTATTATTTGCATACTATATTGATTATAAAAAATGAATGTCAATTATATACATACAACAAACTTAAATAAAAAATAAAAAAAAATCAATTTGGACAAAACAATTCAAACAGCTTATATGCATCTACATGAAAACATAAGAGGTGCATTCTGAGCATCATATTAAGGAGTAACTTGAATTCAAACACCGAATTCATGTGTGAATCCAATGTTTGGTGCATGTTGTGATTAGATATAATCATGTTGTGTTTAGATATAATCATGTTGTGTTTATTTGCATGTAATCGGAATGGTTTAAAATCGGATTGGTCTGTAGTTGAAATGATGTATTAAAATTATAATAAGTTGTTTACTTTAATTATAAAAATTATAATTAGAATCACCAATATTCTCATTAAAATGTTTGCTTTGATTATGAATTGTAATTGATTAATTACAAATCATAAAAATTCCTTTAGTTAAAATTATGTGTTCCAAAAACGTTTTTTTAAATGGAGAATTTCACTCTAATCCCTATGCTGGCGAAAAACTTCACATTTTCCAAAGCAAATGCATTTATGTTGTAAGTCAAGTGTTAGTCAAATGTTAGGGAGGAGGGATGTAGCGGGTAAAATCTATAGTTACCAATACAACTATCAGTTTTAACAGACGGACACTAACAACTTTCTGAAGAATCTAGAGACGGGAAATATTGATAGAATTGGAGAAAAAGGGAATTTTTATTAATCAAGAAAAAAGAAGAAATTTCTTTAGAGTTTTGGTACTTGAAGTCTATGCCCCTTTGCGTAGTAAAATTGTTTGGGTTTTATAGATGATTTGACCACGTCTGTTACTTCGCACGACCCCCTTTTCCTCCGTCATACTCCCCACTTCTCGACTCGTCACGAACATGTATTGAGGTTGCATGTCCCACTACTTTCGTGCTAAGTACGGCGATCGTGTAGCGATGGTTACCAACACAAGTTGAGTCAAATGGTCGGGTCGGCATCTAATATCCACTGTTCTTGGGCTTGGGCTTTGACTTTCTTTATCTTGGGCCATAGTGACATATTGGGCTTGTCACATGCATTTTTTGTCCATTAGAAGGGGAAATTTCGACTTTGGACACTCCTATTACACGTGTTACATTTTTTTTTTTTAAATTCATATTTAATTCAATTTTACGTTGCACCAAATTCAAGGTGGTATTATTTCCAATTCAATTCAATTAAATATCCATTTGGCATATTGGTTTTAATATAATATCCACCACTGTAAATATTTAAGATATCTCCTACATTATAGGATAGTTAATTGTACTTCAAAAAATTAAGTCTCGGTCGATTAAGCAAAAATCAAACTTCTCACCATCTTTACCCTTCGTTGCACTTGATCAAATATCTATTATCTCATTGTTTCAATCAATAAATGTTGGACGGTTAATCTATCTAACCACTCTATATATCTCATGCCTTCCAAACATCTATTATCTAACAATTCATTTATTTTAGTTTAAGGATGCAATGAAATTCATCTTTAAAACTTAATTACATATACTGGCGTTGAGTAGAAAAAGCATTTGAATTTCTTAACAACAAACGATTTATCTATCAGCAAAAGAGAATGTGTTTTGAGTCATTGTTCAATTTACAATATATATATATATATATATATATTGAAAATCAATGTAAAATTATACTTAAAAAAAAAAGCGTACATCGTTTATGTCCAGATGCACCGAAACGGAAGTAAACCGAGTCGCGAGCTAGCTTGCACGTGAAACCAAAATTAACAGGAGTGAATTTTGTTGAAGAAATTGTCCAGTCAAACCAGCCAGTACTCTATTTAGTAAAAATAATTGATATCTTACTTTTTACCATCCTAATTCAATTTTTAATTAGAACCTGTATTTTTTTTTTTTTTTTGGTTTTTTAAATAATACTCTAAATGGAAGGTTTTTCTATTTGGCTATATAGATATTCTATTATTCTAAAAAGGGTGTTACAATTACATTTGTTGTCCCTCTACAACTTAATAACCTTACAAGTTGCAATTAAGGTTTCCCTAATTAAAACAAGAAGACATCTGCAGATATGTAAGATATATGGAGCCTCTTATACCAAATACATGTTTGTTGGCTTTTTTTTTTTTTCTTCCCTTAAAAAAATGACTTGAGGCATGATTTATAATTTACATGAGATACAATAGGATTTTAAAATGGATTTATAACTTAAGAGGTAAATGGTTCAAATCTCACATTTGTGATATGAGTAGTTTTTTTAAAAATTTAATATCTCTTTCCCACCATAAAATAATAAAAAAAAATCGAAATTTTGAAATGGATTGAAACTTTTTTTAAAAACTTTATTGTTAGAACTCATGTCCTTAAAACACATCCCCCTCCCACACATAAAATAAAAATTAAAAATTAAAAATAAAATCAGGATTTTGAAATGGATTGGAACTCTCTCTTTTTTTTTTTTTTTTGCTAATTTGTTAAAATTCGTGTCCTTAAATATACGTCAAAACCTTACTGAATTTCGTTAAAGACGCTTGTTCCTGTAAAGAAAAGATCGAGGGAAAAGCAAATTTAAGGATTTTGCTGGTAATGAATTAATCACGCCATAATCCAAGAAGCATTGATTTTAGATAAGTGCGTGGCCGTGGGTGCAGAGTTCAGTGGCTCTTTCATCAAGTGGAGGCTAATCCACTTGACGTTTTGTATATTTAAGTGTTTGTGAAGAGGACTGGGTCATTTGGCATGGTAGTGGCTAAATGCATAATAATATTAATATATAAACATAATTATATCATAAATTACAATAATAAGGAAAGGAAGGCGACAGGTGAGATAATGTGTCCATTTTATTGGTTTTTTCTTGACTGCAGTTAACTGCATCAATCAAGCTGAACGAGTCTACCAAGTAGAGGTCAAAGTAGGTAGTGAATCCTTGTATTCGGATTATAATTATGACTTGGTCCAGTAAAACATGTACCAATAAAAGAAATGTAGAGAGAGATTCAAAGTTACAGGTTGAAAAACCTAGTAAAATTGAAAATCAGGATCATATTTTATATATATATATGAATATATATACACACGTTCATATATATATATTCAATAAGAATATTCTATAATTTTGATTTTATCTAAGACTATAAATTATAATCACTCATCTTCAGTGAAACTCACCACAGTGATGGATCTCAATGAAAATATGAGGCTTTAATTTTTGTTTTATCTAAAAATATATACGAGAATATTTGAAATGAATAGGAGTAATGATTCGAACTCACTAACATTTGAAGTGTAAATTTGAAATATTTAAAACTGGATAGTTAAAGACAAAATAAGGTGTTTTTTGGAATTTTAAAGTGCAAATCAAAGACAACCCTAAAGAAATCAAGGAAGAATGTACTTCTCAATTTAAACTAGCTAGGTTTTAAGATTGTACTTACTAATGTTCATGCAGTTGCACGTCCTTTTCAAACATAAGAGGTTGTGCATCTCTTAGTGGTAGGGTTCAAACTTCACAACATATATTTTTATAAGGTTTGTGTGAGTAATTTACTTATTATGAGAAGAATTACATGTCATTATGTGAGTATATTTCCAATCAGAGCAAGAACTCGTTGATTTTGGTAAGTCCTTGCAAAATTATAACCTAATCGGTGTCGGTTTTATAAAGAATGACTACTCAACTCGAAATTTTAAGGCACTTCACATTTTAGAACAATGGTTGTATAACTCCCAACCACTTTAGCAAAGGGATTTTAAGTCTCACCAATCACATTTTACAAACTTTGTATGGATAATCTTCTTACTTTATTGTAAAAATAGTTGTCTTTAGGAGTAGATATAGTCTACATAAAATAAAATTTTAAGTTTTTAAATAAAAAGTGCAATGACGGAATCTAAACAAAAGACTTGATAGTTACAATCCCTTATCTAATTTTTAAAATAAATATACAATATTACGAATGCAAATAAGTTGAAATTAGGAGATGGTCAAAATGTAGTGTCACTATGCTAGTGGAACAAGAGCATGCGCACTAGACTACCCATACGTTTAACCATTTTTACTAAATGGGTGTGTATGCACAGAAGAGCAAGGCGTGGGAGAGTGTAGATCTCTAGTGGCAAACTACCTTATTTGAAAAACGAGATAATAAATATGAAAGCATCATAGCATTGACTATGTCATAACTTCAAATGGAGAACATGATAGGTGTCTTTATGAAGAAAATGATATGAAAAGAGCGTTACGTTTTGTAAAATAACAAATGAGGTGGAAGCAGGTGAACTTCTTGGTCATTTCCTAACACAACCTGCATCATTCAACATTAAGCTCCTGTGGAAACGGCAACTCTTTTAATCTTCCCAATCGAAAATTGTCACCACCTTGGCGTCTTTTGACCGCAGACGACAGGCTGGAATGGAAACCCCAAGACACACAGTCTTTAGTCTTCCTCTTCCCAGCACTGAAACAACAATGAAGCTCTAGTAATTAATGGAGGACAAAAAGGCAAATATAATCGCTGGTTGTACAGTCATCACCCTTATTATATTCATCATTGTTGCCCGTGTCTCCCTCAAGCTTTCCAAGGCCTTTTTTCTCATTGCTGGGGCTGATATCGCAGTCATCCTTGCCGTTTTCGCTTGTGTGTTGATCAGAAGGCGTTACAACCGCAGAAGGAAGTTGTTAGAGACACAGCTGGTCTCCGAAGGCCGAGAGCTACGGATCGAGTACAGTTTCCTCAGGAAAGTTGCAGGGGTCCCCATCAGGTTCCGACCCAAGGAGCTTGAAGAAGCTACAGACAATTTCCAGGCGTTGTTGGGCAGAGGAGCCTCTGCCTCCGTCTTCAAAGGCATTCTCAACGATGGAACTTCGGTTGCAGTCAAGCGGATCGAAGGTGAAGAACGTGGAGAGAAGGAGTTCAAGTCTGAAGTCGCTGCAATTGCCAGCGTACAACACGTCAACCTTGTACGCCTCCTCGGATACTGTATTCTTCAGGGAGGGCCTCGCTATCTTGTTTATGAATATATTCCTAATGGTTCCTTGGATAATTGGATTTTTCCTGGAAAAGGTGGGTGCCGTCCTGGAGGGTGCTTGTCCTGGGACTTGAGGTTCAAAGTGGCCGTTGACGTGGCCAGGGCACTCTCTTATCTTCACCAGGATTGTCGGTCAAGGATACTACACCTCGATGTCAAGCCCGAAAACATACTCCTCGATGAGAATTATCGAGCAATCGTGGCTGATTTTGGTCTGTCGAAGTTAATGAGTAAAGATGAAAGCAGGGTTGTTACAACCATTCGCGGTACTAGAGGTTACTTGGCTCCAGAATGGCTCCTGGAATGTGGAGTCTCGGAGAAATGCGATATCTATAGTTACGGGATGGTTCTTTTAGAGATTATCGGAGGCAGAAGAAATGTGCGCTTGATTGAACATGGCAATGACAAGTCTAAAAGGAAATGGCAATATTTCCCCAAAATTGTCAGTGAGAAAATGAGAGAAGGGAAGCTTTTGGAAATTGTTGATAATAGACTACTAGACGGTGGAGGCATTGATGAGAGGCAGATGAGGAGATTGGTTCGTGTAGCTTTGTGGTGTATACAAGAGAATGCTAGGCTTAGGCCAAGCATGGCTCGTGTGGTGGAGATGCTTGAAGGCCGTGCGACAGTGGAGGAGCCACCAGATACTCAGATGGTGATAGTTGATTTGTTATCTATCGATGAAGATCAGCAGCCGGATGGTGATGAGAAGAGGAAAAGGACTGCAAAATTGGTATCACCATCAGACCGAAATCTTCCCACTTCATCAATCCGATCATTTTCCATGTCAGTTCTCTCTGGAAGGTAGCATAAAGCATGGTTTTAGAGTTTGTTTAACTTCTGCCTTTTGACTTGGTTCAATTTGGGAGAGTTTTGGCAAATGTTTGTGCACATATAAAGATCATAAGAAAAATGCTTTTGATAAATCAATAGACCATACAATATTCATCTTTCATCATGCTAACAATGCTCCAAGCTTTCTTTCTTTGAATGAACACATACTTCGTTTCCTAGCTGTTTACATTTTGCAGTGTGCATTCAGGATCATATAAAAATTCCTACAATGTCAATACATATAAATCTGTATATTTTTGTTTTTGGTACAAACCCAATCCGCTTCTAATTTTAGGAAACAGAGTGATTGATTGCTTCTAATTTTGTAGGGCCACTAAGACCAATGTAAGTTGTCTTCACCACTTGAAGTGTCCTCATCCCCTCTATAGATTGAGAAGGGATATCCGAATTGTTCATCAAATTTTTCTAACTAGATTTCTTGTTGGAATTGCTTCATGTGTTTTTTTTTCCTTTTTTTTCTTTGACTAGGGCACTTCACTTGCTGTGGAATATATGGGAAATTATTTTGAAAGCTTTCTTGGGTGTCAAAATTCTCTCAATCGAATTTTTATCATCATCTGCAATATTAATGTCATCTACGACGCCAGCAAAGCTTTGTTAACACTTTCTATATGAATGGTTTCATCTGGTTTTATCTTAACATTTGCTTGTTGATCACAAGTAGATGCCTTAGAAACTAAGGGCATATTCGCTGAAGTTTTACAAATGTGTTTTTTGGTTTTCCAAATATGAAAAATTGTAAAAAGGCGTTCATCAGCCATATTTTCTATTGAAAACAAGAAAAACGGGAATTGAACAAAAATGGGAAACGTCAGTTTGATGTTTTTACCGTTTATCATTTTCATTTTTCAACTGTTAAGTATTTTGGCCCTCACAATAACAAAATCAGTAAAACTAGAGGAAAGGGTCAAAAACAATGAGAGCCAACAGTTTTTAAGTCAGTCTTGGGAGTTTTCCCTCTAATAAATAATATATATAATTTATATTTATTATATTAGTATTATTATTATTATTTTAAAATTAACATCAAATAAGTTAAAAATCTATTCAAAATTTTCAAAATTAAATATTTTTTGAATGAATGTCTACTCTCCTAAATGAAAAATGAAAACATAAATTTTAAAATATGTTTAGTGGAATTATTACATAAATATCATTATTATTTTAAAGTTAATATCAAATGGGTCAAAAGTTTATTCAGATTTTTTAAAATTAAATATCACTCAAATGGATATTTACTTTCATAAATAAAAAATGAAAACACAAATTTTAAAAATCCACTCCAATTTGGATACAAGATTACTCCACTGAAATGGAAATTCTAGATGAGCTGGAGAGTCTAACGCGGTCCTCTCCTGACACCCAGAATAAAAATCAACATTAATGCGAGGAAGTCAGCTGGAAGAAGGCATCAACTTGTGATAGATGGAAAATGGTGAACATATTGTGCTCATTAATGCTTATTTCAATGCACCTCACCGACTGAAAAGGAACCAGAAGCCATTTAAATAAGGTTGCCTGTATGGAGAGCAACTTTACTATTTCGTTTGATATTTCACCTACCAAAGTGTGTGTGTGTGTATCACATATGAAATAAAAAATAATTGGTCAGATAAATTTGGTTGATAGTCACAAACATAATGGTAACCACGTTTATCCACAAAATCAAGGTTAATAATTCAAATCCCTTTCATCAAGTCCAAAGAATAAATAAATTTGGTTGATTTTGTTCTATTAATGCAATCATTATTTTTTTTTTCCAAAAATTAACATATTAATTCCAGTATAGCATAATATTTATTTAAAAGAAATCAGAATTCATCAAATTGCCCGGAAATACATGCATCCACTAAAGAAATAAAAACCATATACAAGTCAATTGAGTTATCAGTTATCACCTTAATAAATCTACAATTACATAATTAAGGTTGCTTGTAAAGTTGTTGATATGAATTCTAGATGTATTGCTGGTTATTTATTTTTATTACCGTTGTACAGCTTTAAACAAAAAAGGTTCTAGTTGGAAGAAAAAAATAGTGAGAGTGACACCAAACTCTTGAGGTTAGCATATCATTAATAATTTTAATTTGTGGCGCCAAAATAAATATATAAAAATAATGGTAAACTATCCAAAATCTTACAAAAACTTGTGATGTAATAAACTTATTTGTAATTACTACATTATCAGTATATTATCCTATAAATTACAAATTATATAATTAGTGTAGCATTATCATATAAATTATAAAGGGATCAAATTGTTAATGTAGAGATAAGAGAACTTCTACTAATTGTCTTTCACGTCTTACCTTCGTTCTCTTTCTTTTTTGATAAATTACACGAACACCCTTAGTGTTTGGTTTAATTATACAAATATGCGAGTTTAGGGTGTAACTACAAAAAACATTACCCTGACTATTTTGAAGTATTGCAATTATTTCCCCTAGCATTATTTTACCAAACTTAACATTAACAAATGAATAGTAAATTAGTCTCTTTATTATATATTAAATGAAATTAATTTATCCAATCATAACTCTTATTATATTCATCTTTATAATTTTTCAAGTTGTTCTATTTTTATTTTGATTCAAATATTTAATTAATTATTTTATATTTCTCTTTATTTCTTAATATTTAAATAATGAGTTTATACACCTGATGAACCTTGAAATGAGGGATATTTTAGTCTGATTGATCCTTTGAGGCTTTGACTGACCAGAAGGAACGTCAATGCAAGCATGCAACATATTCAAAAGTTGAGGCGATATTTGCATAATCATGCCCTAAACTTGTATGTAATAATGTCAAACATTAGGAGCACCTGTGTAATTTGGTTTTTGGAGCAGATACGTATAAAAAGTATGTATATGAGTGTTGGTACGTACGTATAGAACAACAGTACCATCCGCAAAACGACAAAAGCAAAGCAAAAGGGGCACATAAGATAGGTATTAGGATTATCAAGCAGACGAGAAGAAGGCAGGTTCTTGTGTTTCGCTGGAGTTCTCAACTCACGATTTGAGGTTCAAACCCTAAAACTCCCCTCTTTTTTCTCACTCATTTTCCGTTTGATTGACGATTTCTCCATTTTTGTTTATCATTTCTTTTAATAGGGCTTGAATTTTAGGTTTTGATTCGATTTAATTGTAGAAAAGCCTTCGACCAGTGTTTGCAAGGTCATATATTTGGCTACTTATTGTCTGATTGTTATTTAATTTTCTAATTGGTTTTATAAATGATAATGTTGGTCAAATGATGCTAAATGTTAATGTGGGTCTTTGTACATTGCAGGTTCTGTGCTCTTCTTATTAGTGAGAAATTTCAAGGCGAAAATGAGCTTTAGTGGCCCTTCCGTGAGGGCTGGTTAGTGTAACTCTTTTTGGTTCCTTTGATTTTGGCTACTAATTGTTGTTCAATATTTGGTTCTGAAGCAGTGGAAAAGGATTTTTCGTTTAATTATGTTCTTATAAGTTTCTCTGCTGTTTTGTTTATTTATTTATTTTTAAATTATTCAATCGTATTGCAACACATTTTCAGGAGGTAAAACTGCTGGAAGAGCACTTGAGTTTGGAAGGACCTATGTGGTCAGGCCTAAAGGTAAACATCAAGCTACTGTGGTTTGGCTCCATGGCCTTGGTGATAATGGTTCAAGGTAACACCCTTTTTTAATTGCTTTGTTCTGCTGCTTCTTTTATTGATTTGTATGCATGGATTTTAGTTGATTGTTTATGATATTTTACTAGTTTCTCATTTGTTATGTTCTTACTTCTCTTAGATCACTTAGGATAAGTGAAAAAAAAGAAAGTGACATTATACAAATACATATATATGTACATATATATATATATTTTACTTAGTTGAGTTATATCCCATGCGGTAACTCCTTCAATATTGTTGTTTGTTTTGGATAAGTGTGTACAGAAATGGTGTTGTTATTTCGTCGTAGTAGACCTCATTTGCTCATATATTATCCTCTAATGTACAGATTTCATGAGACCAGTTCTTATATTAGTGAATAGGAAAACAACCTTGGCATGCTTGGAAACGTTTATGGATTTATGTATTTTCAATTTGGTGTGGGTTTCTGAAAACAATAATCTGACCAGCTTGTGGATAAGAACAATTCATTGGATCTTTCAAGTCCAGGACAATGTTATTATTGTATAAACGTGTGACTACTGAACCTCTTTTTGTATAAATGTTATTATTGTATAAATGGGTGACTACTGAACCTCTTTTTGCTATCACATTTTCCAATTTTGATTTATGTTACTTGCCTCAGAATCTGAACCATGTGCTAGCAAAAAATATAAAAGAAAGATAGACGGAATTGGACAACAAATAACACAAACCAAATTCCTTACTTTTAATTGATGTCTACAACGTTCTGAATAATGCAATAGTGCCTTGGAACCTCATTTATGCTTTGATGTTGTTTGGCAGCTGGTCCCAGCTTTTGGAGACCCTTCCTCTTCCAAATGTAAGGATAGTTGCACGGAAATTATAGGGAGAATTTATAGTAGCTACTAATTTTCCTCCCTTAAAGTCATTAGTATATAAATTAATCTTCATTGAGGTGCTTATAATTTCTTATGGTTGTTATTGTGTGATGCAGATTAAATGGATTTGTCCAACTGCCCCTACGCGACCTATGACTATGTTTGGTGGCTTTCCATCCACTGCTTGTAAGTATGGTTAATACCCTGCTTCAATAGTTGCATACTTGCATTACACACACACACACACACACACACACACAAGCCATGGTTTACAGAAGTTGTATTATCGTAATACCTCATAAGAAGAAAAGGAATTAAATAATCACCTCTACCAAGATGTTAACCATCTTCATCTTTGTTGATAATGCTTTGAAAGTTGAGATTTCTTTTCAGTCATAGAGATGAAAACTATGTTTTAACTGAATTTCTTTTGTTTGAAACTTTAATCAAAATTATCTGATAGCTAATGTGATCTAAATCAGGGTTTGATGTGGAAGACCTTTCCGAAAATGCTTCTGATGATTTAGAGGGTTTAGATGCTGCAGCAGCACATGTTGCAAATTTATTGTCAACAGAACCTGCTGATAGTAAGTTTCCTTTCAGATTTGTAGTATATGTTGTGATGCTGTATATTTGCGATTCTTTATCAGTTTGGAAGTTTCTTTTGTAAATCTTGACAATACCAAGTTGTCAATTTAATTACTTATGTTAACTTGGTATCATATAGTGAACAAGAGCCTAAAGTTTCTGGTTTGATGGAAAGTATATTTGGCATACCTTAGACAACTGTTGTTCATTGTGAGCTGATTTGAAAAGGGTACTAATTTATCTAGAGCTGAGCTAGACACTTGTGGAAAACAATAGAAAATTCAGTGGTCCAGTCTTACTTTCTCTTCTTAGTTGTGCTTTTCACTTATCTTGATAGTGATGGCTCTGACTTTGTCTATCTTTTGCTTATTTGAAGACAAAATTTACTGCAGTTCCTCCAATCATCAGGTCAAATGAGTTATGTTTTATACATGAATGTTTCAACAAGATTGTACCGACATCATGTGGTTGTTATCTGGGTTGTGTTTATTGAGTTGCATAATAAAAAATAAGAGTACATCTGGAGATTCCCATGTATATAACATGATTGCATTGTTATTTACACATAACGTTCTACTAGAAGGACTTTAGTTTCTTATAGCATTCGAAATGTGTATTTGACACTGCTTCTGTGATGTAAGGTAGTGTTACTGCATTTTTTTTGCCTTAGGGTGACTAATGTTAATTACTCTAGCTTCCACTACATATCTATTTCAAGAGGTTAACTTGTTTTTCTGAATGCAATTAGGAACACCATGGATTAATTTCCTATGCATGCAATGTAATAATTCCTCTAATATTTAATTTGAGATTGACAGCTTACCTCTTGTTTACTTATTCTGATATCATTTCTATCACAATTTTCTTTATTAGTTAAACTTGGTGTTGGAGGCTTCAGTATGGGGGCAGCAACCTCGCTGTACTCAGCAACCTGCTTTACTGTAGGCAAATTTGGAAATGGCAATCCATACCCTGCAAATTTAAGTGCAGTTGTGGGGCTAAGTGGCTGGCTTCCGTGCTCAAAGTTTGTCTTCTTATATATATTTAACGTTGATACTTTAGATTCTTGCAATTTCTTCTGGCCTAAATTAATTCTTTTTCCAGGACTTTAAAGAACAAATTAGAAGCTGACAATGAAGCTACAAGACGTACTGCATCCTTGCCCATTTTCCTTTGTCATGGCAAAGGTCTTTCCCACCATCTCACATATATTGATGTTGCTTTAATTAGTCATTAATATATACTAATTTGAGAGGCTTTGTTTTGTTACATGGGCTCTAGCATAGACATCTGACTTTATTGCGATGAAGAACACAATTCGATTAGGAATACAAAATAGAGCTGAAATGACTGATCAGCAGATCAAAATGTGGTTCATAGGCATTTAGCTAGTTGTTTGACTGGCTCACTGGTTTGCTGTACATGGTTAGAGCTTAACAGCTCAATGAGGCATGCCAGAGCAGTGTTTTCCTTAAGTAGGCCTTTGAATTTAGGGGTAAAGTACGAAACAGGTATTGGGGTCACTTCCATTAATAGGACAAATGAAACCAACTTCTTCATTCTCTTGGCATTTCCTTCTACTTGTATCAATTCATGATACAGATGAGAGGACCTAGTTGCCAATACCAGCTGGGTAAAGGCAGCCATCTAGTTTAATGGCATAGTTTATTTCTGCTTTTTCATTGTTTTGTGGCCATATCATCATCTCGTTTCGCCATGATTTTAGACCCATCAGCTTGGAAGTTGATTTGGTTTTTGCATAGATGTTTCACCTGAACTAAACATTCCTCATCAACTGTCAACAATTGTTTAGTAGCTGTAAATGGGACAAGGGTTGTCAAATATTCAATAATGCTCACTGTGTAATTGGGCTGCATAGCATGCTTGTTTATAGTAGAAGTTGCATAGAGTACAGTGAATTTAAGTTGAACTGGCTAGAATTTTTCTTTTGATAATAAGATTTTCACAATAACTTGAACAAAAATTCTTTTTCCTCTCTTGTTCTTCCTGTCATTGTGCTTGTTGAAGCAGTTTGTTAGAGATTGTCGTTTATGCGTCTGGGGTCTAGATGTTTCACCATCAGTTCATAGTTGCATATCTAACCCTTGCATCACTGAGGACATCTGTTAGTTTCAGTACTGATGGTAGTAATTATTGGTGATATCAGATACACTCTTGGTTAACTAATTTTCGGTATTGATTGGTTGCAGTTGATGATGTGGTTCCTTATAAATTTGGTGAGAAATCCTCACAAGCCTTAAGTTCAAATGGGTTTCAGGATGTGACATTCAAATCTTACAATGGGTATGTAATCCCAGCAAATTTGTGTTAAATTTCGACATAGATGTGGTCATAAAATTTTGGTTACTTTGTTTGACTTTACAGGCTTGGCCATTACACCATCCCTGAAGAGATGGATGAGTTCTGTGCTTGGCTAACATCAAAGTTGGGTCTTGAGGGGCGCTCCGGAGAGGCTGCATCTTGAGCAATAAACTTGGAAGAGCTAAGCAACTGCAGGGGATTGTTTATGGTTATGAGAAAATTCAGTAGCTCAAAGCGGTTCTAGGTGTGGTATACATGTTATAGTAATATTAGTTCATGATAAATCTTTAAGAACATATGTGATTTGGGTCATCAACTTGAATTTTGGAGTTATGTTTTCATTTGGCATGAAATTTGGATGATTACAGCAATGTTTTAGTCCAAGGTGCACTTTCTTATTGGGTGCTGGGTACCTTGAAATCAAATGCTACGTGCATCTATGACAAGCGGACTTGGCTTGCAACAAGTGTTACCGTCTCACAGATGCTTCTGTAATTGGATAAGAATTTATTTTTTTTTTTTTTAATTTTTAATTTTCAATTGAATCTTTATTTGAGCATGAAATAGATCCAAATCATTCATTGATGATAGTGGCCGGTTACAAATCAGGTTTACTTGCACTATTTATTTGGGAGAACTAGGAAGTATAATACTTAAAAGGATATTAATGGATTGTCCTAACGTGTGCTGTGCCTTTTTGTGTAAAGAAGTAAAAATTATTAAGTAGAAATTCAAGGTAGACAAACTGTGCAGAATTTCATAACTTGAATTTGAATATGCTCAAAGAACTTAATTATCAACATAACTTTCACCCTAGGACAGGTACTATATATCAATTTCCAATTCCCCTAGCAGTCACAATTATGAGTATCAGATTCTATGTAATGTATACAACCCAAAAATATCAAGTTGCTAAGTAAGATGATATAAACAGAATTTCTTAAAGATGCTGAGGACTGCGGTAAAAACCATTATGCAATCAAATAAAAACCTCATGTTTTATCGGAATGTTCTGAAACGTGTCTACAAGCTCACAATGATCTATAAAAACATTGGAATGGAGAGGGGTTACACTTGACAAGTTTCACGCAAAGCACTAGTACAAATCATCGATTACAACAGACTATTTTCTTACCAAACTCTCCGGCCCCAAGAGCTGAAACAAAAGAATAGGTGAAAAGGAATGAAAACAATTGAAAAAATTGAATAATTTGAAAATCATGAACACTCCAGTAAGCCAACATATGAGCTACCCACGGTAACTGATGATGGCAAATTTGCCTTGAATAAATGGGGGATGCAGGTATTTCCTTCCAACCAATTAATCATTATCAACAAGAGACCACATCCACAGTTTCAATGACCTATTTTTTCCAACTTGGCTTTCACGTATTGGCCTCTTTAACAAAAGCAACTTCACCACCGCCCGCTGTTGGTGATAACAGGAGATCAGTATCAAAGATTTCAGCTGATTCACGGGGGGTAGTTGTTGAAGGAGATTCAGTTCCGTCTTCTATTACAATGAAACCACCCAAAAATAGAAAACAAGAAGTTGCAGACGTTAAACAAATATTTGTAGACCAAGTGCTAAGTTCAACACCATCAAGAAGAACAGAGATCTACATTATGAAAAATTACCTGCAACATCGTGATACTCAGGCAACTGCTTAACAGTGGTTGCTTGAAGACTTTCAGGAAGAAGACAACCACACAATGCACCTGAAATTGCAAAACAAGACGTATTTTGTCGGAATTTTGCTGCATTCAACATCTAAGGTGAAAATGAAAATAGATAGCATTTTATGAACCCAATACTTCGTCCCTGGTAGACTGGAGAAGTACCACAGAGACCAAATTGACTGTAGATTATAGTTGCAATGCGTCAGAAATATATGAAGATTGATCAATAAAAACAAAATTGCATGTACCTAGCCGGGCCAGCCGATTCACCCATCCCGGGATATGTTTGTCTGTCAATCTCGATGAGATATCGTCTGTAAAATGGTTGCAATTTTTGGAGATGAGGTTATACGTATCTCCATGATATTCAGAAGCTGCACTCTCAATAAATGTACGGAACTCAGAGGGTGGCATATTTATACGGCCCAATACAATTGAAGATCGATAAATAAATCCTGGGCAATTCTTTGGTTCTACCTCAAAAACTCCACTAACTGGAAAATCATGGGCTCCGAAACCATACTCTTTACCATGAACTGTTTTTACACATTAACACAAATGTTATCATCATCGAATTAAGAGAAGAGAGAATAAAGAATAATTAGTATTTTTTTTTTTTTTTTGATAGGAAACAAAAACTTTATTAATAAGAGAAAAAGATAATACAAAGGTGAATCAGAAATCCACCCAAAGAGAAACAAAACTAAAGCTACAACACCAATAGGGAAGAAACAATTAACGAACAGTTGCCTTCCAATCTAGCATAATTAGAAATAGCGATAGGTCTTTGAATTCTATACTAGAAGATGCTCAAAGAGAAGCTAGATAATACACTTTGTCCCCTAGAAAAATCTCCTCCTCTTGGCTTTCATGGAAGATTCTTTTATTTCTTTCCTCCCAAATAACCCAAAAAATGGTGAACACTCCACAGTACCAAAGAATAGTAGCTTTCTTTCCAATTAAGAAAAATCAGATACGTTCGGTTAAGGAGGCAGGCAGGAAGTCGAAACAAAACAGGGAAATACGGAACCTTCACTGGACGATGAATGAGGAGAAACGAGGCAGCAGTGGTAAGGGCTCAAACGGTTCTTTATGAAGATTGTAAGCTGGAATGTGAGAGGATTGGGGTGTTAGAAAAAAAGGAGGATGATCAAGGAGGTCATTAGAAAGACCAATCCGGATGTGGTTATTTTAATTGAATCTAAAAAACAAGTGGTGGATCAGAGTATTATTAGAAGTGTGTGGGGGGCAAGGTTTAAACAGTGGGTTTATTTACCTTCCGAAGGAAGTTCAGGAGGTATTGTGGTCATATGGAACTTCAAGATTGTAAAGGTCTTAGGTTATGTGATGGGAGAGTTTTCTATTTCCGTGAATATTCTTGGTAACGAGGGTAGCAATTGGTGGCTTTCAGGGGTTTACGGTCCGAACAAAAAAAGAGAGAGAGGGGCTTTTTGGGAAGAGTTGTCCGGATTATTTGGTTTATGTTCTCCAAGATGGTTTAGAACATAAAGAATAATTAGTATTGATGAAAGCTTCCAGATTCAACAAGATCAAGTCTTCCAAATAGTTGTAGATGTATGTACATGGAACTATGATGGAAAACTTTTGTAACCCCGAAGAAAAAGAGATTCGGAAATTTCCCCCAATCAGAAAACATAACTCATCAATTGCAAAAATCTTCCCAAGTCCAACAGATTTAGGGCTTCCAAAAACAATACTTCTTTCAAGATTGAAACATGTATCATGAACCCAACAAATATCATCTACCATCAAGGTTAAAACCGAACAATCCTAACATAAATTCTGTCCTTTTCCTCCTAGGTACACATGCACCAGTTACCCACTAGCACCCTGTGCTTGTGACAAACCAAAGGACCATAGTTTTTTCCAAGTAGTCAAAATGATGGAGAATAGGAAATTTATTTTAGAGATTATAGCTTTAGTAGAATAAGATTTAAATTTAGAATTTGATTAAGTTTATGTTGATTGCTTGATTAACATAATTTGATGTTGATTGATTGATTGACAATCTATTTTGATTGATTGATTGATTGTATCTTTGATTTCCATTAAGATATATTCATTTTGGAAGGTAGATTATTACCTGTCTTTCTCTTTTGGCTACCATTGAGAGAAGCCTACGTTTCTGCCATTTTCAAACTATGATTATGAAATAAAGCGATTTGAATACTGCTCCTAATCGTCTCCTCTCTATTATTCCTTCGGTTTTCTTCCCTTTCTTCTATAGTTTTCCCCCTTTCCTCTAATTTCTATCTTCCAAGCCCTAATTCTTTATCTATCTATTTCTCTAGTGCTTGTCCTACATCACAACACCATAAATACAAAAATTCGCATACACAGTGTTCAAATTACAGTTGTTTGTGGCTCCATAAACCAAAAAATAGTAAATATCAGTTGATAATTAAGCTAGGTTACAAATGTGTTTTCCCAGCTGAAATAATTGCAAACAACTAAAATTTTGGGGTCAATTGTCTTTAGACGGCATAGATGCTTTACTAAATTCGAAAACAACTAGAACTTTTTGTTCTAGCAATTAATAATAAGTAACATTTACACATTTTATCTCGACGAAGCACAATCAAATTTACAAAGCCATCATAACGTGTCATATTCGAAGGCACTCCATGACTACTAAAACTACACTCCCATATTTGATAATGGAAACCAAGATGCACCTGTAAAACATGATTATAAGCAAGTCTATCTCCCCCGCAAAGCAAACTAAAACATATCACACAAGTGTTTCTGTCAACGACGCAATAAAATCCTCATTATCACAATCAATCAATCATCACATCACATGTTTACTAATTCGTTGAAGAAAGCAAATCAAGAAAAAGAAAGAAACGAACCTTCAATGCCGGAGTGGAAAATGCCGAAACCGAACCAATAGGTGTAATTGTTGACAGGGGTGAGATCGTAGACGTTCAACACAACCTGGACTTCCTGCCCATTTTCTGGTTGAGAGCTCGTACAAGAGATTTTGGCTGATCCCATTTTCCAAATTCAAAACCCTCACAATCCCAATCCCAAGCCAAGACCAGAATTTTTTTTTTTTTTTTTTTTCTCTTTCTCTCTCTGGCCCCAGAGAGAGACACAAACAGAAATAATGGTGTGGGACTCTGCCACTTTGGAGGAATTTACACGAAACAAAGGTTTTTATTTTTATTTTTATTTTTTTGGTTTTCGAATAAAAAAATGTGAAATATAGGAAAGACAAGGTGGGCATCATTGTGTTTGTAAGTTGTTGCAACACTTGTTTTTACTACTTTAATAATTCAAACTAGGTTCCTGCTTGCGGCCTATGATTTTTTGAATTTTTGACTCAGCCGGCTATTCGTCTAACTTGTCCTCATGATTCACATGGTGGCACTTACTTACTAGTCTTTTCTTAGCATGAAACTTAGTTCCACTTACGAAAATCTAATTTGATTGGTTTGCAACCATCATTTGATTAAAGTTTTAATCAAAATGATCAAGTCACACACCACCCTTCTAATTAGAAATAATTTCCCAAGACTTTATTTGAAGTTTGAACCTAGGTCTTAAAGAGGGTTTGAATTTGAAACACTCATTTTCATTTCAAAAAAGGAAAGCAAAGCTTCAACAGAAGGCCATTTATCGCTTACATCAATTATGTAAAAACAGAGCCGAAGACAAGGACCGCGAAGCAGTCACAACAACTCTGGAAGTGGTCGTAGACGAGATAAATAAGGCACCATATGGACTTTACAGGAATTACATTATTGCAACTGAGCTGTTGCTATTGTTATATGAGCTAGCAACAGCCACCCTTCATCTTGGTATGGTTTCAAAGCCACAAATAAACAAGTTTATTTCAAGCTCACAAGTTCAAAGAGAGAATTCTGACATACATATAGCAACAAATTGAAATTTATAATATATATTAAAAAAAAAAAGGAGGGGGGAGGAAGAAAGAAGGAAAGAAAACAGAGCTGAAGAACAAAAGATATATAGATTAACTAGAAGTTCATATAAATTACAATTTGATCACTCTTATCAATATATTCAGCAACTCCAAGCAAAGCTGTTCCACACTGGAACAAACATCCAACCCTTGTTGTAGAACTTCTGGTCCTCTCCTTCTGTTCCACCTGAAACACATTAAAGCAGTCAACACACCCATTTCCTTACACAGCAACTTGCATATAAATCATGAACAAAACAATTGAGAACTGCAACTGCAATACTATAATGATACTTACAATTTTGAAAATTCAGTAAAAATGCAATCACAGAGATTTAGTGACTGGTCTGATACTAAGGCTGGTTGTCAGGAGTTGTTTGCCGTCGGAGGCGCTCACTGCGCCTCAAAGGAGCTGATCCACCATCAGAAGATTCATTCTCCTCTTCTCTGGAAGAAGATCCTGTTTCCCCATCATAGCTCTCTCCCCAAAGTCTGCGGGTAGCTCTCCTTCTAATATTCATGGCTCTAGACCAGCTGCTCCTCCTCGGACTAGATCCAGGTCTAAACACTCTTATAAGAAAAAATACAGTAAGCCAACCACCATCATCAATTGGCAAAATACTATTGTCACCGCTATCCTCTCCAAATGAGGATTGTAATGTGCTCAGCAAGTCCCCAATGTCCCTTTGGCGCTCCAATCTCCTCCAGTTATGCTGACGCTCAGGATCAGCCTCTGATGGTCGCACAAGGGGATGTTCAAGCCTAGCATGCTTTCTAAGATCTTTATAGGTGCCACTAAAATCACATGTTTCACAGGCACAACATCTTGTTTTTGCATTCATAAATTGACGAGCAGCATCTACAACAATCCAGTCTTTAATCTGCCCACGGCAAAGGGGGCACACTAGCTTTGACAGGGATTTGTCCTCACAAGAAACAGAACGTGGTGTAGATAAACCTTCCTCGGTTCTTTCTTCTAGCAAATTGGTAACTGTTGCTTCTGAAGTAATGACTGGGGATGAGTTTGTGGGCAAGAGACGAGTTTCTTCTAGCTGAGATGTTGACGAAGCTTCTGCAAATGACTTGCGGAACTGATCAAGGCAGTTTGAGTGGCGGTAGCTAGTGTCACACATGAAGGGCCGACAACCCTTCTCATGGGAAGAACATACAAGGAGAACCGCATTGTGAGGATGTTCCATACAAACAGGGCACCTGGCTTCCTCCCATTCCTTCAAATTTTCCTCAGTTTCGGAAGATACTTTGGCACAAGATCTTTGATCACGACTAGAGTTGCATGGATAAGGAGATGCCCTGCACCTATCAAATGACACAGAACGATCTCTTCTGTCCTTTGGCATGTTGAAATCTAAAATATATCAAGAAAATCACTGAAGTCTGGTGCCTCCCACAAGGTAGCAACTGAATGACTTAAACCACAAATAAAAAGGGGAAAAAAGAATAAAATCATCAAATATTATTCCACAACACTCACATGTTGAAATCCATTAGAAGAATTACAAATCCAATAAAATGTAACAAACTACGACATATAAAAACACACACAAACACAAAGCTCACAATATCAAAGCTCATTACAGCGGTTTTGTCAGAGCAATAAGGTAGAATCGTGCAAAACTAAAGAATAGATTCACAATAAACTCTAAAATATGCAGTTGTATCATATCAATGTAAAACACAGATACAGAGTTGAAGAGAAAAAAAAAAAAAAAGAATTCACCAACTCTACAATTGAAATATTTATCTTCAATAATGCATAATAATGACATTAAGGTTCTTGAAGATATGCTAGAGAGACACTGAACATTATCCCTAAAACACCTCGCCGCATCCCCTGTGGTGCCATCCCTAAAGGCATATATTTTGTAAGAATAGAAACCAGTGAAACTGAATGGATATAAACATAAAAACCCAAAGGCATTAGTATCGAGCAGGTAAGAGAGAGAACCAGGAAAGTAAGATACGAAGATTTAGGACCATGATACGTCTGCTGAGACCAATCTGCATTGCAATAATCACACAATAAGATTCTATCAGAACCATATTGAACCACAAACTAAATTGGTTCTCTGACACTCATACATACATCATCATTCTTTCGCGTGATAAAAAGATCATAATGACAACTTCAGAATCACAGCCACTCATTCAAAAAATCCTGCAACTAAAATTCAATGATTTCTCCACCACCAAGTCCACATTCGTCTAGCCTTCCACTTCACTTACTACATACACTTGTTTTCAACTGCAGCATCAATACTCCAATATGAAACACTCACTAGCCCCTTCTCCATACAACTTTCACCTCATCCCAGAAGAAATCCGTTCACAAGTTCCGTAAATTCCAGTTTTGATGTACTTCCTCCAACATTTTCACTTGCAAGCACGTTCTCTCCTCCGCAAATAATAATTAACACAAGTCAAAGTCGTAGATAAGTAAAACCAGGAAGCGAAGAGAGGCCGCCAGATCATACCTTACTGAATGAGCTTACAACCAATCATAATCTCACAATAATCAATCTAGAGAAAAGATTCCAGGCATTGAAACTCAACGGTGAGATTAAAGCTCAAAACTTTACGGCAACACCCCATCTTAATTGTAATTTCAAAACCCAATTCAACACACTCAATCAGAATTTGAATATACAACAAAGCAACTATATCAATTCACAAACCCCCAATTTCTAATTTTGTTCACATCACATCCGCACAGATCCACAAATACAGGAAACAATTACAATTAAAAGATCAGAAACCAAATCAAGGTAACAGTTGAATAAAAAAAGGAAGATCCGAGTGAAATCGAAGTCAGAATGGGTCAAAATAAAGCAAAAACGAAGAGACGATTACCAGAAACGTAGAGGCGTCGGATGGAATAAAATCAGAGCAAGTAAGGGTCCGGACTGATCAAAATCGAAGCCCTAAAAGGAGTATTGAGAAAGATTAGAGGAGATGGAGAAATGGAGCAAACCGATTCTAGGGCTTTTAGAGCTCAAACGAGAGCAAGCCAGGGAGAGAGAGGATTATTATAATGCGTCTATCGGTGGGAGCTGACGTGGACGACCGGGTTTCGTTAATCTTTTTATTAATTTTAATTTTTATTTGAAATTTGAATTGTTATTTTTTAAGTCGGCGCCGTTTTGTTAATTTCAACGTTTGAGTGTTGAGATAACGTTGACAGCCACTTGCTCGTGGGAGTCGTCTCCTCTTGCACTCGTGGAAATGGACCTCCCGTCTACTTGTTTTTCCCCGACGGCTCCTACCCAACCCCTGTTTGGCACACCGCTCTATACAAGCACAAACTCCGTTTAACACTTCTTTTTTTAATAACGCTCCAATATTTATTGAAATTAAAAATTTTAAAAAAAATCTGAAAATATTTGATTTTGTTCAAATATTATTTCACTTTTTATTTTTTGGCACCCCTATTATATATCTACTTCATTTTAAGCAAAATATAAATTAATTAAACTTTTAAGAATGAGCAATACTAAGCTTTTCAAATTTATACTTAAATGATGTGATATATGAATTATTAATATCATAAAATAATGTTATAATTAATAGGATCACGATAATTCACATATCAAGTTATTTAAACGTAAATTTGAATAAAATATTCGGAAAGTCTATAATTACTTTTTAAAAATACTCCATTTTAATTTAATTTTCTCTATATTAATTTTGATTTTTTATAAAAAAAAATTATGAAATTTTAAATAATTTTAATTAAACTACATACATAAATCATTGAATTTAGTTCGAGAAATGAAATTAATATTAAATCATCTTTTCAAATTTCAATACGACAATTAGTTTACATTTTTTTAATATTCAACTTCCTATACAAATAACCGTAAATTTAAAAATTAATTAAACCTTTTTATTTGTATTGTCAATTCTAAAACAATCTCTAACACACGTAGAAACAATCGTTATATATATGGAAAAAAAATAAATTGTCTTCTTGTATATATTGAAACGGCAAACAATGAAGATAAATTAATATGAAAATAAAATTTGTTATTATTATTTCAATGATTAGTTTGGCAATTAGATTAAAATTGACAAATGAAAAAAATAGTGAGAGAAACTTTATTTTTGGAGAATGATGTGTTAAGTGAAATGTTAATACTTATTAGGATGTCATGTCATCTGGACTATTTTTTTGGACAATTTTTCGGACACCCTAACATTACTCATTTTTTAATTTGTTTTTTTATTATAAATCATTCTCCATTAATCAAGCTAACTTTAAAATAGTGAAAGAAACTTTAGGCTTTGTGAATGCAAAAAGGGAAAATAAATAATATAGGATTCTACAAAATTAATATGTCTAATGTAGTGTTTTTAGATTTTATTTCTCCTTTTTAATAATTTTAGTTAATGATATGATTGCTAATAATAAAAAAAATAAAATCAAATTAAAAAAAATATAATGGATTGTCAATAACATCACTCTTGTACTTCCCATTTTATGTAAAAAGACATTTCTATCCTTAGGAAGTTATTTATTTTATTTTTCTGAAACACTTAGAATATTAAATTTTGAGTGAAGTAAACTAAAACATCCATAAAACTGCCATCAAGCCTAACTCTAAGGATGGTTTTGCAATTTGATTTTAATGTTTCAAGAAATTATATATTTGTGTTAAGTAATTAATCAGATCAGTACCCAATGTGTCTCAGTAGTAAAATGTGTTTATTCTGTTTGTAAACAATCTTTTTTATAAAAAAACGATTAATTCTTATTTCTAAAAATCAATTTATTTATTTTTTATTTTAGTGAAAAATGAATTTATCATTGCCACAAACAAAATTCAAATAAATTAGTTTCCAAAAAATAAATAAATTAATAAATTAATAACCGAGACGCCCCAATAATCCTCTGTATCCAAAAAGAACAATTAAATTGGACGTGGGGAAGAGGGTGCATTTCCGTTGGAACCGGGAACGTATCCAAAATCATAAAAAAGGTAGAAGCCGCCTTGTTTTGCAGTGCAGGTGTTTGATAAAACGCCCGTGAGAGAAACCATATAACACTTGGACATAATGATGCCGAAGCCAGTGCGGGCGTTGGCCACAACCGCTGGAATTTTGTTGGGTGGGTTTGCCACTCTCAATATCGCTTCCACTATCACTCTGGGTGCAATTCGTGCTGCCACTGAAGCCAAGCTGGTACAACAACATTAATTCCCAAAAACTAGCTCATAATAATATTCAAATTTCTTCATCGATTTTGACTGTTGATGAGATTGTCTTTCCTATTTTGTAGAAAAAACACGCGTTGCCTTGTGTGGTTTGTAAAGGAAAAGGATTTTATATATGCAAGTTATGCAAAGGAAATGCAACCATTCATTGGTCACCTTTGTATGATCCTATTTTCATCAACCCTTGTCTTTGCCCTACTTGTGATGGTCACAGGTTACTCTTCTTCTTTTGCTTTCTCTTCCCTTTGCAGATTATAGGCAGATATACAAAATTTAAATATGTAGTAGAATGCATTGCTACATTGTTTTCTAGATTTGACAAATAAGGTATAAATATTATTCAACATGCTTTCTGTTTGACATAAATTGTGAGCTTTTTATTGCTAATAAATGACTTCAACTAAGCAGATGAAGTTTGTATAGAGCCAGTGAAAGAGATTGTAATATGACTACAGTGTGAAGTAGTTTCATTGAAATTTTATTTTGTCTTTGGAATTTTAGAAGTTGGCATGCTTTGCATTCACAAATGCTTAATTTCTTTGATATTTAGGTAGTGAACCAGTATTAAAATTTTCCTCTTCCTTTTCTTTTATCTCTTGAAGATGCTTGCTTATACAATTTTGAATCATTAGTACATTGTTTATACAAACAGAATAAACACACTCTACTACTAAAACCCACATTCTATTACTGAAACACATTGGTTACTGATCCGATTAATCACTTAACACAAATATATGATTCCTTGAGACATTAATATCAAATTGCAAAATCATCCTTTGAGTTAAGGTTTAATGGCAGTTTTATGGATCTTTTATTCAAAATTGTGTAAACCTCTCTTGTCCTTAGTTAAATTTTGTCTGATGTTACAAATATTTCAGGGTGCAGCGCTGTCTAAACTGTCTGGGGAAGGCCTGGGCTACCACTGAACTCTAAGAGGCAGAATATTGGTGTGTCATTACTCATGTTCCTACTTTTGTTTTGATAACTTGTGAGCATCTATATGATCAGACTGCAAATTAAAACACGGTCAGTTAATGCACTCAATGATAACTTTTTTGGGCTAGGAATGTAGAGTAGAAAATGCAACTGTTTGCTTTGCCGTTTACCAAGTTGCATTATGGCAATAATGGAATACAATTTTGACTTTATTTATGGTGTTAAATTCTAGATTGTATAATATTTTGATTAATATGAGCATGACCTTATATTTATGTTAATGTTTGATCAAGGTTAATTCTCTCTTATAGTCTCTTATATGTCCAGATTCTTTGATTTTAATGTTTATGTGATCTTTAAGTAAAATGTTGCTTGATTTGTAGTTTTTCATGGATGATTTTTTTTTTTTTTTTTTTTAAATTTTTTGTTGATGTTATTAGATTAATATAACTTACTAGATTTTTGAATCTTCTATTCCTCTCCAGAGTTTCTTGCATGCTTTTCCCAATCAGTAATTTTATGCTACAATTTGAATTGTGAGAAAAATGTTGTTGCCTTGTTGATAACTTGTGTGCTATGAACATTTCTGAATATTAAAGAATCAGGAGATTGCAAGGAGCGAAGGAGGACTCATTTGATTTGCAATGTGAATACAATCTTTATTTCATTTAAATAAAAAGGGGTAAACATAAAAATCTTGAGTTAATAAAAGGTTTCAGTCCTGATGCTAAGCAGACCATGAAGAACATGGGGCAAAAGGTTATACTGTAATTTCCTTGGAGAAAGGAGCATTATATTATCTTGCAGCAATCAATGGCCCGGAAAAGTGTAGTGGCCAAGTTTTTTGTGCTGGTTGGAATGGAACTTGCAACCATGGTTTGAATGAAACTAGAAATCCGCAAATATAGGGTTACTGTGTGAGAAATTGTAGGAACAATTTGGTTGAGGGGTGGGACTGAATGGGAAAATGCTATGTGGGGATAAAGACGAGCTCAAACGTCTCAAAGCAAGCACAGCTGATGGGATGTATCATATAATCTAAACTATGGGTTCTTGCTTGAATATTAAAAAGAAGAAATTCCGGGAAGACTGTGGCCGTGCAGTTTTACAATGTGAAAATTCAAAATATGGAGGAGAGTCAACTTAGTTTTTCGTCGTGCATGAATCGTGATGGTGGTGTGGGTGATCAGTGATTAGTCTTTCCAGTCATGTGAGTGATGCTATGTCCATTGTCATGTGTAACGATGATGAACACTAGGTTCCAATTATGGGATAGGTGCACACAATCCCAACTTTCTATTATCAAAATGAGAATTTAAACTTTAGTCGAATGAATCCATTTTGTAGTTGGTGCAAAAATTGAAGAGAAGCAATTGTGAACTATTAAAAAGGATTGGCTGAAAGTAGCGTGAGCGGCAGGATTCGAACCTGCGCGGGCAGAGCCCACATGATTTCTAGTCATGCCCGATAACCACTCCGGCACGCCCACAACATGACGGACTGCCTCAAAAGAATTTATTCATTTCTTTTCTTTGACGGCTAATACAGGTCTCTTAAAATTCGTGTAATTCCTTTTGCATGATTCAGCTTTTAATTAGTTCGCCAATGAATTGAAATTTTGAATGGAGCATTTCCCAACTCAACAATGCTTTTCTGGTAACGTTTACATCCTCGCTACCAATCCACATGATATATTAAAGATTACTTCCAATAGTCAACTGTCCGACTAACATACCATGCCAGAGGTTCGCTAAACCCCAAACCTCCAGGGTTTAGTGAATGGATTTTCCACAATTTAAGCCATCCAAGCTATTTCGTTTAGTATTTACGAGGCTAATTATATCCGAAACTCATGGCTGGATCAAACATCGTGGACATCAGGATCCACAACCATATAATTTGGTTTTGGCTGCTGCGATGACAGTGCCTTCAAGTTCTAGAATTAAACCTTATTTAATCTTAAGTTTGAAAAAGGTACACTGCAAGCTATGTTGGATGTTCATGAAAGAATTTGGAGCAAGTCTTCAGAGTCAAAAAAGCCTCAACGGTCGAGTATTGATTTATAATCAGTTATTAGGTAATAATATTCACAACACATTATTACCAGAAAACATGAAACAAACTAGGGCACATTAAACAAGCTGTGGCAATAATTTATAGCATCATTCGTCCCGAGTTCCAATAAAAATAGTTCCATTCTCACAAAGCAAAACAAGAACGAACACTTGCAAGATTAAAACAAAATGGTTAACTATTAGAACTTAGAAGCTTCATTCCCTAGTGGCACAACTACATCAGTCAAAGCCTCCGAAGGAGTGACCACTATCCAAGAGGCCCATCACACCGAAACATCCATTCCGTAATACTTCATATCAACAACTTTTCAATTGCATCCTGCATTGAAAGAACAATGAAACTTAGAATGCAGGATGCAAACCAAAAATTAAGATAGCAGATTACAATAATTTGTTAGAGCAACAAACATCACCAAAAAAAAAGGTACCTTGAGTTGTTGGATTTGAGATTTCAATTGGCTAGCTTCATTTGATGTCACAGAGCAAGCAATGACAGGTCTTGTGACCCCACATGCTCGCCCAAGAGCTTGCTTTGAAGGGACAAAAACGTAGGGCACATTCTGTCAAATCCAAATATAAAAAGGTTATTTCGTTTTATACTTATACTCAATCATCAGGATAGGAATACATGAAAAATGAAACTGCAGATGAGTTTTGACTTCCAAAACTCAATTCTTTGAACTCGTCATCTATTAAAGACAATAATTGAGTTTAGTTTAGGTATTGTAATTCTTCTGGGAACTGTTAAGTTAACATAGGGGAAGATATCAAACTTTTCCGGGACCAAAAAACATTTTACACAAACAAATAAAACTCTGCATCCTGCACAAGTTCTTCTATTTCATTTTGCACTGATTACAGAAGCAATGTTCAACAGAACTAATAAAATGCGGTGGACCATCTAACAGTCCAAATAGATAGTTGGAAGCATCAGATTCAATCCTTCTCTATAGGGTTAACTGTTCAGAATGCCTATAGGGTTAATAAAATGCGGTGGACCATACACAAGTCCAAATATATAGTTGGAAGCATCAGATTCAATCCTTCTCTGTATGGTTAATACAATGCATACAACTAAAGCAGGTATTACAATGAACAATATTGATATAAGCAAACATGACATCAAACAGAAACTCACTGCAAGGATTCCAATCATGGAAAGCCCTAGCATAGCATTCACCGGCTAAAAAAACCATCCCATTATTTATATTCTGTCTTGCATCATATTTGATAACAATACAATAATAGCCGCATAAAGAGGATTGGGAAGCATCATTTGCCTGTGGCCCAACAATGTATAAAACAGTTTCTAACACCTTGAGCTACTTTGACCACATGAAATTCATAATCATGAAATGAGCCACTATGTCTATCAAGAGTTCTATATTTGTTAGACTTCTAATATTTTGACAGTGGTTTACATATTCATAAAATGCTAGCAACCCAAAAGACGGATTTATTCTCAGCTGTTCTAACTCATATGTAGGTTATCCGTTGTCTCCAACACTCTTCCTCACAAGCTCTGGTTGGTATTTATGGGCCACTCTTCTCTTCTTTTTTATGGCCATTGATGTTGGTTGTTGGGTTTAATATTATGTTAGAATTTATAATTTGTACTTTCTATTGACTTTTAAAATTTCAGGATTGGGTATATATCTAATGGCTTGCTACAAAATTCAAAAGACAAATGTGGATTTAATTAGCATATAAATCCTTTCGTCTTTTATTTTCTTTTAGATGTGATATTTGTTCCCTTACTCCATGTAGCTCTCACGCGAGTTCAATTAATATTCTTCTTAGCCAGGAGCATGCCCACCAGTTTCTATGACACAATTTCCTTTTCTTTTCTTTCTTCTCTTTTTTGCATTATTTACAAATGCCCTTCAGATCAAACCCACTTTGATATCCTATCAGTCGGAAGGTAGATATTGGGAGGATAGATTTGGCGAATACTTTAATTACAAGAGCAGAATTGGACAATTTGAGAAAAAGCTTTTAGTTATTGAGTAACATAAGCTGTGAGGACTTTTGTACAAGACACTTCTATTTGTTTTTGGTTTACAGTTAAATATCAGCATATTACACCTATTTATGCTTGTCTCAACTGACACTATCCGTCACTTTTACCTCACACATTTCACTTACCTCATTTTCACTATACAATTAAAAAACCATTTATAACCATGTACTGACACTTGGATACTTCTGCTAAAGCCTTAACAAAGGAAAGATCAACATATCAGGTGTCCCCGGCAACAGTCCTTCCACTTTGTAATAATACTCTTGTTCGATCTAAAGAATAATTTTAACGAAAAAAAAAAAAAAAAGAAGAGGAAGAAGAAAGAAAGAAAGAACAAAAATGGTGAGTGAGCTCTGCCACTAGATAACTTGGCTAACAAAAATCTAGACAAACCCCACATCTAAATATAACGCTAATTGAACAGACAAGCTAATAAGTTAGTGTTTTGGATCGTGTAGCGATTCAACAAACCCAAACCCAAACCCCGAAGTATAAGTCAAAAACAAATTATAAATTATACCAAAGTGAATAACTTGTGGAAAAACATTGTGCAGACTCCCTAAAGCATTCAACAATCATGACTAACAAGTACTACAAATCTTAACATCCAAGAAACTACAGAATTAAGCAATAAACAATTTAAAAAAAAAAATCAAAAGAAATAAGAAACACCTTGTCCTCAGCAAGCAAGGGAAGATGCAATAGAATCTCAAGAGGCTCGGTATCGGCAGCCATCACAATGAATTCGGAAATGCCCCTGTTAAGAGTCTTGGTAGCTGAAATCCCATCAATAACAAAACAAAAACCCGTATTAGTGGATCAAATAAGATACGTATGTACTTGTCAGAGTGTAATACAAGTACTGAAGTAAACCTTCATTTGCGCCCTTTTTAAGCTGCTTGTAGTTGGCTGCTTGTTGAACAAGATCCAATATGGTAATGGTCAGATGCGAATCCGCCAGTGGGTAGGCTTTCGGGTTCACTGCTTCTCCTGTCTGTAACAAAACAGATTGTACTTGTAATTAGCGCAAACACACTATGAAACGCAGAAAACGAAAAAGAGAGAGAAGACAAAGACTACCATTTTGGTTATTGGGTGGGAGGAGGAGGAGGCTAGGGTTCCTGTGATTCACCACCTAACAAGTTTTAGGGTTTAAGAACACCTAACTCCTAGAATCACGTTTATAAACGCACACTCGTACTACTACGACGCCGTTTCATAACAATTACACCATTTGACACGTGGCGGTTCACTATTGAAAGATCCACGTTCCAACGCTGGGATGGGACCCACTGATTGAGTCAAAACAGACGCTGGTTGACTAGTGGCTTTACTATGAAATACAAACAGCGGGTGAGAAAGAGAGAGAAAGTCAGAGAAGAAATGGGTTGGATTGCAGAGAGCATGGCCTCCGTGAAATCTATGCAGATGAGACAAGCTCTGTCTCAGTTGATCGGTCTCGGTTAGTTTGATTTTTTTCATATTTTCAGTCGTGTGATAGAAATGGTTTAATGTTTTTGCAATTTGTTTGAAAAGGGATGATTGTTTCGACGGCGCTGATTGTATGGAAAGGACTGATTTGTATAACTGGTAGTGAATCACCTGTTGTAGTTGTGCTCTCCGAGAGTATGGAGCCTGGCTTCCAACGAGTGAGTTCATTTCATCTTATCACATTACTTCTCTCTGCTTTATTCACTAAAACCATCATTGTTCAAACATTATGCCTCATTATATCATTTGTAAAATTCACATTGTATGCATATTCATTCATTATCCACTTAACATGACCCCTTTTGGTTGTCTTTCAGGGCGATATTCTGTTTCTGCGAATGGGCAAGGATCCCATTCGTGCTGGAGAAATCGTTGTGTTTAATATACAAGTATGTCAATTCTCCAATACAATTGTTCACCCTTGTCCTAATTTGACTATGCAATGTGATTGTAATGTTGGTTTTATTATTTTTTTCAATCATTATAGTTTGCTGCCCCAGGGAATCTTATTTATTTTTTATGTTAATAGTATGTATCCGTGCACACATTATATTTGTTATTTTATACCTTTCCTTGTCTTAATTTTTGCTTACTAATGTTTGTGCTCCTATAAATTCATTTTGCTGAAGTATCTTTTCCATGCTGTTTAGGGACGCGATATTCCAATTGTCCATCGAGTGATTGAGGTAAGAATAATGGATACTTCGAGTAGTTAAAGTTGTTCCTATGCCTAACAAATGAAAGAAAGGTAAATCTAGGGAACCATTGACTATCTTCTATAATAAGAATCTCCTGCTGACTACAAGATGTTCTGAATCACATCTTTTTATTTCCTGCTTTCTTTGATGTCAACCAATAAGCAACAGCTGTCATCTAGGAACCTTAATGGCCAAGATGAATCTTGAATTTCTATCTTAATGTCGGTATATAATGTTTTCTGCAAGGAGGCTGTCAAAATTTAGCAGATGATGAGAGATTTGAAACTTATCTTTTTTCCTGCAATGACATTGTCAGTGTTCCTAACCTTTCGATTTAACCGAGAAAAAATGTATCTGAAAATCGCACCAGAATTAATTTTTCAAAAACCTTGGGTTGAATGAGGGATTTGCAAACTGTCAAAATTCGTAGCAGATACTTTGGCAACATAGCGTAAATAAATATTTAATGATTATACATAATTCCTGCTGCTCTTTGTACCTTTTTTAAACATATTTGTATTTTGTATACAATAAATTTGTGTATTTTTCTATACTTCGGTAGGTTCATGAACGACAAGAGACAGGAGAAGTTGATATCCTCACAAAAGGTACAGTATTTTTGCATATCCATTATCGTGTTGCTTAAACAAAGATAGTTTTCTTGAAATCATCTCTGAGTCACATAAGCTCAAGTATAATGTTTTGAAATATGTTATAATTTCTTAATTTCTTATGTTTGCCTTTTGTATTATAATTCAATCATTTGTTCGATGCACTATTTTTCTCATAATCAGGAGACCATAATCCTTCTGATGACAGAGGGTTGTATGCTTATGGTCAGCGTTGGGTAAATCGTCAACATATCATGGGAAGAGCTATTGGGTAAATTGCGCTTATGAAGCAAATTTTTTTCTTAAATTAGCTATGTAGAATTAGTTGAACTGATTAATACTTGACTAAGAATGACTCATTTGTGTGTTCAAGTTGCAGTTTTCTTGTTTGTATGGAACACTGCATCTGAGCTGGACAGAAATAGCTTTTATTTATATGTCAGCCTTAATAGCTTAAGCTTGAATTAAGTGTATTTTGTCCGTGTCCTGGCCTTGATAACATTTATTAAGTTTGAATCAATGCAGATCAAAATCTAGTTCTTTGCATTTGCTACTTTGTTAATTGCTTGCAAGGCTACATGTCATGGCCAATTACATATTTTATATATAATTGATATAAGCAGCAATGTGTGTTATTGATAATTTTGGTAGATGAAGTACATGAATTGTGAGTGTTTGTCATATATCTTATAACTAATTTATTGAGTCTTAGTCCAAACAGCTTGTTAATAGGACTCAATAACTTCATTGTAGAGCATTGACAACCATCGCAATTTCTTCATTTAATCCACTAATATAATCCAGAAGACACATTCATGCAAGCGAGGAACAAAGTGAGCAATGCAAAGAATTAAGATTGTAACATACCTATTATGAATTTGTCAGTCAGCATGAATGATTCTTATAGTAGATAGTCAGCCTTTCTGTCATCCTTAATCATTTGCTTTATCAGCCTTGGGGTTTGCTCCCTCATGGTCTAAGGTTCAAACCCTCATAGGCACATAATGACCAAAGACTATAATTTACTGTTTTCCAAAGATTGAAGGGTTCAGCGAAGATTCCAATTTTAAACCCGAATTTGTTAAGCGGTTTCGAGAGATTTATGGATTATCAAGAAAAAAAAAATATTTGCTTTATCATATTTAACCTTAATTATCTTAGTACTTTTTCCGTTCTGGTTGATCCTGTCTATTTCTTTACATATTGCATATTCGGTCCTCGTTATGTTTAATTTATATCTCTTTCTCTCTCTCTCTCTCTCTCTGCAGGTTCCTGCCTTATGTTGGTTGGATGACAATTATCATGAATGACAAGCCTATTGTCAAGGTAGGGGTTTTGTTGGAATTGTAAAGTATTTTCAAATAAACCTAGTTGCTTCATTTCCTAGCCACCAAATTTCCTTCTAATCATGCATTTTCAGATAACAACCAACAAATTTTTAATGGATTTTCAAGAAGAACAAAGGCAAAAGCTCTAAAATAATAAAAATCGATTAGACTTTTGACATTATTTATTCTTTATCTTACAGTACATACTAGTAGGTGCGTTGGGGTTGCTGGTGATAATTTCAAAGGATTAGAGAATAGAGATACCAGTTTCAAATTGTCAAGACATGATTTAAAAATACACAATTATGTTTACGAAGTTGGAGGGGCAAATTAGGACATGCTCAATTACTAGAGATGCATTTTTTTTATTTTTGCCTAATAATGATAAAAATTATGTGCATCCCATAACATTATGTAAACTAGCAACCAGCATCAATAAAAGAAATATCTGCACATCCTTAGAAATAGCTCAAGTGGTTAGTATATTTTCCTTTTATGTCTGTGATAGGAGTTCGAATCTTATCATGACGTTTATTAGTATGTGTGGGAAGTATTATCTTCTTATTGTGAGAGTAGGTTTCTCTCAATGAGCTGCTTGCCTTAGTATTTAATCTTAATAGGTACCGATGGACTCTTAATTATTGGTTTTAATATAATTTCAATTACCTTGTAATTATTGAAAAAATAATAAGTTATCACAAATGATAGTTCTTTGCAAAGTATGTGTAAGGAGTGCTGGTATTTACACTTCTATAAAACTGATATATGTGCACCTCCTTAGTAAGTAGCTAATTATATATATATATACACACATATATATATATATATACATATAAAGTTGTAGTTTGCAAAAAGGAGTTTCATCTCACTAATTATTTGGATTGAATTATTTTAATGTGATTGAATTGCATTGGATAAATTAATACTGTAATGTGTTTGGTATAGTATAGGATTGGATAAAAATAATATTATCTTTTGTTTGGTCAAGATTGGAATTGAAATATAAAATATGAATAAAATAAATATTATATATATAATAATTAAATTAATTTTAAAATAACATAGCATATGAAATTATTTTTCAAAAAATAAATATAACGATATATTATCAATTTTAAATAAAATAATATTTTATTTTATAATTAATATAAAAATATATTTTTTTAGAAATAATTAATGTACACATTAATTTAATCTTTCAAATAATTAAATAGATTTAATATTATATTTAAAAGAAAAGGAAAAAATATAAAAAGATTTCTACATCAAAGGCAATGTCTAACAACAACTTAAAATACTAAAACACATCATTTCACATGTAACATTTGAGGGCTAGTAATAACTATAAGCTCAAAGACAATACTTCACAACCAAGCAAGAAATCAAGATCCAATTGACGGCATTCTAACAGAGAAAGAACAGTTTCTCAAAACATAGATTGCATGAGATGGTAGATACCACCCACCCACTTAGGCGAAACAGATCAAGAAAGACGTAAAATTAATTGGGGAAAATCAGGTGCCAGAAGAGGTGTAGAATGATTTTCAAATTACTATAAAAGAAAAGTGGATAGAAGTTCAACTAGATTCAGTGACAAGCACTGTTTCACTAGCAATTATTGTGGTAAGAGGAGCCTAGGAAACACACAAAACATATATAATAACATTTCCTAAACATCTAGTCTAAATTAGTAATCGTATGAGCATCAAATAGAAGACAAGACATAATAATACATCAAGTAAAATCTTCTTCACAAAACAAAATATATGGAGGGGACTATGAATTAAACCTCAAACTCAAAGTGATGATCAAGCTTGCTTAGCTTGGTATTGCCGCAACAAGTCGCAATGAGGTGTCTCTCTTACAAAACCCAACTGATGACGGTGAACCTCTATCCGACAATTCTGCGCCAGAATGGAGAAGTAATCCTTCTCAACCTGCCTCTCAATCTTCATTCTCTCGGCGCTATTCACCGGACACTCCTCCCCGAACCTCCCCGACTTTACGTAAAAATTAATCCCCCTCTGCGTTTTCAACTTGTGCTCATAAGGGTATGACCTCGCCAGACTGTATAAAGGCTCTGTAAAATGATAATAATATTTGTGAAAGTTTTTGTCACTTGTATTGACACAATTTGAATCAACAAATTGTGCATTGATCATTGAGGACGGCAAAAATTGCAACAGAATTATAAGAATCACAGGCAAACTTTGCTTCATTTCCTATCCACTAAATTTGCTTCTAATCTTCCGTTATGATAACAGCAACGAACAAATTTTTAATGGATTTTCAAGAAAAATAAAGTCAAAAGCTCTAAAATAATAGAAGTCGATTAAACTTTTAACATTATTTATTCTTCATCTTGCAGTACATAGTGATAGGTGCGTTGGGGTTGCTGGTGATAACCTCAAAGAATTAGAGCATAGAGATACCCGTTTTAGACTGTCAAGACATGATTTCAAAATACACAATTATGTTTACAAAGCTGGGGGGAAGATAAAGACATGCTCCATTAGTAGAGATGCATTATTTTTTTTCCTGAATAATGCTACACTTCCCTAAAATTTATCAAAAAATTTTACCTAAATAATGTGACAAGCTGATTTGTAGTTATTATATTAATTGGGATGATGTATTGACACGTAAATTTATCATATTATTTGGATAAATTTTGCGATAATGTAGCATTACTTTTTTTTATTGTTTTTTTAATAATGAGAAAAACTATGTGCATCCCATATCATTATGTAAACTAGCTAACCCGCATTAATAAAAAGAATATCTGCACATCCTTAGATATAGCCCAAATGGTTGGTCTGTTTCCCCTTTATGTGTGTGATAGAAGATAGAAGTTCGAATTTCATCATGACATTTATCAGTATATGTGGGAAGTACTATCGCCTTATTGTGAGAGTAGATTTCTTTCAATAAGCCGCCTGCCTATAGTATTTAATCTTAATAGTTAATGGCAAATTCTTGATTATTGGTTTTAATATAATTTCAATTACCTTGTAATTATTTATAAAAGTGATAATTTATTACAACTGATAGTATTTTGCAAAGTATCTGTAAGGAGTGCCAGTATTTATACTTCTATAAAACCGATATATTTGGACCTCCTTAAGAATATATATATATAGAAAAAATTTTAGTTTGGAAAAAAGAGTTATATCCCACTAGTTACTAGCACGCGGGATTAGACTGAATTATTTTCGTAGATTAGATTAGATAAATTAATACTATGATATATTTAATACAATATGAGATTGAAAATAATACCATCTTTTGTTTAGCCGAGATTGGGATTGAAATATAACATATGAATAAAATAAATATTTTATATTTAAAATAATTAAGTTAACATTAAAATAACATAACATATTAAATTATTTTTAAAAAATAAATATAACTATATATTATCAATTTTACATAAAATAATATTTATCTTATAGTTAATATAAAAATATATTTTTTTAGAAATAATTGTGTATATATATTAACTTAATCTTTAAAATAATTAAATAAATTTAATATCATATTTAAACGGAATATATATATACACATATATATAAAGATAGTAAAGCAAGGGACACTCTCCCTATAAGTTGTGACGGGTTTAAATAAATCTGTCACAGCTGCCAGTTGGATAAAAAAAAAGCATGAGATTGGCATTCCAATCTCATAGCTCTTGCCAAACATGATTTTGGACTAAAAATTGACCATATTCAGTCCAAACCTATGTAATAAATTTGGACTTAGATTCGTTGGCCAGAATTGGAAGAGGTTCGGACAATTTTTTACCCAATCTCTCTTTTTTTTTTTAATTCCTTTTTTTTTTTAATTCCCAATCTCATATTTGTTGAAGAGGTCAGGCTGGAAAATTTAATTCCACATCTTTTATCATACTTGAGTGGGATAACTTAGTCCCACCCTTAATGATGGGACTAATTAGTCCCCCTCTCATGTCCATTTTTTTTTTCCCTTTTTTATTTATTTTTTGATGTTTTATATATAAAACATGTATTATCTTTAAATTTAATTTAATATATTTTATTAATAATATAATCTCAACTACATCAAATATATCATGTTTTTAAAGTAATTTCATGTATCCAATCCCATGTTTATTGAGGAGGTCGGATTGGATAAAATTTAATTCCACCTCATCTTTCATCCTACTTGAGTTGAGTGTGGTAAATTAGTTCTACCTTGAATGGTAGGACTAATTAATTCGGCTCTCATGTCCCTCTTTCTTTCTTTCTTTCTATTTTTTTTTCCTCTTTTATTTATTTATTTTATTAATGATTTATATTTACAACATTTATTATTTTTAAAAATTAATTTCATATATTTTATTATACAGCACATCTTTTAAAAATAATTCAATCTAATTTCATACATCAAATGATCTTTTAGGGCCTTGATTTGTGGGGTTAGTACTACCTTAACAACACTAGATTTCATATCACTCAAAGATAAAAATAACCTTGCAAATTGTGTTTTGGACCAATGAATCCCTCTTCTCTTTCTCTTCTCTCTCTTCTAGACCTCTTCTTCTCTTTTTCTTCATTTCTTGGGTTTCTTCTCTCTCTTATAAATCCCACTTGTAAATGACAAACAACTTTAACCAAAAAAAGAAATCAAATGGAAATAACCAAAAGAAATCCACATGCAACAAAAAATAAAGAGAGAAAACGTTAATGGAGGAAAAGGAAGTCCCATGCAGACTTCCCATTATTAAGTCACATTAGAGGCAAACTTTGCCTTACAATGACTTAAAAAGTCATGGTGGGGGCAAAATTTGTCTCTTCTATGACTTTAAAAATCTTAATTGAAGCGAACTTTGCCTTTTACGTGATTTAATAAGTCTTGGTGAAGGTAAATTTTACCTCCTCCATGACTTAGTAAGTCGTGATGGAGGCAAATTTGCCTCCACCGAGACCTATCACATCTTTTAAAAAATCATTTTTTTTTCATGATTTTGAGTTTTGTTCTTATTATTTTCTTCTTGTATTTTGTTTTTTATAAAAGAATATAAGAATTAGATAGTGAAAAATGGCGAGAGAAAGAGAAAAGAAAAATTATAAGAGAAAGAAGAAAAGGAAAAAAAGCTTTTTATAATTTTAATGATGGTTATTTTGGATAGTGCACACCTTTTGCTGCTGTGGAAGCTAAAACTATTAATTTGGTGTCATTCTCAGGTGTGTGGTGGGAGAATGTGCTATTTTCTATCATTCTCTTGTGTTTTTGTAATTACTTTAAATTATTTTCCCTCTCAACAACCATTCACAAATTAGCAAGCCTAAAAATTCTTCTTTCTCATATGGTTTAAATTTGTTATGAAATGGAATATAAGAATGGTAGGATAAAATTAAAGATAATTTAGGAGGGAAATCCCTAAAGAGAACAGATCCTATATTCCTCAATTCCCTTCAAGTGTACAAAATACACTAATCACTAATGAAAGGTTTTTTTTATATAGTCTCACATTTGTGACTAACATAATGATGAATATAAATTACAACTAAATAAATCATAAAATAGATCATGATATGATGGAGCTAGTAGGAAGATGAAAAGATAAAAGTTATTTCCATATATTTATGGATTTGCATTCTAATATAATTGTATTATATACATAACATTCCCGTATGAGTGTCCATCATACGATGAATATGCCCCATTAAAACTTTTGTTGGTAAAAACTTAGTAAAACAAATATAATTGACAAAGAAAAAATAGTGCATCATTCTGGCATTAGTCTTGGGGGTGCATATTGCCTTACTTAAATCTTAGTAGGAATAACTTAATCAGATAAACCTAGTGAGAAAAAAAAAAAAAGAAGTTCTATTTAATCTTTGAGGTTTAAAAAAACATCGGATTTTTAAAGTTTTTTTTTTAAAACAATTATTTTCATTTTTAACTTTTTCAAAACTCTTCAAAAAAGTCAAACCCGTCAGTCAACTGATAGTGAATATTAACAGAATATATGAAAAAATATTTTTACCCTTAATGGTTGTTAATAGCACGTAAATTACTAAATTACCCTCATAAAATAATAAATTTTTAAGTTAAATTTTTTAAAATACTTCGAAATTTAAGTTTTTAAATTACAATTTAAATTACCTAAGGTTACTGTTGGCTATTAGTTAACTGACGGTTTAGACTTTCTGAAGAATTTTGGAAAAGTTAAGAATGAAAAGAATTATTTAAAAAAAAATTAAAACCTGATATTTTTTTAAACCTCGGGGACTACAATAAAATTTTCTCAAAAAATTGCAGGATACTGAAAATTAGTATCTCCTCCTAATAGACACGCTCCCCTCATCTAGTGTGCATTCTTGCCATGGTATTTTAATCGGTGGCGTTTCAGATTCATGCATCAGGATTTTGTTTCTTGCAATTACCAGGGCATAAACTTGCAAGATTGGAATTTGATTGTATTTCTTTAATTTCTATATCATCACATTTTGAAGACATTGTATTAAGAAGAACTTTTAGATTGATGCGTATCTTATATCTTATCAAATACAATATCAAGCACCAATTGCATTTAAATTTGTTATTACATGGCATTAATTTCATCATTATTTTACCTGAATGAGGGGATATACGTTATTTTAAGATATAAAACAATCATCAAAGTATTCACTAGAGAAATTTTCTCCATGAAAAAATGTTTCAAGACTGTTCCAACATATGTTAATTACTTAGTTGAAAAATCTCAATCCACTTACTAAGATTAAATTTTATTTCCCAAAATATTTTAAAATAGTTCTTTAGAATTTGTAAACTCATAAAGACTCTTGAAATCAAGTGATTTGCTTGTCAAATTTAAATAACTTTTGGATAATTTCTTTTTTCGAAATTTCATCTCCTCAACATTTTAATCTAGGGGTGTGAGAAAATGAAGATAATGAAAAATAAAGAAAGAGAAAGAACGAAAAAGTAGCTGTAGAAGTATTGATTTTTGATGAAAATATAAAAATTTAATTAGAGTAGAGTTATATAATTTATTTTTATTTGATGGGAATGTCGGAATTTTAATAGACGTTAGTTTATTTATAGTGGCGCCGAATATCATCGCCTAAAGTATCTAATTCAGATCCTTCACATTCAAAGAAGAGCTCCTAGATATCCCAACGCGGATCACAACTACCAGAATCACAGCTACAACTTCTAATGTGACAATTTAATTCTTTTATATACGACATGTGACCAGTATAATAAATCTCCATTTATATATGAATTGGGATGCAAATAATGGGATAAAATCATACAAATGGGGACTATCAATTAAGCCCTGTCGGTCTTAAAAGGGTACTTAAGAAGTTAGGTTGGGCTTAAAGGCTACTCCAGAAAGACTACTTAAGATGTTATGTCATGTTTATAGGCTTCTCCAGAAAGAAATCGTGGAGGAATCGATTAAAAATTTTCTGATAAAAAATATTCTTCAAATCTGACCATAAAACAATCTCACAAGCTTGTTAATCAGTACTCATATGAATATGATATTGGATCTCCATATATATATATATATATTTTCTCTCAATACCTGTTAGATAAGTTAGTAGATTTTCAGCTAATCTCAAGAGGCTTGTTTATGTTTAGAGAAAGTAATCTCAGGTACATAAGTTTTATGTTTCCAGGTTGCAGTCTTGAGCTACTTCAGCTATGATAACTACCCAGATTAACACCTGTAGATTCTCCCCTAACAAACTTGCCACATCATCAACTAAACAACCAATAGGATGTGAGCACACTTTCTGCGTGACTCATCCTAGTATGTATATACGTACTAAAGTGTTTGCATGTAAAGTTGTTGTACTGATATCAATAGATTCTGCAAGCAATGGAAGTTTCAGTTTCTTGATTTCTCTGTGTTTCTTATTTTGCTTTTCTTGAAGATTTCCTTCACTTTTTCAATACCTTAATCCCTCAAATTCTCTGGTTTCCCAGGCTGCTAAACAAGGGACTGAAATAGGAACTAGATACAGGTTGAAACATCACCCATGACTTATTTGTTAGAATTGAAGGAGTTTTACAATTCACGCACCACTTAGGTTACTTGGCTTTCTATATGATATGCGTTAAATAAAAAACATAAACCAACCAAGTAAACAAACAGTCTAAACAGCAAAGTTGCAAGATAAACAAATACAGAAACCCCTAAACCATTAAACTATGCCAATTCAATTGTCTCTGAGCTTGCAAGAAAAACACAGCATTATCTGTGCCGACTGTCAATAAGATCGACCAATGAAACCGTCACAAGCTGAGACAATTTGAACAAACTGGAAAATCTCAAGCCCAAGCAAAATAGCCTCAGCGAAATTGTGAGGCCATTTTATAAAGCCATTATTGGTGTCTCAACACTTGAATGAACGAATATGCACTTTTCTGAAAACATGATTTGTTCACATACATTAAACCAGACGGTATCAAAAATTATATTCTATAGTACTAAATTTGTAACTTAATATGAATTTAACAGCATTCGTAGGATGCAACCATACGCTTGCAGATTATGCAGCAGTCACTCAAAGCCATGAGTCAGACAGCATTTCTATGAAAATCCTGGCACATGTATAACACACCGAAGTTTGTAGTAGAAAATCAATCTGCCAAGGTATAGACAGGAGCCAGGTATAATAGTAAACTAGAAAATTAACTACTTTTATCCTCCATCTCTTAGGCAATTCCAGAGATTCAACGTGATCTTCAAAATCAGAAATGTCGAACAAGTAGCATCAAAAAGGCAAGCAACCTACAAAAGAAGAAAATTACAGATCCAGAATACAAATCTCTGTACATTTTCTACTATCTCACAACAAAGTTTAAATAATTGGTTCCACTTAAGCTCCATAAATATTTATTCACATCAGAGGCAAGCCAAACAATAACATTTCTACATCAAAGACAATGTCTAGCACCAACTTAAACTTTAAAATACATCATTTCACATGTAACATTTGAGGGCTAGTAACAACTATAAGCTCAAAGACAGACAGACCGTACTTCACAATCAAGCAAGAAATCAAGATCCAATTGATGGCATTCTAACAAAAAAGAACAGTTTCTCAAAACATAGATTGCATGAGATGGTGCATACCACCCACCCAAGTAGGCAAAGCAGATCAAGGAAGACATACAATTACTTGGGGAAAATCAGGTCCTAGAAGAGGTGTAAAATGATGTTCAAATTACTATAAAAGAAAAGTAAATAGAAGTTCAACTAGATTCAGTGATAAGCACTGTTTCGCGAGCAATTATTGTCATAAGAGGAGGCTAGGAAACACACAAAACATATATAATAACTTCTCCTAGACATCTAGTCCAAATTAGTAATCTTATAAGCATCACATAGAAGACAAAACATAATTATACATCAAGTAAAATAAATCTTCTTCACAAAACAAAATATTGGGGAGTATAAATTAAACCTCAAAGTCAAGTGATGATCAAGCTTGCTTAGCCTGGTATTGCCGCAACAAGTCGCAATGAGGTGTCTCTCTTACGAAACCCCACTGCTGACGCTGAACCTCTAACCGACAATTCTGTGCCAGAATGGAGAAGTAATCCTTCTCAACCTGCCTCTCAACCTTCGCTCTCTCCACGCTATTCAACGGATACTCCTCCTCGAACCTCCCCGACTTTACGTAAAAATTAACCCCCCTCTGCGTTGTCAATTTGTGCTCATAAGGGTACGACCTCGACAGACTGTATAAAGGCTCTGAAGAGGGTAAAAATTGCAACAGGATTATAAGGATCACAGGCAACAACTGAACCAATGCGCGCAAATGGAATCCACTGGAGCCCTGATCTCCAGTTCTCTGTGTGCGAAAATCGAAATGGCGAAACTGTGTTGCCGGTGGCATTCCACCGAAGAAGAAGTTCCTGAAAATCTCGTCCGCGTCGATGTCCGCATCGTAGAAACCGTTAAAGCCTTGAGTGGCGGCACGTGAATGAGAGCGCTGCAGATAGACGGGCTCATCGGAGCCAGTAAGATCGTATTTCTTGCGATTCTCTTCGCTGCTCAGACACTGAAACGCCTTCGACACCGTTTTGAAGGCTTCTTCGGCTCCAGGCGCTTTGTTCTTGTCAGGATGGACTTTGAGAGAGAGCTTTCGATACGCTTTCCTCACGTCCTCCACAGAACAGCTCTTTTCAAGCCCTAGAACTTCGTAATAGTCCTTTGTTCTCTTCACCTGTCTCACGATCGCCATTTGCTCCTCCGTGTACGACGCAGCACCGCCACCCGATGTCGTCGACGATGGCGAACCGCCCGTCGGCGGAGCCCTCCGACGGACCGACGACTGATCGGACGGCTTCGAATCGGGCTGCGATGAGGGGCCGTTGGAAGTCGGGTCGGGTTCGGATTCGAGAGAGGAGATGAGATCGTCGACGGGAAGAGAAGGGTCGAGGCGGCGAGCTTTAGTGAGGAATTTAAGCGCACGCGGTCGATCCCCTGATTCGAATGCTTCTTTGCCGATTTTGAAGCACTTCAAGGCGTCGTCTTTGTTCCCATCCATGCTGAGAAACACTGAATTGGAAAAACCACCAGGATTATGATAGCAGAAACCCTAATTTATCAACAATAGCTAATCACTGTACAATTAACGGAGGATCTGAACCCTGAATTGGATTCGGATTTGGATTTGTAGGGCTTCTTCCGTTGGGGCTTTGTTTTGTTTCGTTTCGTTTGGGGGAGGAGGAGTATTGGTGGAATTGTTGTCCTCGCTGGAAATTTATATTATATATTGGCTCGTTTTTGGGGTGTGTTTGGCTGCTCCATATGTGGTCTTCCAATGCTGCGTCGGTTTTTGGGTACACCCAAACATGACTTTCATTGGTTTTTTCGGTAATTCTGAAACCTGTTGGGGATGATTTTGAGAATTTATCTCAGTGAACAGTTGAGTTCGTGATTTCTTGCAATCCAATCTATAATTCCAACACAAACTCGAGCAATGCTCGGAATTTTAAACGTGGTATTCCCTTGTATTTCAACTTTAGACATAGTAGTTGGTTATACATGATGTATAATAAATAAAATAAATTATTATTAATATTTATTTTATTTAAATTATTATTAATAAATATTTATTTTATTAATTACTATATTTGTTTCAGTCTAAATTGTTGTTTGAGAGTTTACTGAATCTTTGCACGACTGTTTTCTTCGTTGGCTTGTTTCCTTCAATTATTTGTTGTTGTTCCACATGTAAAACATATCAATAGCTTCGTTAAGGTGGTTTGAAGGTTGTCTTCGAGAACACCTTCTAATGCTTAAGTTAGAAATCTTTATTTTATGATTATTCTTATGAAATGTGTGTTTTCTTTAGAAACTGATTTACTGAATAATAAAGCACTCAATAAGCTTTTATAGAGAGACATAAACTTACTTTTTAGGTATCGTGATGCATGTGATAGCATTAGCCATTCGTCGTTTAAGTTGTTCTTAGGCCGACAAGTATTTACTATATGCTATTTATCTATCAATGATTTATCTAGGAAATAATTCTCCCGAAAATTAATGTTTTACGCCTTCAATGACTTACTTAATCACACAATTTAATCGATTCTTCCTAAAGTTATCCGGTCGAGTCACGTCGATTTAAATTAGGTGTTGGTTTGTGCTGGGACCTTGACCTAATCACCTTCGTTCATTTGTCCTCGTAGAGTTTTGACCTTTTTACCTCATAAAATAGGTGGTGCTTTTGAGATTTGAACCTGTAACCTTAAATGTTTATGGATGTAAACCTCCTACCACTAAGAGAATAGGATATTGTTATGACACTACTTTTACTCATTTGTTCCTCGTAGGTTTTAGTTTCTTTACCTCATAAAGTAGGTAGCATTTTAATGTTTGAATTCGAAACCTTAAATGTTATTTGGTGGAAGGTTTGTACTCGAAAGATATTTAAGGTCTCGAATTTAAACTTTAAAAATGCTAACTACTCTATCAGGATAAATGAGCGAATGATTGAGCTAAGGAAAAACACTTTTAAAAAAGTGATAATCGCCAAGGAAAAACTTTTTTAAAAAGGTACGATGCACTTAAGATGGGCTTTTATTGCCAACATAAGCTCCTGCAAGATGCGGGCTGACCAAATTCTAGCAGCCCAAAGTGCGTGTGCGTAATGTATCAAGGTTTATGGATACAAAAACCCCTTTGGAGCGTCGTTGCGTTTGCACAAGCATAACAACAGGGATTAGAGATGGAGAGGCAGGAGAATGAGGTCGACCTTGGTAATCTCATGGCTTTCAACCCTTCTCACCACTTTCCTTCCCTCCCTTCCTCAAGGTTTTCCTTTTTCTTCTTTCTTTTCCATTTCTATTCTAATCGCCTTTTGGTTTTCAAGTTTATAATTATGTAACCAGTCGTGGTTTTTATGCTTGATAACAATAACCCTTCCATAACTAAGAATTTGATCCGCTGAGTAAATGACAAACTATTAAGGGTTTTCTTCAGGTTCTCAGTTTTAGTTGATATTCTAAGTATATTTGTGGTTACATAGTATAATTTTGTATTTTTATTACGAAAACCCTCAGGGAGGAGCTTGTAAGGGAATGCCTGGAGGAGGGCACCAAGTTAGTTCAAGCAATTGCGGATCAACTTTTCAACTTGCCTTCAACAGAAGATGTAGATGGGCCTATTGTTAAATTGCCCCCACCCACCACTAAATTACCTAGAGAGAAGCATGTAAGCTACCCCTTTTCTTCACTATTGCATGCTTCTAATGTTATCTTTTATATGCTTCAGCTTGTCAATGTGATTAATCTAATGCTTGGTTTTTGGTAAAACGTGGAAACTGCATTTAGAATTGGCTAAGAGGAAGAGGATGATTATTATTTGTAGTATGGTATATATACGAAAATAAATTGCTGAAGATCACTGCTTTGGACATAATTTTTCAGTTTAATTGTAGTTGTTTAGAGCTCGTGTATGAAATGCTTTTCCCCTTTTGTCTAAATGTTTGTGGTTTTATGTAGTGCTTGCAAAAGACTAATTTAGTGAGTTGGGAAGACAAAAGTGACGGTGTCGTGCATGAGTACAAATGATGGTAAAATATAAGGCAAAATTGGTGTGTTTTGCTTGAGTATGGATGTTGGTAAATCTTAATTCTATTAGGATGTCGGAAATAGCTTTTGCGTGACAAACATAAGCACAGGAGCACAGATTGCAGAGAAAAGGAGATTATCTTGTTTTCTATTGTGAATAATTTTGAACAGTGACCACTCATTACTTTGAGGGCTGTTGAGTTTTCCTTTTTCCTTTTTATATTTATCTGAAACAAAAATGTTCTATTTGAGAAAAGAGAGACAAAGTAAACAGTGCACATAGGAAGCGAACAAGCTATACAAAACAGAAGCCTTAAAGTACACCTAATGACCTAAAGGACCTATAAAAATCAGTCCTCAAAACCAAAAGTTATACATATGTCAAACCCAACTGATTGAAATATAAGTTAAAAGGAGTTGAGTCTCCTCTTTAGTTTAACACAACTGCCCATTTCTGTTGAATGAAGAACAATCAATTATGTTTAAATCCAAAAGAAATGATGTTTAGTTTCTACCTTGGTATGTTATCCTTTTGTTGTTTCTTTCTGGGTTGGGGGGTGCAGGACTACTAAGGACTTTTCCTATTGTTTATTGTCTGTTTGATATACAATAACCATTAAATGGTTTCTTAGATGTTACTCCTTTTTACCACTGTGCGGTGAACATGTATTTAGTAATTGTATTTGTTATTATGAATGCATCTAGAAGTGTGAGAGGAGCAGGGAAGGTGAACATCTGATTCCTCAAAAACAAGCAGAATAAGATTGAGAACCAAGTTTTTTTTATTTTGATTTATAGAGAAGTCTCTCACTTTAGTGTTTTCATTAATTAGTTGTGAGGATATGTGGCAAAAATTGGCAGTTAAGGTTTCTCATTATGATTGGAGGAATCTTCAGGTTTCGTGCAAGTGTAAAAGGAATTTAATTGTACTGATCATTAATATTCTGTCCATGTTGATATGCTTTAAAGTTGTACAAATTGATAATGTGTGTGGTGCTTAGAAAAGCTCTTAAGACTACCTACCATTTCTAGAATGCAATTTTTAGGTGTGTATATTCTAATTTTTGCTGTTTAACCTGAAAACTAAGTTGCATGTCATGTTTTATTTCAGTTACCAAAGCCAAAGCCTCCTACAAAATGGGAATTGTTTGCTCAGAAGAGAGGTGATTGACTTTTAATTATCTGCTGCATAAATGATCATTTTGATTAAAAATGTGTTTATCTGTTTATTTTCCAATCTAAAATAGTGAGATATGGAATTTAAGGCTTGAGATCTTCAATCTGAACAGATTTGAAATTTTTGAATTATTTGAAATTATTGATTTCAGTTTATTTAAATGGAATATCTTTCGTCAAAATAATAGGTTTTGGGATATCTTGCAGGAATAAAGAAGCGTAAAAAAGACAAGGTTAAATGGGATGAGCAAACTGGTTCTTGGAAACGTAGCTATGGATATGATCGGGTTAATGATGATAGAGATGTGCCCATCATTGAGGCCAAGATGACTGATGGTTAGTTGTTTAACAAATCCTTGTTGCATTATATTTTATATGTACCTGAAACAAATGTGCAGACATATTGAATTGAAGTAATTATGCTCAGTTATTTATTTTGTGAATTATAAGTTCCTAAAAATCATATCTGAATATCATATCCATTAATTCAGTTATGAAATGACCTTTCTAAGTCCAATTGATACTACTTCCAGAACCAGGAGAGGATCCTTTTGCTAAGAGACAAGCAGAAAAGAAACAAAGAGTTGAAAAGCAAGAAAAAAATCGGTTGCAGAACTTGAAACAAGCTGCCAAAGTTGGTGCTTTGCCAAGGTTTGCCCTTCCATCTCCTGTTAGGGTTCTTTTGGCTAAACAGTTTCATTATTGTTTTCAACTCAGTTTTAGATAAATCAGTATTTGGTCATGCAGGGCATTAACTACCTTTGCGACTCTTTTTAAATGTAAACTACTTTTTGGTTGATTTTGATTGAATAATGTCCATTCCATATTGCTTCTGTTTCATCATTCAAGGTGCAATTCTTTAGTAGTTTGGGGAGTTAGCATGATGACTTTGAAGATGTGTCAATTTTTTCTTTCATGTCCTCATTTGAAAAAAGAGAAGGAAAAGTCAAATTTAAGCTTCTGGTGTCATGCTGAAAGGTTTAGATGTAGGTTATGTGATATCTATTTTTGCCTTCTTGATCCAACCCTCATTTATATCAACATTGACATATGAATTTCACTTGCATTCTGCATAATAAGGGATGGTTGATCTGCTGTTAACTGTTATTTGCACAGTTTTATCAAGCATGTGTTGACTGGGTACCATCCTGTGATTTATCTGGGCAGTATCCTTTCATTGACCTGCTGTAATTCTTTTTGAGGTTATTCTAGTTGCGATGGTTGTGGTAGAATGAGATCAATAGTCCCTCAGTTGAATGGACTAGTAGCATGTGAAGTGTCTCATTTGCTGTTTGTTGAAAGTTATGAGATCCAAGTCTTGGGCCTAAATAGTCCTTGCACTTCCAGTAGTAGCAGGAAGTCATTGCTATCATTTGCATAATAAAAAACTTTGGGTGGTAGTGCTAGATTTGTTCTATGTTTTTGTTTTATTATTCTGGATTAAGAGAACAAGCCTTTTTTTAAGTTAAGCATCTAAATAGTTTTTGCTAGTATTGTAAACAAAGCCTGATTAAATTCTTCTCTGCAGCCATGTCCAGCTGGCTGCGACAGCTTTGCCCATTACAGGAACCAATTCTGCACCAAAAAAAGTTACCAAACACGAACTAGGAGATGTAGCTGGAATAGCTGCTACTTCAACAGCTAGTGGCGGTAAATTCGATAAAAAATTGCCAGGTGAAAAGGCTCCTAAAAACCAAGGAAAGCATCGCAAGGTGTGTACACTTACCCCTGGCCATGTAGTAGCTTCAATATGGTTGTTTCTTCAGTGTTGCCACTCACTTTTCATTTTTTTCTTTTCAGTTCCTACCAGTTGTGGAAGGAACAGGGATAGGCTCCCAAGAGAAGGAGCAGACTGAGAAAGTTCTAAACAGATTAATTTCTAAGCATTCACATGAAATACTTAACGTTGATAAGGTATGTTGGAGCCTCATCTTTATTCAAATATTAGTTATTGGCATCACATGGAAACTTGTTCACCTTTGTTACTCTGTTAAATGAAAAATAGGCGGTTACCATGTACAACGTGAAGAAAGAGAAGAAACAGAGACAGAAGAAGCAGAAGAATGAACAAGAGAAGTCTTCGTCGAACTCAAGGAAGTTGAAACCAAAGAAGACACTCAATAAGAAGTCGGTAAAGAAGGGATCATCAAAGAAAGGAAAAGCAAAATGAAATCAATAAGTAATGATCATTGTTGTAAGCTTGTAGATTTTGGGTTTCCCCGCACCTGCAGTTTACTAATCTGGAACGAAAAAAGGTTTTAGATAGCAGCATATGTGTTATTTTTTATTATGTATTTCCTGGCAGAGTTTATAAATCTGCTATTTGATTGTCATAACCTGTCACTTTCTGAGCATGGTTTTGATTACCCTTCAATGACATGATTTTACGTGATTTTTTTTAAGGAAAAAAAAGGGTGGGTTTTCATGGTGCCAGATCAAACAATATCTTCATTTTGTGAAAGTTGATTGATACTGAAAGCTGTTTGACATATCCGATAGTTCAGTGTTAAAACTTGGTGGCTATTAACATGTTGCCCTATACAATTCCTTCTTGGAGAAGTCACAATTTTACAACAGAAAATATCAATTTTATCTGAATCTAGTGGTCCTCATCTCCATGTCTCTTGCTGAGAGAATCACAAACGAATGCAGACAAACTAGAATGGATAATATGAATTTTGAAATAAAAATATCAAGTTCATTTTCTTTTTCTTCTAGACTAATAACTGGTAACGCTACAGAAATTAATTTTCTCTGTATTTTTTTTTGGGTTCATGTAATAAAAAGGTAGGTTTGTTTTTCAGTAGGGTTTTTTTCAGTTGCACCAGCCTAGAAAAGAAGCTTGAGTATGGAAAACAGAGGAACCTTACATTATCTTCTTCATGGAAACCATCTGACAGATTCTTTATACATAATCTTATCAGACACTTCTATTCGCTCTGTTGGTAGAACTTGTTTCTACACTCTCACATATGCCTTATAAGCCGGTTTTATCATACTCATCCACACACTACAACTTCCACTTTTCGAAGTACCCATTTGTTTGATGCCAACTCTTTTTTCTCATCACACATCTACTATACAATTCTATATACACAAGAGAGTTTCTGTTTGTATCAAAAACCAGAAGAAAATAGTAAAGTTTCTGGCTTTCCATTGATGAAGGGTGAAGCAAGTTTACAAGTTGTTCAACACAGTAACCAAGATGTTGTGTCCTATAGTTCTGGTATCAAGATTCAATGTAGCGGTGCTCAAGAGAAAGTTGGGTTACGAAATGCATTTTTTGCAACTGTTGGTCAAACTGGAGTTAGATTTGGAATGTCACCACCAAACACTGCTACTTTAGACGAGAACAGAAAACTTGCTTTTCCTAATTTACAAACAAAATTCATGTCAATGCCTGAACTGGATTTTAGTATTGATAGGATTCCACAGTTGGTTTTCAGCGAGGCATTGGAGATTGGGAAGAAGGTTGTGAAGGAGAATAAGGGTGGCCTCTTTGAATTTAGAATTAAGATTGGGAATCCATCATTGAGGAAGTTGATGAGTGGAGCAATAGCCGGAGCAGTTTCGCGTACAGCTGTTGCTCCATTGGAGACTGTAAGGACACATTTAATGGTGGGGAGCTGTAGGAACTCTACATGTGAAGTGTTTAATGCTATCCTGAAGACTGATGGTTGGAAGGGCTTGTTTAGAGGCAACTTGGTTAATGTCATCCGCGTTGCACCAAGCAAGGCTATTGAGGTGCGTACTACATGATTTTATGGTCTTATGTTTAGATTTGAAATGACTGACTTTTTTCCTTTCTTTATGTTCGAATGATCGGTTTCCATCTGATAATTTCATGTTGATGGTTTGTTTTTCTCTTGCATATCATTGTTGTCTATAAGCTATTGATATGTTTGAGGTGATCAAAGTCATGTTCTGGCTAAGAAGTTACTATTTATCTCCAGTAAAGATGCCATCTTTCTAATTGAAAGCATGGTTAGTGTTTTATTGCACTAAGTATATGTTTAATCTCCATTGTACATTCTTAGACATTACCTTTTTCTTTTTCTTTCTCTTTTTTGTTTTTTTGGTCAAAATATGATATTATCTTTCTAAAATATTATTTTGCTTCCACATAAATATACTTACGAATAAACATGTCAAATCTCCACCAAATAAATAGTTCCTCAATTTTGCAATTAAATTCATAGGCTAAATATTGATGTCCTGAAATCCTAATATTATGATATAGATTTCTTGTAATATCATCATACGCTCCACCTAGAGAATTCTGCTCGGTGTGTTTCTATCCATCTTTAATTTGCTAGCAATTTTCCTTAGAACGTGTTTAAGGTGTTGGTTACAGGCTGATAACAACTCCTGTTCTGCACTCTGTATCATCTGTTTTGTTGGGTGTTCTCAGCAGATGAACGCAGATGAATGTTACTTACGTACCAAGCTATTTATTAATAGCACACATTAGTAGTTCTTGCTACAAACTACCTTCTTTCTTTTTGGCATATCAGAGTACTTAAATTTAAGTAAACAGTATTAGGCTTGTTATTATAAAATCTTTGTATAGGCACCAAAAGCTAGCATTTCTTGTTGTCTGACGTTAGGATATACCAAAGCCCTTTTTAATGATTGTTAGTGGACATTTCTGCAGTTATTTGCTTACGAGACGGTTAAGAAACACTTGACACCTAATCCTAGGGAACAGCCCAAACTCCCTATTCCTCCTTCATCAATTGCAGGTGCTGTTGCTGGGGTTACCTCTACCTTGTGCATGTATCCTCTTGAGTTGCTCAAAACTCGACTAACCATTCAGGTAAAATCAAGCCTTGAACGGTTTAATGAACACATGACCATTTCTTGTTTCATACGTAGTCAACTTTATCCTCGTTACTTAATAGCTTTTATGATCGCAGAGAGGATCATACAAAAACCTTTTCGGCGCATTCTTAAAAATTGTGCTGGAGGAGGGACCTGCTGAGCTGTACAGAGGCCTTACTCCTAGTCTGATAGGAGTAGTTCCATATGCCGCGACCAATTATTTTGCTTATGATACACTAAGAAAAGCTTACAAAAGAGCTTTCAAGGAGGAGCAAATTGGAAACATCATGACTCTCTTGTTTGGATCAGCTGCTGGTGCAATATCAAGTAGTGCAACTTTCCCCCTTGAGGCGGCCAGGAAGCATATGCAGGCTGGAGCTCTCAATGGAAGACAGTACAAAAACGTGCTTTGTGCTCTTGCAAGCATCCTTGAGAAGGAAGGGCTCTCTGGTCTGTATAGAGGGTTGGGGCCAAGCTGCATGAAATTGGTCCCTGCAGCTGGGATCTCTTTCATGTGCTATGAGGCATGCAAGAAGATATTGATTGACAAAGATGAGGAATATTTATGATTCCTTAAGGCTGACCTCTAGCTTCTCAATAAAAATAGGTTATTTTGAGACTTTTCCTATTTTTGGGAAGAGCTGATACTAAGTTATGGTTATAGCAAAATATGTGGTTTTTCTCTTCATTCATTTAAGACTTCTCTGAAGAATCTTTGCCAAAGATTATTAACAAGCGGCTTTTGAGGACGCGTTTTCTTATTATGGTTATGTAATTGTGTCAGTATGATTTTGTTCGGAAGAATCAAACCCACTAGCGAGAGGAATTGTGTCAGTCCTTAGCCATATAATTATGCTCCAGTGCAAATGATGATCAGGTTCAGTTGATGGCCATCAAAAGCATTCGTTTTTTCTCAACTCCTAGTACTTACCCTAGGCAGCCTTTTCTCAATAGTTAGAGCAACACACATAATTGTAGTTTTGCAACACTTCCAACTCATTCGCTCTTTCAACTTATAGTTCAATGTTTTTACCCAGGCTAGGAAAAAACACAACAGCACATGAGTGTTCAAACGTATGATGCAATAGAAATATATTTGACTTAGGCTGCAGGAGGCAAGATTATAAGCTGGTTGCATTTTTTATTGTCAATCCAAGGCTAGTGATCATATTAACGGAAGTTGTCGAAGAAAAAAGGGCACTTGATATATTCTTGCATTCTTAATGTCCATCCAAGGCAAATGAAGGTTAGATTAACAATGAGTATAACTGGGGATTCACAAAAGATGATTAAATCAAGTCTTTTTCCATCTTACTTTGTCATAACATCATTATCACATCATATATCTGGTAACAAAAATAGAAGCCAACTAATTAAAAAATAATCAGCAAGCAAAATTGAATATTGAATAGTAAGCATAAGGTGTTTCTACGGTCTGAAGGTAAATTTTTCACATTGACCAAACCAACTACGACCACAAGGTCAAACGACAGCCCCACAATCAAAGAAACTGACTAATTAAGTGCCTTCAACGATGCTTGATTACTTAAACCATACCATACTGGATAGATAGAAAGAAATAACCCATTTCAACCCTGCTCTTCCCCATTTCCAGCGTCCCTCTCCTCAGCAGCAGCAGCCATCAGTTCATCAAAGTTTGCAGTCTTCCCCAGCAATATTTCAATCTGAGAAGAAAGATTACAGTTCCAAAATATCAGCCTCTCAAGGAGAGATTAAAATGAAATATTCATAGTGCAAATATTAAAATGACCTAAACAGCAAACTGCAAGCATAAAGAAATGTGGGAGAGAAACCAACAATACTGATGGCACCACTACCACCACCTAACAACAAAATATAACACTATGTTTCCATAATCACTAGTCCAACTCACAAAAACTTTTAACACCCTACAGCTTCCCTTATCTTGCAATAACAAAGGAATAGAAAAGGAACTTATCTGTACACGGTTTCACATTACATGCTTTTATAAGCCAAACAATGCAGAAATCTATAGCAGGAATAAGCAAATTTGCATTCCATTTACCTTGGCTTTCTGCACAGGTCGCGCTCTTGTTTCATCCTTCATATCAACTGTGGAGGTCATGATCTCTACAAAGAGTGCATGTAAATCACTATATATACCAAACCTTGATGACAGTTCAACCAAAAAATTAATAACAGATGTATGAGTCACAGAAAATCTTACTCTTCTCAACAGCCAAACCATTGTTTTTCAGAATTTCTGCAACAGTGACAACTGTGGCAATGGCTGCAAACATGAACAGAGAAACAAAATTTCAAAGTCAGCATCATGGAAACCTAATTTGGTCTAAAGCGTTCACTGTTTAGAGTAAACAATAAGTCCTATATAATTCCCATAAATGACATTTCGTGAATGAATAAAACAAATAGCAATTCAACAAGCTTGACTCGAGTAAAAATAAAGTCAGTATCAGGTAATGCTTATCAAGAAATGTAACCAATAAGACACTGGATGACAATTAAGAACACAACAGATATACAAAACGTCTGCACGCACGCGAGGAACAACAGACCAAAATATCACTTTAAAAAATTTTAAAAAAAAAAAAAAGAGAGGAGGTGAAATATACCCATTCCAAGAGCAGAGAGTTCCACCTCATTGTGCTGCTGCATATACCTCTGCAACCCAAAAACACATCATTAGCTCCACCAAAACGATAAGGGTTTTCCGTTTCATCATCGTCAAGTACATAAACCCTAGATCCCCACAAAACGAAAACCCTAAACTTACACCTCTACTAAGTTCCAAAAGAGACAACGACAGAAACGTATTTTTAATTTATATCTCAAAACTACAAAGAAAACAACGCGAATTACATGTATCGGGTTTTTAATAAGTAAAAAAGAAAAAGCAAACCTTGGCGAGATTGACGTAGAAAAACAAGGGTTTCTTGGTGTTGGAGACCTGAATCCGATTCTTCTTGATGGAATCTGCTCCGGCCAAGCTCAGGTTGTTGACTCCCTCGGCAATCTCTTCCATGATTAAATGAAACAAAACCCTAACCCTAGCCGAGTGTGTAAAAGTTTCAAGTAGAGACGGACCGGTTGGCCGTTTTAATTTTTCTTATATAGAAGGAAGCCTTCACATTCATTAACAATTATTTAATTATTAGTCCACCAATAAATTATCGTTTTGGTACAACTGTACTCACTCACGATATCAAAACCATGCAAAATATCCTTTTTTTTTAAAAAAAAAAATTATAATTAATACTATATAAATTATCTTTATTATTATTATTGACACCAGATCAAAACACTACCGAAACCAGTTAAAATGAGATTTTGAAGTACGGTCCAGATTTCAAGAGTTGAAATTTGGAGAGAACTAGAGAATGAAAATACTACTCACATTTTAATGAAAAGTTACAAATCGCACTCATAACCTTGTCTTTTTTTAATACTTAATATTACATAAATAATTATTTTCTTACCTTTTGTCTTAAAGGATTTTCTTGCTTTTGCAAAATATTGTATTTCAACCAAACTTTTAAATGTCCAATATATTAAAAGTTCACAATTTAATTTCTTATTTATATGTTATAGTTAACGGATGTTATTGTTTTCCCCTTAATGATTGGAAAATGTTGTTCGCCTCACATTTGAAAATAAAATTTAATAAATAGTTTAATTTAGGAAACAAGCATAACATCTATATATTTTAATATTAATATTTTCAGATCTTAAACCGCTGAAAAATTAAAATTAAAATAAAAATAAAAAATAAAACCCCTACCCTAAACCCTTAATTTGATAAAATTATTTTTTTGAAAATTTATACTTTGTTACAATGAAAATATTATCTTTATTATTAAAAAATTCATCAATAGTTTTATGTCATTCCAATAGACCTTATTGCCCCTAAATCGTTTAAAGTTAACAACTACCACTATTGGTAAAAGATGTTTGTACAATTTCAATTAAAAAAACTCATCGCCGATGAATGCTTTACTAATGACGGATCATATCTACTAATAGCATTTCCTATGTTAGATCTATCCATTGGAGGAGCAGATACAATCTCTTCCATCAAAGGAAGAGATCATCCTCCGAGATTAGATGGAGAGCATCTTCTCCATCTAATCAAATGTCTGATAGATGATGATCAAATGGAGCTTTTGGTTAATAATGATTAATCCATCGAAACATCACCATATTATAGGTTCATTTTAAAATTTAGTATTTTTATATTAATTATTTATTTTAAAATATTAAATAATAATTATGAATATTTACATCATTTTAAAATGAAAGTATGGTCAAAGATTTGAGTTACCAAAAGTAAGCTGACTATAACTCTATAAGGAATGTTTTTATAATTTCAAGTAAAGTTTCCATCCAACTACAGTTATGCCTAAACTCGGTATGTATGCAATTTACCCTATCGTCTTTTAGCAACAATTCACTCGTTATCGCGTTTCTCAAGAATCTTTTGATTCTAACACAGTCTTCCTTCATTTTCTTATTCATTTCCCTGTTTCTCAATTTTATTTTTTTTTCACAAATACATCTTTACAGTTGTCAAAACCGTATAATAGTGAACTAACAAACGGTCTTGACTCTAACAACTTAACTCTACTTCCAAAGAAATGAGAGAAAGACTCATATTCATGATAAAAGCGAAAAAAACTTAAATTTAATTGGACTCCTTTTATATAAGAGATCTAGTTGTAATTATCCCTGTTTGCCAAGGACGGTACAATGCCTTACCACCAAGGAAAACTGACTTGCGAGTTTGTTTCTCAAAGGCTTATAGATCAAAATTTTTAGCAAACAAGCAAGCAGGCCGGCCCTTTTGGCGATGCTAATGTGGGTGAGAGGTCATTTTATTGTCATGACATTTTAAAACTATGGCCACTAACGCATCATTAGACACTTGGTCGCTAGGAATCTCGACACTGACATACATTTTTCAATGTCCTTGCCAATAGTTTTCATAGTGAAACATTCTCAATTGCTTCAAAGTTTATTGGTCAGACCAGAGTATACACAAGAAAACGAGCAAATAAGGGCAACTTGAATGCTTTTCCATCTTCTTAAGGAACACTAACTTTGTGTAAAATATGAAGTCACAATATCCTAATTATCATTTAAACAAGGATATACACAAATTACACCAAAATGTAATTACAACCTGGTAAATAACAATGCACGACAAGAAGTTGCCCCAACATTTGATGATAACTTCAACAAAAGGCATAGCATGTTTTATTAAACCAGACATCTCTCAGTTGACCTTTGATCCCATACCCAGTATAAGATATGCATACCGATTTAGCTTTATGAGGAAGTTTCCGTGGAGCTATGCTCAGCCAGTAGATACTTCTCTTCTTCTTCCAGTCTTTGCAACCATTTTAAACCAAGATCACAACCAGTTCTTGCTGCAACCTCAAACTGTTCCTTTGCCATCTCTACTGAATCTTTTAAAACACGTTCTGCTTTCGCCCTTGCTCTTTTGGCAGGGGAACCACGTTTTGCATTGAATTTTGTCAAAGATTCCGGGACTTGTGCACCTAAGCATGCCAATAAACCATTCAAGAGACCAGACTATTTAAGCAGACTAGACAGATCATTTGTATATTATTATCTTAAAGGCAATGAAATTCTCATATAAACCAAAACAATCTTTGTGGGGGAAACTCACAACCTACCCTGCACTGATCTTAAGGTGATAAGATTCTCATTTGTCTCAAATCCATCACATGTAATTTAAATTCTTATACACTACTAATAATGAATCAAAGACCTCTAAGAAGCCTTGAAACTGAAAAACTTTATGGAAAAGCAAAAGAAGCTGACAACAGCTAACCTCTAAGAAGGAGAGATCCGTATGCTATAGCTGCACCAGCATGTCCCTGAATATATATGAAGAATAATGTTGAGATCTTTAACATCTTGCACTATTAGGTGTATTCTTTAGAGATTAAACAGAGAATTAGTTGATCAATATAAAATAATTGTTCTTTTATGATACTTGTAACCCTGGTGTTTTGATAAATATTACATTTACTTCATTAACAAGAAAAACAGTACAGCTAAAATGCATTTTACATTCAAAACTAATTGGCCTTGAACAAATTTTTTCTTGGTTAATGAATACAAAGCAAAGTTAATAAAGATAGTTTCATTAGGCAGCTCAATGTGACTGGTTTACGTTTGGAAGCTAAGCTGTTCAATTCAAAAAACTGCAGTCGGAGTTTCCATAACCTCCAAACAGTCGAAGAGCAGCCAAAGAATCACACCATCTGATGCACTCATTTCAAGTTTAGCTTTGCTTAACAGCTATATGATAGATGAATGTCAATTAATTGGAAGTTTCTGGTCATTATTCTTAAAAGATAATTTCCAACCACAAAAATTCCTCAACAAAAAATAAGTGAAATATAAGCATTAATAACTGCTTTACCTTCTCTGCTGCTCTGTGAAAACACCATAATGCTGAGGCGGTATCTTTCTTCACACAGTCGCCTGTCAAATAGACAGCACCAAGAAGGTAAAGAGCACCTGGATGCAGCTAAAATATAAAGAACTTCATAAGATTTTGAGACAAACACAAAAAGCATCATTATTTGAGTCTGCTTCAATGTATGTACCTGGTCAACGGCCTTCTCTATATAATAGAAAGCTTGTTGATCTGATTGGACATAATCATTCTAACCAAAAATGAGTCACAGGTCATTACAGCAAAAATATCAAGAATATTGAAGGGGGCAGAGACCAGTAAAAAATTAATAGGAATTACAACAATGGTAACTCAGCCATTACAAGCAAAATTGTTTTTGCAAAGCCATAAATTAGGTGATCAAGATTTCACACTAGATGTTACAGCAATAGTAAGTTTACAGTAACTCTAGATGAATAAACTTAATCTTAGTATCAAAAACATGATTACAAATTTTAAGTTCAGATATTGTCCATAATTTTGTCGTATTTTAGAGTTTTTGATTGTTCAGATTAATATGGATACATCTATGTAGATTAAAAGTTGCACATAGGCAAAGCATTCAGCTTCCACCTTATAATACTTTTAACGTGTCTGAAACATTATTCACTGGATACGTATGGAAGTACGAACATACTTGGAATGCAGTTAAGAATATTTCAATTAGTAGCTGCTCATAGAAAAAGCATTTTCTTCATTGGCATATCATCCAAATTCTACAGATCTGAAGTCAACATATCATACACAAACAAGTAACGAATATTAGCAGTAATATGAGGAATGGTGCCTAACCTCAACTCTCAAACGACAACCTAATTCATATTGTGCATCTGGATCCCCCATATTAGCAGCTTCTACCAATAAAGCAGCTCCTCTAACAAGACAAGGCAAAACAGTGTCAATCACAACAGCGGACATAACTATAGGTAACAAAAACAATGATGTCTTTTACCAGCAAAATATAAATATTGAAATTAAATATACAAAACAATTAAATGATGAAAACCAAATTGACATGTACACATAGAATAATAAGCAAGCAAATGTTGGATGATACCAATGACATGAAGATCATAGAATATCAAAATAGTTCGGAGAAACAGACAACTAACGACATTATTATTTCAATAAGACTCTACAACAATATTAACAGAACAGTGAGAAAAAGAAAAGCAAATTAAATCTAATTCTCAAATTCTTTAGCTGTTTTGTTAGCTTAACAACTGTCCAAAACTTGCTATTGATCTCTACATCTTAAAGATTCAAAAATCTCATTAATTTCACTGTTTTGTTGATTTTATGACAGTAAATTGTATAGAGAAAAAAAATAAAAAAAGGGAAAAAGAAAAGCCATCAGAAACTATTTTCACATTCTTGCACTCTTTCGTTGGCTCAACAGGTGTCCAAAATTGTTAATTGACCCCTAGATCTCAAAAATTCGAGATGTCAACGCAACGAGCTAAGAGCAATTAACAAAGTCATTCCTGAAAGTTGACAGTCAGGATATCTGTATTTCACTTGGAAAGAGGAACCTATTTACGATGTTCTCTTCATGCTGATCAAAACAATTTTGACTGGTATTTAAAAAAAAAAAAACAATTTTGACTAGTCAAAATTTCTAGATTGCATACCATTATCACATCAGCCACATGAAAGATCCAAAAAAAAAAAAAAAAAAAGGACAACTTATGAAAAAGTTAAGGGTTCACTTACACAGCTTTACATGCTCCGGGAACGTGGTATTTCAAATGTAACTTGGATAACCAATACCTAGCATGGGTATTTGAGTTGTCGGCCTCCAAAGCCAACTCAAAATTCTCCTTTGCTGTCTAATCCCAGAAGCAAAAGAAAAACAGGAAAAAAAAAAAAAAAAAAAGAAAACCGATTAAAAATCTGTAAGATCTTCACAAGATTAAACCATTGAAATGTCATAGGATCTCCCATCAGCATTCCAACATCTACACTACTTTCAGCCCCAAAAAACATCAGATACCTTCAATGAAAAGGCTACTGACTCTGGTTAATTCAGTAAATCACAAGAGAAAGTCAAACTTGTTTCTTTCTGAGTATAAATTTCAGAACTCCACATAAATACAGGTAAAAATGTGTAATATCTTCAATTTCCAACCATAAACATTGCGAAAAATTATTACCAAATGAAAACTAAACTCACAAGTTGGTGATAATGTACAGTTATAAAATAACATACCTTGAGGAGAGGAATTAGGCGGCGATCATTGAGTTCACAATAATCAATCACTCTATCAACTTCCTTCAAAGCACTCCATCCTTTTGCTATCAATTCCATCGCCTTCTTGTTTCTACTGTGCAGCCATCTCTGTAAATGTAAACCCACAAAATACAAATAAATGATAAGAAGAAGGTATATTATTAAGAAATTGAAAGTGGTTTACCTGTTGTTGACTGAATTGGAGAAGACCAAAAGTGGTGGATTTTATCGCGGCGTTGAAGAATCGTCCCTGCATCTTTATCTGTCTTTGAATGTGCTTTAAAGTGAGTGGCGCGCCGAGAGACTGAGCAGCAGATTGAAAAAACAAAACATATGCTTATTTTTCAATAAACACAGATAGTGCAACAAATTGATGATGCATGATGAAATCAATTATATCCATCACTTAATATCAAACAGTTGGTGGGCACTGGGATATTATTGTGTAACATACCAAGAGTGTTGAGGTGGAGTCTATAGAACACAAGTAAAGCTGCTCTCCAGCGATATATCTTCACGAAGTAGTGCGAATGTGTTTTTCTCTTCAGAAACTAAGATTGCCAAACCCCACTAACAGTTAGACCCACCGGTTTCCGAGACTTTCGGTCAAGGTTTGTGCCAGAGAGATCATGTGTCTGCATGTAACACTGAAGCTTTGAAATTGAAAATAATGGCTTTTATTCAAATTTTGTGAATTGTGATGAAACAAAGAAGAAAATTACAGGAGTGGGAGACTGGAAAGGCTGAATGACTGAACTCGAGCCAAAATACTAAAAAGGAGGAGGGTATAACTTTAGTGGAAATTATAAAAATGACCCAAAATGTGTGGGTATATATTTGTTAACAAAAAAAATAAAGTTAATTGCTAGCTCTGAATGTAATTTCAGTTGTTTTTATTAATTTTATGTAAGTGAACATTTCACATGTAATGTTACACCTAAAATATATTTATTTACATAAAATATTTTCAAGTAAAATAAGTCATATACAACATTGTAAATTAAATGTTTTACATAAAATATTTTTAGATGAAACATTCTACGAGTTACATTATTCATATTTTGAATGAGGGTGGACAATATTTCAGGTCTGTATTATGCAAAGTTGGCCTAAAACCCACTTCAATCGGTTTTTCAATAACAAAACCGACATTGCTCAAACTGTGAGGAAAACCAACATAAATCGAATGTGTGGGTTCGACTTGGTTCAAGTCCATTTGTATCAGTTTTGGAGAAAAGATCCATGAAGAAGGAAGTATTTAAAAGCACTTTCCAAGAATTCAAAGAAAAGCTAAAGCCAACATATAAAAGTATAGACTCATTTTTCTCCATTCAATCTCCTTTGATCCAATTTGTAATCAACTATCAATTTATGCTATCAATTTCGTCACCATTCTCTATTACTAATCCTACCAATATAACATCTTGTTTATACATAAGAACCACCATTAATGCTTATTGCCATGATCAAACTGAATAACGTAAAATAAAATCAGTAAGGAAAGTTAGGGCGGTGAACAGTGAGAAAGAGGTGAATGACAACCAACAAGGAGATGAAAAAATTGATCAACACTCGAATCAATGCTAATTGAATTCGAATAATGGATGAATGGTTGTAATACTAGTGAGTAAATAAAACAATAAGGATGCAAGAATGAGAGTAAAGAGACGAGAGAATTTTTAGCGTATACGGTTATGTTATTTATTGAGGGGAAAGGCTAGACTTTAATAAAGTTTATGTTAAAGGTGAACAAGCAACTCATAACATATATGGTTGTGTATGGATGTCTCGTGCACATACAAAGAACCTCTTATATAGTGTTAGGATTTCTTGTTTATATATAATTTTATCACTAATATATTTGAAAGATTGAGATCCTATTTCATATTTTACACAAAAACTATAATTAATACGTCTATATTTGAATCAAAATATACTTTTGATAGTTTCTTGTTTAAAGAGATATTTTGTGCATTATAGAGATCTGCTTGTTTGATAGAATATATTTTTCTTTCTAGAGATTTGTTAAAATAAGGAAGTATACCAATTTTAACGGGTTAATGACAGTCTTTTGCTTCTGAAAACATATATTGTTCAGACAATTGCGAGCTGATGACGTGTCATAGACGGTTACAGTAATACGCCTTAGAGTTGTTTTCTATGCGAGCTAATCAATCCGGGTTGACTTATTGCTTTGGCGTAACCTGTTAAGTGTTTCTGTTGATGTGACATTTGCAGACTTGTCCTGCAGTTAATGGACTTTATACCATTTCACTTCCCTTCTGGCCCTTTGAGCCTATCAATTTGTTGGGTCTTAATGCCTTTTTGGCCCAAAGTGTTATTTTTGGGTACAACACCCTAGTAATTCAAGAGGTCAAATCTTGCTAAAGATAAAGCAAGAGACTTGAAAACAATTTCTTGAAATCTTTATACTTGCAATGTTGCTCCATCTTCTTCTCTAAAGCATCTTCTTCTCTTGCAATGTTTCACATGTTTGTTTAGCTTCTTAAGCAGCTAAACAAACATGTGAGTGTAGCAACATTTTGCTGCAAAAGCAAGACAACCATATAAACGGTCTCATGAACCTAAAATATATATATATATATATATATATATAGATCTGTTCTCCTCGGGTTAAATTGATTTTATCGAAGTTAGTTTTAAATTTATAAGTCATTGACTATACACAAACAAATAAAAGAAATATTAGTTTTGAAAAAGACAATGTATCAAATGATCCACAATTTTGGAACTTCTATTAATAAAATGAATTCATTTTGCAAGGAGAAAAACATCGAAAGAAGGGTGAGCATTACTTGCATTAATCACTAAATGTACTTCCACGTCCTATCCTTAATCACCCTAATTAGCGAGAAGTAAGGAAAAAACGAGAAGACTCCTATTAGATTCTCTTCCAAAAAATCTTTTTCTTCAATTCAATTCAAATACAATGGATGAATTTTTTTAAAGATCCTAACAATTTATAAGTAGTGACTAATTAACCATTAAAGAGAGAGAGAGAGAGATATATATATATATATGTGTGTGTGTGTATAACCAAATTTTTTATTGTTTTTTGTGTTGTTGAGTGCTAAAATTTAATTATTTTATTTATTTATTTTGAAATGTTTATATTTTTCTTTTGAAAATGAAATAGATATATTTTGTTAACATGCTTTTATACATAAGTTTTGAATTTTATTATTAAATTTCTTATATTTTATAAATATATATTTTTTCTATTTAAAAATTATTAAAAATAATTTCATTTAATAAATATTTTTTAAATCAGTTATATCTAATCATATATTAAATCCAACTAATTCAATCTATTTCAATTCAATTAAATTCAATACAAAATACCAAACAAAGTCTTAAAAGAGTTCTTTTGTTACTGCACTCTCACTCCTTGGTTCATACTAAATTACATCGACAAAATTATTTTTTTGCGGTAGAAAAAACTATTAAATTAATATTTAAAGACAAGGGAAAAAACTATTAAATTAATATTTAAAGACAAGGGAAAAAATGTTTAAAAAGTGTGGCCCGAGTGAAAAAGGCAGGCCTTGACTTTGTTATTTTTATTTTTTTTTTAAAGCCTTGACTTTCTAAAAAGTAGGCCTCGACGTTAGGAGTGGTAACGTGAAACATGTTTGATTAGGAGTGGTCAAGTGAAGCATGTTTGATTACTTAACATTTCTGCAACCCGATCACCATCACCATCACCATCACCATCACCATCACCCGTATCGCTTTACACTCGATCCTACAAGCGCAAGCACCACATTTTAAACATGCAAATCATGGCCGACGATGGGTGTGTACAAAATCGAATGAGATTTAATAAATACTCGAACGTGTTTAATATACTGAGATTGGATTGGATTAATTAATTTAATATTATATTAAATTTATTTTTAAAATTTCAAAGAACAATTAAAATAAATAAAAATGAAATATATTAAAAATAAAATTAAATTTCAATTGATAGTAAATTATTATTTTCTAACAATATTTTTAATAAGTTTTATATATTATTTAGTAATTAATTTTTTTTTTAAAAAAAAGGTTAAAATCTGAGTTAGGTAAATTTTAAAAACCCAACAGATTAATGGGTCTTTAAAATTCTACTTGACTAGGATTTTAAGTAGGCACGGTAAGGGAACCCATCCTCTTTCTGCATCAAACACAGGTATGCTGGGCTCAGGATTTTTAATCCTTCCCTTGTCACTCATCCTTGTCAAAAGTAATAATTCTCTGTTAATTTTTCATGTATGTTACTATAACAGTTTAAATTTAAGTGATGTATAAGAAATAAAACTTCAATAAACTTAGTCATCCTTTTTTCTTTTTTTTTGGTTATATTGATTTATTACTAGATTATCCAAAACTTAATAAAAAAACGGATGATAGAGAATTCTTATTTTCCTGTCAAACAAACACGCTATCAATGACTTACGCAACACTTGGCTTCCTAGATATAAACTTGACTTCTCATGAGATTCAATATTCTAAGTTATTTATGTAACTTATCACCAAAAGTAATATCTTCTGTTCAATTATTTGTTTATTAAATTTTTTCTCTTAAAATAAATATCCCCAAACTTTAAAAAAAAAAGAAAGTTGCAGTTATGATTAAATTAATTATTAAATTTTAAGATTGATAACACATATATTTACTAATTTTATTGATAGTAATTAAATAATTATATAAGTTTAATTGCAACGGATTTCAAACTCTTTTTAGGATTATGAAATTTCACATATTTAGAAAGAAATTATACAATGTAAGTTAGCATGGACTCCCTTCTATATTTAGTTAAGGTGATTCAATTTTTATAAAATAATTAATAATATAAAGAGTGATGAGAGTATCTTAAAACTCACATCATTAATTATTCTAGTTAAGGATTATAAATAGCTAATATGATATAAAATGCTCTAAATGTGTTACAATATATATATATATATATATATTTATATATTTCTTTCACAAATGACATTATCTCACGTAACAATCAAATGAGAGAGGCCGTGACATACATCTGGCCTCACTAAGCTTTTGCAAATTGCAATGGATGACGGAAATGTGATGTTGTGGGAGTAGGGGTGAGGTCATTCACGTGCTTGGAATTTTTAGAGCGAGTGTCAGTAAAAGTCGGGCTTGGCCCACCTAAAACGAAGAGTTTACAAAAGCAAATTTGTAATCTAAACCTAGAATATATGACCACGTAGCCGGTGGGCCATCAAGAAAAGGACATTTATCATACGGCCATGGCCTATCTTCTCCCTCTACGACGCCCGATAATGTCAAAGTTGTGCCGTGTCCGTGTGCTATTAGCCTACACCGACCGCCAAGTTTGCCTCATCGAAACTCTCTATTTTCGTTTTACACTAAAGTTTTGCATTAAAATCAGTCTTTCTAACCTGTTTCCCAGAAAAAAAAAGGTCTTTTTGTTTTAGAATAAAAAAAAGTCTTTCTAACCATATTTTTTCATCATTCAAAATATTATATGTATTATCTATTTAAAAATTATTTTTCTATTAATAAAAATTGAAGTGATTTATTTTCTCATAAGAATATATTTAGGTTTCGTTTGGTATAATTTTTTCAGGTAAATCTTTTAGAAATATATCTTTTGAAAGTATATCATTTAGAAATGAAATTTTTATGAGAAGAAGTTATTGACGTTTTAGTTATTAATTAAAAATACTCTTTTAAATTATAGATTATTTGATTATATTATTTTAAAAATATTTTTAGATTATAAATTTTTCAAAAAGGAGATGGGAGACAATAGTAGTGTACCTCATTGTCTTTGATGCATGTACAAATAAAATAATTGACTGCCTCTATTTTCACACTTTAGTATTTTCAAGTTTTTATATATTTATTTATTGTAAACTAGTATTCTCAAGTGAGTATCCGAAATTTAAATGTCTTCACACTCTAGTATTCTCAAGTACACTTCAGCTGGTTCTATGCAGCACATGTTGCAGATATGTGGATATATTGCCATTCATTTGGGCTCAAGCAGCTGACAAAATCAATAACTTTGTGATTAGTTTTGATTATCTTATTTTTATTTTTTATTTTTTTGAAATAATCATATTGTTTATTTTTGTTACAACATAATCGATTGTAATATACTTCCTTTGAAACTTTGATATGATTCTGATCATACATCAACTTCACCACGTTGACACTTTGATATGGTTTGTTATGCATTAATTTTGCGTGGTTTTGTTTTCTTTATAGGACAAGAACCTTACAAGCTTCGGGCTGTTAGGTTCTCTGCCCGGAAGCATAGCTAAATTAAGCTTTATTAACATTAAATTATGATTTTATAATAGAGTGTCTGCTGGAAAAGGTCCTTCAGATTTAGCATAATGCTAACAAGGAAGGCTACAAGAGAGAGCAAAATAATATTCATGGCAAACAAATAGATCCCAAATTTCTTAATTCAAATAGTGCTCCAAACAAATATGACATATAATATTCATGACAAACAAAACCATAAACTAGAAAGAGATTTATACACTATCTATATATGTAGTGTGTATATATAAAATCAGCATAAGATAAAAAAATTGCAGTGTGTATATATAAAATCAGCATAAGATAAAAAAATTGCAGTATATATATATATATATATATATATATATATAAACAAACCAAAACCAATTGAACAAAAAAAAAAAAAAAAAAAAGACACGAAATAGAAAACTTACTAGTTAAAGAGGAGTCTCAGATATTTTTATGAAACAAATCATGAATGAAAATGGATGCTATGTGTTTATATTTATAAAGAAAATGTATTAGGGTTATAAAAGTATATAGATATTAACAAAATAAAATAGAGGTATATTAGATATTTTAATTATATATATAAAAAAAAAAGACTCAAAAAGATCTACTTGGTGTAATGGGTGAATTATATAACATGTTGAATTTGAGCAGACCTCATTGGTCAACTTTATTGGAACCTTAAAACCTATGTCCTGCACAAATCAAACAAAGAGAATGCATGTGATCTTGACACCGGTGGAGTACTGGTTGAAGACGCTCCGACACTCAAATCAATAAATTGATCGTAATGTACCAGAGTGTAATAATTGTATAGTGTCATCAAACTAGAAAGAGTGTGTCGGAGAAAGAGAAAGACGGAAGACTATCTGAGTCTTGATTATCTTGACCTTAATACTGGACGGAATAGGAACACTAAAATATTGAGTATCAATAGGCAAAACCTCGTATAATAAAACAGTGTAAGTAGATTGTAAATAGTATACTAAGTACATTCCTAAGAAAGAGAAGTTTGTCATAATGGATATAGTTAAATATCATGTTTTTTCTAGTTAGAACCCTTTCTAAACATGCATTTTCACGCTACTATACTGAATCTATCATAGAGGCATTCTAAATCTAGAGTAAAAAAATGAAAATAGAAGAGAGAAAAAAGAGAAACCTTAAATAGTTCGCAAGAAATGAGTGAGAGAGGTTGGATTAATTATTCATTCTGATAACCACTCTATTTATAGGTAGAAAATGAGTCATAGAACTTATTATAGAATAAATGCAATGTCTGTTACAAAGTAAATGCCATGACAGTTATATGATTAATGTTATGTCGGTTACAGAGTTAATATAACTTTCGTTACAATTAATTTAAACCTTATGCATTAAGAGCAATCCATTTTCATTTAAGGACATACACCTTATTTGGATTGAATCAATCAAGTTGTTGAGATATCCTCTTGTAATATGTATTGGGTCATTAACTTGGGTTGATTGATATACTGGGTCAACCTATCATAATAAGTTTTGGGTTTGAGAATTTTTATTACTATACTTGGAAAAATAAGTAAATATTTTTTAGTTTTTTTTAATTTTTTAAAAGCTCTACTGAAATATCAATCAAACAACGTAAAAAAAAAAAATCAAGTAGAGCTTTTGATATTAAAAAAAAAAAAAACATTTGACTAATAGATAAACTGTATGTACACTTATTAAATTATACCATCTCTTATATTGTTATAAAGAAAGTTTGATTTATTCTCAATGTAATAAAAAATTTTAAAGAAAGTACGAAATTTATTTATTTATTTATTTATTTTTAAACTTAACTTGTAAGCATGAATTCAAAAGGGGCCATTTTTCAAAATTAAAAATTAAAAATTAAAAAAAAAAAAAAGTGGATATCGAATCGGGATCTTGTTATTTTGTAACAAGTAAATAAAGAGGCTCCCGGTTTTGCTGGAGGCCTCAAATATCTGTGTTCTGAATTTTTGTGTGATAATAAAAACAATGGGAGCAGTGAAGAAGATCTGCAACGAAATGGACAGTGCTGCTCATTTCCAATCATCTTCTCTGACCGTGGAGACCTCGCTTTCTTTACCTGAGATGACTCCTCGCCTCATGTCCGTCTCTCCTCAACCTTGTTCTCTTTCGTCTCAGCTTTGTTTATAATCTGTGATTTCGTTTTTGACAGAGCGTTGTGTAAGGATCTGTTCAAGAAGTGGTCAAGTTTGGACGATTCTCGCTTTTCCGTCGAGACAGTTTCCGGTGGCATCACGAATTTGCGTGAGTTCATGTGATTGGTTAATATGTGTGTGATATAATCGCTTCGAGTTTTCTAAAGCGAAGAAGTTGTACAGTTTTGAAGGTTTCCGTGAAGGAAGAGAACGGAAATGATGTTTCGGTGACGGTCAGATTGTACGGGCCTAACACTGATTATGTTATCAATAGAGAACGGGAATTGCAGGTCATTATGCTTAGCTTTATTGTTTGATTGTAATTCTCTTGTTTTATTGAAATTATTGCACGTGAACTTTCATTTTAATCGCAATTACTTGGTTCCTGAATAAATGATGTCATAAGGCAAGAAAATTAATATTTGAAGTATTAAATTAGATTAAGACAAGTATCTGTTGAATGTCATCAGTTGAAATTATTCTACTTACAGTTAATTTAGTCATTTTTGTATAGTTGATGTCATTTTGGTTAGTGTGTGATTGATTCTCACCTCATATTGGGTTTAGGCCATCAAATACCTCTCGGCTGCAGGATTTGGAGCCAAGTTGCTCGGAGTTTTCGGAAATGGCATGGTGCAGTCTTTTATCGATGCACGCACCTTTACTCCTTCAGGTAAGCAGAAGAGGACCATTCATGAAATATGTTTCACAGTCTGTTAGGCAAAACTATCTAGTTCGCTAATCCTGATGTGCAATTTATGAACTAAAGATTTCGAAAGCTTGATTTTCCTATTGTCTGTCAAACTTGTGTCTTCATTTTTCTTTTTTTAACAACTTTGTACTACATCCTCATTTATACCTAGAACCTGACATTCTTTTGGTAAGGGGAACTGAATTCATTCTCATTTCAAGAATTTGCCTTTTCGTGATTGTTGGTGACCTGCAACCTGTGTAATAATGTGGTTTACACCTATTTTCATATCCTTGGCAGACATGAGAAATCCAAAGCTTGCGGCCGAAATTGCCAAACAGCTGCATAGATTCCATCAAGTGGATATTCCGGGATCGAAAGAACCTCAGTTATGGAATGATTTATCCAAGTTTTATGAGAAAGGTTTTTTCTTCTTGTTTATAATTAGCTAGTCATCATAAATAAATTAGTCTAGTCTCTATGTTTCAGTGTGTTAACAATTCCATTCTATTATCACATTGTCATCAACCTACTGTTGATTGCATGCTATTTATTATGTTTGAGTGTTTCTTATGGCAGCATCTAGTCTTGAATTTGATGATATTGAGAAGCAGAGGATGTATGAGGCAATCTCATTTGACGAGGTTCATAAAGAAATTGTTGAGCTCAAGGTGCTCTCTCTATATTCATTGGTGTGCCTGCTTTTGATTTCTTCCTTTCTTTATGGCCAGTCTGAGGATGACAAGATAGCTGTCTTAATCTGACTCTATCCTGGCGTCGTCCTGAAGTCCTTTGTTGTTCAACATACTAAGTTGACCTGGCCGACCAAAGAATAACATTTTGACCCTGATTGGTGCAACATTTTCATTGAATTTTGATGTTCATTGGGCCAATGATAGACACACAGGAAACAGAACCTAAGAAATGCATGTATTTCCTCAACTTTTGTTTATTGATGTGTGATGGCTCACCAGGTCGTTGTTAGCTCTCATGAACAATATCATATAAGATAAAATTAGTCATCAAAGCTGTTGTGCTTTCTGTCATACACCAGTTTTGGTTCCTGGTCAATTTGGATAGTCTAGTCCACCTTATAATTCTTACTTGAATCTTCCACATATAAGGATCTGATCCCTTAGAATGTTATGTGAGCATAAAGAAGCACGAGCTAGAAGACACTGTCAGGCATATTTGACACACAAAATAAGAGCTGATAAGCATATTTGTCTGTTCTAAACTAGTCCAACCATATGTATCAGTATGACAAGATTAACTTATTGTACTTTTTTATCTAGAGTTTTATACAATCCTTACCGGACTAAATAGTTTTATGAGTACGGTTTAGGGGTAGACTGGACAGGATAAAAAGAAAAGAGAAACAGATGAAAAGTAAATATTAAAAAAAAAAAAGATTGGAGCAGGCTTGCCACTCAAATTTCTGAAGGAGACCAGCTCCTTCTTTAGATGGAGGGCGTGTCTAATCCATGAGGCCATAGACTTCTCCATGGTTGTTGGAGGAGGGAGTTGTCCCTGCAGTTTATAATAATTTTTGTTTTCCTTTTAATTACTTATTTAAAAGAATGTCTTATCCCTATTATAATTACTTAATCTGAACTTTCTGTCTAGTGCGATATCAGACACAATACGGTACTAGGTTTCAGTCAATAAATTACAATTTAATTCACTCCATTCTAGTCTGATGTGATCGTATATTTTTGTTCATATGGCATAAAATTGCAGTTAGAACCTGTTTATAATTCACTGCCTTCTTGTTACCCTAATGTTGTTTTTATGTTTGTATTTATAGAATAAAGAACTTTACCAATTTTTAAGATATAGTTTCTGATAATTGAACAGGAATTGGCAGCTCATCTAAATTCGCCAGTGGTGTTTGCTCACAATGACTTGCTGTCTGGGAATATAATGGTAAATGATGAACAAGGTAGTACAGATTTTTAACAAAGACTTGTCAATAGCAAAACTAGCTCCAATGTCTGTTAATTGTCTTCTTTTTACTGGCTTCACTTAAACTATGTTTGCGTTACTTATTAGTGCTTATAACTGGTCTGTATTTCTCTTTCACGAACAGACACAGAAATGCACCCATGCACATTTAGGTTTAACATTTGTGTGGTTTTCGCTATATACCAGTGATAAACATCTACAATGTTATATATACTTTGAAACTCTTATGTGATATTACATATTTGGAATAATTGTAGTTGGTTACTTTCTCCTACTTGATGGGATTATATCTGTTGGTTGTGAAGCAGAAGAATAGTAAATTGCATTGCTTCATTGATAGTTAAAATGGTTTGAAGATATAAGCTTTGACATATTGAGGTGCAAGTCTTATGTATTTAGATTTGAACCCAAGACTGTATTTAATTGAGTGTAAACTTAAAACGATAGACACGTAAATTCCTCATGCATCAATGGTTGAAAAGCTCATAGTGATACTTTCAAACGAAAAAAGTTGCAACAACTAGTTTTTAAAAATTTATTGCTGTAAAAATAAAGTCAAACAAGTAAATTGAGGTTAAAGGGAGATTCCCAAAAACCTTCTTGAATTTTGATATTGTTTTGAAAACAACCTTCTAGTTTTGAATTTAAATGCAAACTATCTTACAGAGTGGTTTTTGGTAAATTAGGATGTTTTCCAACTAAATTTTGGAACTATAAGGTGGTATACATTAAGGAAGTTTTCATTGGAGAGTTGTTTTTGAAAAAATGTCAAACCTTATAGGGGTTTTTGCAATTCCTTGTGAGGTTACATTTTGCTTATTCAATAAAATAAAAACACAGTTTCAGGAGAAAAATGCAGTAAGTTTTTGTTCGCTTTATAAATTTTACTACCAAACCAAACTTTCAGATTGACATATCAATAAATGCATTAAGAAATATTACAATAATAAAAGTAGAGCATCAATTGGATTCAACATTCTCACACTGAATATTAGCAATTGGTTGTTTTGACTCAATTTAACTGGAATCATAGCTAAAACTGAACCCAAACTGATTCAATTTTATATTTGGTAGTCTTGGTTCAGTTTCTGAAACAAATCTGCGTCAGTTCAACTCTAAAACTCTAGGAACCCAACTGTGGCGCTTTCATATTGGATAGAAGATTTAGCTTTCTCCATCATGTAGAGTTATGGACAATGGCTGATCCATGACACAAATTTCACTTGTACAAATTTGATGATCCGTTTCTTTTTTATCGGTTAGATTGGTTTCTTCAATTTTACTCTTGCCTGAAATCTATCTGTCAACATCTTTCATGGTCAAAAGTAATGAGATGCCTAGCATGATGGTTTGTAGAGAGGATGAAATGTGATGCGGTACAGCCGAAATGGTGTCTGACAGGCATAGAAGGTTGAAAAATAATCTAAAATAGTTCATTTATTGTTTTTCATATCTGTTGACATTTTTTGTTTTTGTTTGATGAATTCTAGAGAAACTTTACTTGATCGATTTTGAGTACGGATCATACAATTACAGAGGCTTTGACATTGGAAATCACTTCAATGAATATGCAGGCTATGATTGTGATTACAGCTTGTATGTTCTATTCAATTCTTTTAATTGCCTTGTACTTTTCAATCACAGTAATGGCACAGAAAGATTTAAATCTTTTATCAATAATTTTTAATGTGGCCTCTATGTAGATACCCAAGTAAAGAGGAGCAGTATCATTTCTACAGGCATTATTTGCAACCTGACAAACCAGATGAGGTATGTGAGGATGGTTTTGCAGTTCCACAGCATTAAACGCTTAATTATTCTGACCTTAAAATTGTTTAAAGTTTGACACATTGCCTTAGAATAAAGCACATTGTAAATTTGTTTGAATCATGATGCTTGATCTGATTATAAAGCCATAATCTGTTGCCCATTAACTGGCCATCTAAACATGGTGCAATACGACAAAGGGGGCACCTGAATGTCTGTGTGCAGCTCATGTGCGCATGTACTGTGTTTAGGAAATTGATAATTGTGAATTTGTGAAATAGAAACTAAAAATCAAAGTTTCAAAAAAATAAAAAATAAAAAAAAGAAAGAAACTGAAAATCAAAATATCATTGCAGAGGTGAATTATCATCGAATTTTGTCTTCCCCAACCAATGGGATGTGTGGGGATGGAAAGAAGTCTTACATGTAAACATTTCCTTTCCAGTTTGAAAAGCATGCGTTAATCTGTTATATGTTGACAACAGGTACCTGACAAAGATCTTGAAGCTCTCCATGTTGAAGCAAATACATACATGTTAGCTGCACATATATTTTGGGCTTTATGGGCACTAATACAGGTATTTCTACCTGTTCAGTTATGCATGTCAATTTTCAACGAACCGTGATGACTAAAACTTTTGTTCTGTTGTTTATAGGCGAAGATGTCACCGATAGATTTCAATTATCTAGGTTATTTCTTCCTGCGATACAATGAATACAAAAAGCAGAAAGAAATGAGCTTCTCACTTGCACAATCTTATCTCTCAAAATCAGGAACTGGCTGAAATTGGTCTTATACCACGGTTGCACATCTGTATGTTATAAACTTGCACTGGAGCATGATAATTTTGTCCTTTATATCAGTTAGATATTCTTGTAAAGTATTCTTTTTGTAGGCATCAATTGGGGAAGAAAAAGTTGAAAACGAACGAGTACTTCACCCCTGATTCATTCTGTTGTATTTCAGAGAAACTTGTTGTAATTCATTTCTTTGTAAGGTTGTTGCTCCTTGTTGCATAATAATTCATTCTGTTGTAATATTCTTTGTTTTCTTTTTCCTTGTTTAATCTAACAGTTGTTACTTATCCTTCGTGATGCTTCTGTTCCCTCTTCCCCAGGTCAGAATTTGTACTGCAAATATTAGCTGCTGCTTCATCTTCTTGCGTCTTCTTGAGGGATTTAGAATTTGTCTATTTGAATACTTATCCTGCCTTTTGGATGATTGTGATCGATATTTCTTAGAACGAGAACCAAAATAAAGAAATCTTAAACTACTTGTGGTCCAATAATGCTAATAAGTCTAAACCTTCTAGAGTTCAACTCCCGAGTTCCTGTTAGATTAAAAGGTATTGACACTGCAGCAACTGTGGCTGGGTTGTGGGCATTTAGATGGTAAGATTTCTTTCTCGATGTACGATAAACTATAGTCGATTACAAATATATGTGAAACTGCCTGCTTTGAATGACTGATTACTGCAATGTAATAACAAAAACCTAATGCGTCGGACAAAAAGCTCTTGCATTTGACATGTAACAACTGTGTATCATATAGGTATTTGTAACACTAGACTACCAGCAGAAAACATACATCTTCATCGAGATCCAATACCTTTCATGGTACATATGAATACTTGATTCCAATAAGAACCTACAACAATTGACCATTTGCATCACTAGCTCATCAGCCTGAAAAAATTCTGCCTCTTCTGAGACATTTAACAGCATAAAAATCACAGAGCTAGCCTCTTGAAACAATATGATTTACAGTCTTTATGCTTGAAGAACCTGGCAGTGAACAATGTGACTTTTCAGGCGGTTCCTGCCGGCAATGCTTGACCAGAGGTTTGTAACTAAAGTCTTGAATTGCCCTTTCCCTGATATAGTTTCCCAGAGATGTTCAGCAGAGGCCCCTCTCAAACCATCCGATTTTGACACATCAACCAGAGATATACTCATATTGTTACGGATTATACATAGTTTTCCATTTAGTGGAACAAGAGCTGCTGCCTCCAATGCTCGAGAATTGCCCAGATGCATCTTACTGTCTATATGCTTGCTCCAAGAATCAGTCACTTCATCATAAACCCTGAGTTTGCAACCATCCTTGCAGTCCAAAGCATATAGATGTCCATTTAGGGAAGCACTTGGATTCCTCCAGCCTGCCACCATGCCATCATATACAGGGTACCAGCTATCAGTTTCTGGTTGGTAGACCTCACTAAGAACCTGTCGGTGAGATCCAAGCCCCTTCAGGAACCACTTGCCCTCATAAACAACCCCAATGAAGGGCACCATTGCTGTGCTCATATCTGAAATGAAAGACCATCTATTCTTGTTGGGATCATAAACTTCAGCTGATCTTAAGGACCGATGTACCCCACCATTCTCCCCACCAGCAACATATAAGCAGTTGTTTATGACACACGAACCAAAAAAATGTCGTCGACGAAGCATATCTGGGGCACGGTGCCATTTATTAGTGCGGGCACTGTAGAATATGACTCGTCTCATTGACCCCTTCAGTGGGTCCTTGCCACCAAACAAGTACAGGTGACAGCCACTAAGAACTGCACAACCAAACCCAAGGGCTTCCGAATATTCCTTGGGAACAGGTGGGAGTGGCTGCCAAAGCTGGTAAATGGGATCAAAGGCATGCCATGAGATTTTCCCATCACGATCTCTCTTAATGACATAAATCCATTCCTCTGCAATCCCAAGGCTCTTCCGAAGTGAGTAAAAGAAATTACCAGACAAGAGACGGTACCATCTTTTGCAGACGAGACGGAGCTTACGGTGCTCGACCCTTGGGACCCGAATCAGGCATGCAATAGCAAGATCATCTGGGAGTCCAGGAAGCAAAGGAGATTGGTTTCGGCTCCTGTTGCCATGTGTGGGCTTGTTCCTCGTTGGATGAATAGATGGTTTAATGTCAGGTTGAAGACAGAGCTTAGACCCAGGGACATATTTTTTTGCTCCAGCAACAGTTTTGAGGCCTGCATCTACTCTGCACAAACAAGCTGTTGTATCAACCTGCAAGGTTGAATGCAGCAAAATTAGTAACAAACTCTACTTTCATGACTTCCATACAGAAACTCAACATAATGTAATATGCTGGAGTCAGCATCAGATAAGACAATGGTAGAGAACAAATTGTTTCATTTGTTCTCTACTAATAGAAAAACAGATACAGCAACTAATATAATTAATCTAGAATACTTGCAGGACTTGTAATATAAAATTTAAAAGCCATATATAACCTAACACTATTGCTACCAGTGAATAATATTAACACAAACAGAAATTTCCTAATAATACAAAGTGTTTTCTTTAAATTTTATCTTGAAGAATTTAAGGTGGAAAGCAACTACTTTTGTGAACAGATCAAATTATTAATTAGTTCGTTTATAAGTAGCCCAAATTAATGACTAGAGGAGATTTGTCATACAACATGTTTACATTAAGCTTAAAAAATCATGCTAACATCAAGGCAATGACCATTGAGAATAACAGTGGGAGTCTAAGACTCAAGGTACTAAGCATCAGAGAAGATGGACCACATTAGTCCATACCATTATCATTCATTTCTCTACTTTTATATATAATTTAACCATCCTCACAACAATCTTCATCAGCACCAACAACAAAATATCAGAAAAACCTGAAAAGATAACATACTAATTACCATCAAATAAATCGATTTGAGCTAAATGGGAAAATTGTAGATTCTAGAGTTTATTAACAGTGCCACGATTCCAAATTCTTGATCCTAAAAAAGGAATAATAGCCTTCCATGTAATACAGAGCTCAAAAGAACTCCTTTTGCTCAAGTCTCCTGCTCCATCATTTCAAATACCTTCAAATGTGAAGAATTCAGGCCAAAATCTAAAATCCAATGCCGCAGGCAAAGAAAATTATGGATGTTTGGATGGATTAATAAAATGCAAACAATTTGATTTGGTCCAATTTTTGCAGATGAAATCAATAAAACTTTGCAAGTCACAACAGAGTGTAGCAACGGAATTATTTTCAACTTCCAACATGTTTATCTAAAAAATCTTGGTCATCAATCCTAAAGAAACAACCAACTCAGGTTCAGGAATGATAGTTTATCAAGTATTGATTTATTTTTTAACATAATACTGCAAAAGATCTCCAGACAGGAGTACTAAATGCCACAAAAGGATATTACATATGACCCAACCTCAGAAATGACAAACCATAAATTGGGGCACAATCAAACAAGAGGAAACCACCCAAATAACACAATGAAACATAACATTGCATCGATATGTACATGCTTGTGTTTGTGTGATAAAATTCAAAGCAGCAAATTAGCACAAGTATCAGTATCAGACAAACAATTTACCAGAGGAGGTTGAATCATTCTGTCCATTTTTGCTTCTTTAAAGAGCTCGCTAAAAGGAGATTTCTCACAAACCCCACCTCCAAGATCAAATTTTTATCTCCCAACCATCATTCTATAAATGGGAAATCCGTCATTGCGTCCAAATTCACCTTCAAAACTGAAAACAAAAAAGAAGAAGACAGATAGGAGACGATCTACTGGCGGAGTCTCCCACTGATGTTGTAGAGAATTAGAAATTAAATTGCAGAGTCAATAGATGAAGAAAGTAGAGTCAAGCAACATGATGATGGCGACATTATAAGCAAAACCCATCTCCAAAATGAAAAACCCACATAGGAAAACATCATGAGATGGTCTCTGGTCTCTGGAGAGTGAAAATAGAAACCCCAAAACGTTATTTTCACATGTAAACACACACACAAATAAAAAAAAAAGAAAGAGGAAGAAGAATAACAACTCAAATGCGAGACAGCGAGAAAATGGGGGCAAAGGGAGCACTGAAAGAGGAGATAAAGACCCCGCTCACCATTAATCTTCAGTGGAGTTCAGGGCCCATTACTTGTTCAATGGCACAACCTACCAAGCACAAGAGCGTGTAATTCAAGGAGAGAGGGAGAGAGAGAGGAAAAGGAAAACCTAAACCATTAAAGAGGGAGAAGAAAGAGTGTTCGTGAATGATGACACTCGGCTGGTTGTTTTATTTGGAGAATTGGACATCAAATCACAACAACATTGGAAGGTGGCTCTTGTTTGAGACTTTGAGAGGTAATTAAAATATTTAAACACTATTCCCAAGTGTGAAATGCTCTACCTTCCTGGTCATGAACATGAGTGTATTTATAATTATTATGTTTTTCTTTTTTTAGTGAAAAATGAAAAGAATATGAGAATAGACAAAGATTCAAAAATAAAAAATGTGTGGGTCCCACAACTCCCCCACTAAAAATATATGTGTGTCTTTTAATTAAGTAATTAATATACTTTCAAGTAATCTGTTGACCCACCCTATGATCTCAAAACATGCTACTCCACAAAGGGTATTTTAGTCATTATGGGAATCTTCCAAGTGCATAGCATGCTTTGCCGATTGCTACTGCAACTGAAGTGATGATCATAACTCATAATGTGTGGTTGATGCAGTAGATTGTTGAGACGGAGATTATCTTTTGTGATTGGATTATGATAGCCACTGCCTATCATATCTAAGACTATGCTCCCACTTTTTTATTTTTCCATTATTTTAATATATATATATATATTTTAGTATTTTTAAGTTCTAATAAAGTATTCGGTCGAAGAAAAAAGGAATGTAGCGTAGAAAGAAGGAGATGGAAGGTGTGTAAATGAAATTTGCACCATTAATTAGAATTTGATTACTTCATCATGTATTTGACATTTGTGTTGTGAATCTTCAACGTCTAGACCTCTTGCTTTTGCATGTGGGAGGAGAAGTGTATGCAATATGATGGTCAACCACGTGTGGGTCTTGTTTCACTGTCGACAATGAAACTGGTACACCTGATTGTCCAGCTGTGGCCTATTTGCGTGCCACATAAGCTAGAAAACCCAAGTGGTCGGCTTGTGTTTCAACTTTCAAGGGGTGTGTGGTGTCCGGACTGGCTTAAAATCAAAGAAAACCGTTAGCAACAACATCCGTGTTGGTTAGGGTTGTAGTTGTCGATGTTAGACTTTATAATCAGTCGAATTGATGCCTAAGCATTCAAAAATCTAGATTAAGAGAAGTAAAGTTTATAACTTTGGTAACGCGATAAAATTGGTTTGATTACTCTGCATAATAATATTGGGGTTGCTGTATAAGTTTTGGTGATGACATGATCATTCACCTTGTAAACTAATTAATGTCAAACCTAAATGGATGAATCTGAAGATAAAATGATTAGTAATTCAATTTAGTGTCCTAGGTTCGATTTATTGCATTGCTGGTATTGAAAATAACTCTTTTTAACATTCGGAAAAATAGGTTTTCGTTTCGATTGAAAGCGATTAAAAATGTCTAATCTTATAGTAATACCTACTTTTATATACCCACTTGAATCTAATTAAATTATTATAGATTGCATCAAAATTTTCTACCACCAAACCATATTGAATGGTAGTGCTAAATGTTATTTTTACTTACAAGATTAAGACTTCGTTTGATAGGGTTTCTCGAAGCAGATCTTTTAAAAGTAGATCTTTTGGAAGTAGATCTTTTGGAAATAGATCTTTTAAAAAATAGTTATTGGTTGTTTGGTTATTAATCAAAAAAACTCTTTTAAATTATAAACTGTTTAGTAAAATTATTTTTAAAACACTTTTAGATTATTAATTTACCAAAAAAATACATAAGATAGAGTAGTATATCCATTCTATGAATGTATTTGTTTCAACCTCAACCATAAAAAATTAATCAATCGTAATAGCAATAAAGCCAATTGAAAAACCAAATGCAATATATATATATATATATATATATATATATATATATATCAATATCAATGAACCAATAACAAAATTAATTGCAGTATAATTAGAACGTCCTAATTTTAAAAAGCAAGTACCTATCAATCAAATTCATCCATCGTATTCTCTTTCTTAAAATAAATTATCTTTTCTATTTAATTCAAATGAAATGAGTGAATTTGATTGGTTAGTCATTACTTTTTAAAGTTAGAACATCTGATTATTAAAACCCTCTATATATATATATCAGATAAGGTATATAATATTCATGACAATAAGATTAAAAAAAAAATGCAGCCAAAACCAATTGAAAAAAACAAAACACAGAAAATTTAGAAAACTGATTGGTTAAATATGAGTTTTCAGATATTTTTATGAAATAAAAAGTAAATGAAAGTGAAGTCTATGTGTTTATATTTATAAAAAAAAATGTAATCGGGTTATAAAGGTATAAAAATATTAACAAAATAAAGTAATGATAGATTAGACATTTTAATTTTTTAAAAAAGATCTACTTGGAGAAGCTGAAAATTTGAGCTTCTCCAAGTAGGGCTTCGTTTGATACAGTTTTTCCAAATAGATCTTCTAGAAATAGATCTTTTGATAAAAAATTATTGGTTATTTGGTTATCAATTAAAAAAACTTTTTTAAATTATAGACTGTTTGGTTAAATTATTTTTAAAGCACTTTTAGCTTATTAATTTACCAAAAAGGATATGGAGAGAGTAGTATATTCATTCAAAGAATGTAATTGCTTCAACCTCAATTATAAAAAATTAATCAATTGTAATAGTAATAAAGATTTTATTGTTTTCTACCAATTTTTCATTCATAGTTTAATTAGTCTTAAGAAATAAAAATGTTGTATTTCTCTACTCCTTTTTTATCCATTTTATGGTTATCATAAAGTTGACCTTTACCCATTTTAGACCTATGGGCTAATTTGTTTTTCTAATTTTTTTTTTCAAAAAAGAAGCTTTTATTTAGATTAGTTAATAAAATTTTACATCTTCAATTTTATTTGATCCAAGTAGATTTTCAATAATATTTTGTCAATGGAATACCAGATGACTTTTCAAATAATTCTTTTTAAAGCAACTCAATATAAAGATATTACCTTTTTTGAAATTATTAAAAGAAAAAAAAAAACTCAAAGTCTAACAACAATAACACAAAATCAATACAAATAACAGAAATTAATTAATTTCGATGCATGAGAAGAACTGCAATTCAATCATGTTTCTCATCTATCTCACATTCACGAAATAAATTTGTGTTATGCTCTTCTCCAACTCTTTCTCTTTCATACTCTTCTTCTTCAATATATATATGTGTGTGTGTGTGTGTATAACAATATGACATATAATATTCATGACAATAAGATAAAAAAAATTGCAGCCAAAGCCAATTGAAAAAATATATATATATAATATAGAAAACGTACTGGTTAAAGAGGAGTTTTCAAATATTTTTATGAAATAAAAAATAAATAAAAGTGGAGGTTATACGTTTATAATTATAAAAAAAGTGCAATAGGATTATAAAGAAATAAAGATATTAACAAAATAAAATAGGGGTAGATTAGATATTTTAATCTTTCAAAAAAAAAAAACTGAAAAATGTCTATTTGGAAAAGCTCCAATTTTGAGTTTCTCTAAGTAGACATTTTTCAATTTTTTTTTTAATTCTCCAAAAGTTCTATTGGGATGTCAACCAAAAGACATAAAAAAATCAAGTAAAACATTTGATATTAAAAAAATACTTTTGGCCAATAGATAAGTTGTACCAAATGTATACTAATTTTTTTTTAATTTTTTTAATTCCCCAAAAGCTCTACTGGGATGTTAACTAAATGATAAAAAATAAAAAGTAAAAAATTTCAAGTAGAGTTTTTGGCATTAAAAAAAAAACACTTTTGATCCGTAGATAAGCTGTACCAAACGCATATTAAATGTCTAATGTTTTAATCTCACCTTGGGTTAGATCAATATTAATTGTTTTTTTTTTTTTTTTGTTAAACTTTCTAAATCAATCTTTATCTATTGCATAATTGGCATAAATATGCATTACAAGAATCCATTTTGAGTGGGATTTATACTTTGATCATTATATATCAAGACGGATTCTTGTTCTCCTTCGTGAGGACATTGAAATAATATATTCATATGCTCAAAATGGTATACAGGTGAATAAAAAATTGGCACTCAAAGTTCTCCCTAAAAATTGAATTATTTTGAATTTTGAAATAATAGCTCAATTCTAAAACTACAAAATTTAGATGTAATTTTGACTTAGTTATGAAATGGTAGAATTTAAATATAATTATTGGATAAATATAATTATTGAGGCCATTGATTTTGAATCTGTAGAATTAATTACAATAAATGTAATTATTGGGGTCATTAATCCTGAATCTCTATTATTAATTATAATAAATATAATTATTAGGGCCATTAATCCTGAAATTGTATAATTAAATACAAAAAATGATTAATGAGGCCGTTATTTTTTATTTTAAACACTCCACCCATGGATATTATATATTAACATTCATTTTGTTTAAAAAATAAATGAATTAATTACACATTTTTCTCTCTCAATATTTCTCTCAAATATTCTAAATGTAGGATCCTTAGGTTTAGTATCTTAAGAGACAAATGTCAATCAAAGACAGTGCGAGGGGAATCTATTTTAAGGATAGCATGCGTCACGTGGGCCTCCATATGTTTGGTTGTTTTGTTTCTAGAATGTATTTTGCAATCCCGTTAGTGTAATAACTTTCAAATAAGAGTAACAACGTATGTCCAGTGGCTGTTGCTACATTAGAGCAATCCATCCACAGCCATGTCTGTCTCCAGGCAAATCATCTACAAGCCACGACAGATCAATATCGGTCTCCGACCACATTTGGGAGGAAGAGGGTTGTCTATTGGGGCTTTAAATTGTGCATGAGTGCTGGTGGACGAAACCTCATAAATCGTGTGTTTTAATGTCTAAGGCAAGAGAGGATGAGGAGGAGGAGGAGGAGGAGAGGGACTTTGGTGGAGAAGTTACAGGGATTGCATTGAAATTTGATGGTGATGGTTCGAGTGGAGAATACTCATCTGCACCAATTTTACCCTCAGGGTCATTATGTCACCTTATTCCTGTCAAGTAGATAATTAATATTGTTTTTGATGAAATGATTTATCATATGTTTCAAAGAAGATATTTGAGCATAACACCATTTTCATTTTGGGCATATAACCCTCCCATTTGTATTTCATATTTGGTAGCTCAATCTTTAACGACTGTACATTTGTACACGTTACATATGAGAAAATATATCACGTGTTAACCTTAACTCTTAAACATTAGAGTTGAAAAATTTTATATCAATTTAAGTTTTTAAATCTAGAGAATACCAACGGTTGACAAAGGAAGCTTCGTTGTAGACGGTGAAAACTGAAGCTTTGTGGGTGGCTCATAGATAATTTTTGACAAGCACATTCTTGGACAAACACTACAATTAAGCTCGACCAACTTCGCACATGTTATAGGTCTGCAAGAGCCAAGAGATGAAGTTGATACTTTTAGGAATTTGCCAGACAAAGATTCTTTAGGTGCCAAGCTGAAAATCAATTCTGCAATTTTTTCAAAAAGACATAAATGACCACATTCACCTAATCACCATATCAGATGATAAATTGATGGTAACTTTCTATCTATTTTTGTTTAGCACCATCTTTATTCATAATTCTAATTATGCCCATGTAGTTCTCTATCCCTATGAAGATCTAATGGAGGCGATCTCCATCTCCTGAATGGATAGAGATCCAATCTAGAGATTGTATATCCATTAGAATTTTTTTTTTTTTCATCGATTTTTTTTTTCAATTTTTCAAATATGTTTTCAATTTTATTTTCAAAATTAATCTCTACAGTCTACTTTTGAGATGAGTAGTAGAGCATCATTTTTTTTTTAATTATTATCATCTTTATTTATTTATTTTTTTTTATATACACCTCCCATTAATAAGAATAATTGAGCATTTCTTTTGATATTTAGAAGTTTCTGAATTTAATATCCTCCCTCATCATAAAAACCAAAAAAAAAAAAAAACTTAATTTTTTAATAAAAAATTAAATATATAAAGAGAGACCAAAATATCTTCAAAGATGGTAATTTTAACGGAAGAGGAGGTCGGTGCAGTTAATTGAAACGTTTTTTCGGTTTGTAATTAGGCTAACCTCAAATAGGTTGGGTGTAATTAATGTTTAAATTAAATTTTAAAGTTGTAGCTTAAAAAAAAAAATAATTAAAAATAAATCCTTGAAAAATATTATTGATTTCCATTGTGTTAAAACATGATTGGGGAATTTGACGAGAGCATGCATGCCTCATTAAATGCATTGTTGGTCATTGAGAATATCAAGGGTAATCCGATTAGAGCAAGGATTCTCTCTTAAACTTTTGATAATCTAGTGACACATCAACATAAAAAATAATGAATAATTAAGATTATTACATTTTTTCTCTTTTATACATCACTTAGACCTAAATTCTTCTCATAAAAAACTTAATATCATGTCAATATTAATAGAAAATCTTTGCTCATCCGATTGTTATATCACCTTAATACCTTTTTAATGTGTATGATTATTCATCAAATCAAAAAGTTTGATGTTAGCAAATATCATTTTTGACTCGAGGAAGGCATGGTGTTTTCACTCAAACAATATATTTAATGATTATCCTCTCAACTGGATGACAGAAATTTCATTGGAGAAGTCTCTATGATTGGATGTGGAGAGGAGACTGAATGAAGTTTGTGAATAGGAAATTTGAAATACAAGCAATTTATATACGTGTAGTAGATGGGGTCCAAAGCACCTTCTTGGAAGATTTCTGAAAGCAGAAGCCTTAGCTTTCTCTAAAATAATAATAGCAAATTAAGCAGCAGCATGTTGAAATCTATCGATGACTATAAACATCTTTCTTTAGTGATTAAACTTCATAAAGTAAAGTGGGATTTGTTCTGATCATGAGTTGGATATCTACTTTATGAGATTGATTGATGTTAGGTTTGTCCATTTCAATTGGACTAACACATACAATAAGATAAAATTATGAAAATTTAGCTCATGTAAAGACCATGTGCACCATTCATACAGCAACTACCTGCTTATCGTTTTCTTTTAAAAGTCTTCTGCCTTTTGCTTTCATCAACCTCTTTGTTAGACAAATGACAGGTTATTGATAAATTATTATAAAGCTAGTTACTATGTATTTCCATCTGAATTAGTCATACTCTCTTTCTGCTCATCCTCGTCTGAAAAAAGCATGATACATACTTGTTTTCGGCGCCTCGATGGTTATCATGGGCACTTCATTGTATAGGAAATTCAGCGTGTTATGATGAGGGGTGATGCTAAGTCACGAAATTATTCAGAGCACGATAGTTTGAATAATGAACATCACTTTTTTTCTTTTTGAAGGGAAGGAGGGGAAGATGTTGAAAGGTGTTTTTTCCAACTTGGGGGACAAGACATGGTTGAGGTCTCTGTGGGGTTTTACAAAAAAGTCATGCCTGTGGGGTTCACATCTACCTTTCTCATGCAAGAACAGGCACTACATTTTTATTCTAACAGAACTTAGAAAAATAAAGTTGTGGAAATTAATCCAGGATTAACCATGTACTTCCCTACCTCCTAATTTCACTCTCTGTTTGTTGACATGACTCTTAAGTCTCAGACAGATCGTTTTCTCCTTTGTGATGAATTTATAGTCATCCATAATTATCTATATCATCGTTAGGGTAGCCAGGAAAAATTTGCTAAGAATTAATTATAGCTGATACAGCCAATCTACCCAACTACATCTTCAATATAAAACAGCTAATAGGGATGGTTGTTTATCCATCTTCATGTCTTTAGTGCTCGTCTTTAGTACCCAATTACAAAAGTCTAGATTCACAAGACACTCAAGAAACGTGGGTTTGGTACAGCATCTATTCATGCTGATGGACCTGTGGCTTCCAAATTTCCAATTCTTACCAAATGTTTAGACTCTGAATGGCTTGGCTATTCTGGCAAGTTCATGAGCTGTCTCCACTTGTTGCATTATGCATACAATTTCTTTTCTTCTCAAAATAAAATAAAGCCAATGATTGAATAGGACTCACAATATCTGGCTAAGTTACAGAAAACAAACTGCAGGCAATTGCAACCACTCCAGCTGGGTTTGGTTAATCTAAGATATACATTGTTATTGGATGGTCAAGATTCGAGAGCATGTCTCTCAAGTTTCAAATATGATTAAATTTCTCCGATGCTTTTCACTGTTTTTCAACAGTCAAGTTAGTCAAATTTAACTGAATTGCTTTCTAATAGTGAATCAATTCTACAATCCCATCATGAACAAGGTAAAAAGAGACACTACAGATAAAAAGAAGATGATATTAAATTATATTTCACGGTTATAAATCGAATCATAACCTCCTCACAGTTACAGGATGAATCAAGTTCACTGTCCAAGAGAATGCCTATGACAAAAGTGAGGTGCAGTACCAAAGAATGTATCTAAAAATCCCAACATGTCTAGAACTAAATGATTCTTTCTAATACCTGACCAATAAAAAAAAAAAAAATGACCTGTCTATTAGTGGTGCTTATAGTGACAAAATTCTGAGGTCACACCTTCAACCGTGTATCATCAAGGTAGCATGTATAAGAACCAACTGATTAAAGATAATCAGCTTCTATCATTGTTAGAATTGATATGGCAATATATGAACTGGATCAATCACAGGGAGGGGAGAAGCCATACTTCAACATGTAATGAGCACTATCGACTATCCACGTTTAAGATAAGTATCTCTTTGGGTGTGTCAGTATCATTCTTACATCATCTGGCACAGTTCAATCAATGCGGAACACATCATTTTGTTGCCTCAATTTCCCAGTCATCAAGTGGGGAAATATAACCATACATGCCATAAACAAAGTAAACTGCAGGAAATGGATCATTAATGAGGAGATGTTGATAACTAGATGTTGCATAACAAAAAATATGATAGGACACGTACCAAGAGAGGAAGGGTCAAGAAACTCCAAATTGGCCACAAAGCAAAAGTGAGCCTAATAGGCAAAGAAGGTAGCAAAGCAAATTAGCGGTCCATTACATGCCACATAGTAAAATATAAAAGAAATGAACAATACAGTGCTTCTTACAAGCAAAAAGAGACAAGTCCGAGTAGTGTCACCAATGGCAAAGCAGAAATACTGGATAATTCCCACTTCTCATCAAATCTTCTAACTCTCCATGCTATCATACTTGTATAGAAGAAAATGACAACATTCAACCCAAGACACACCAAGCCAAGATATAAAGGCAATCTGCAAAAGAGTTAAAAGGTATTCCTTATTGAACACAGTTTCTCAATCCTGAACAGTTAATATACACAAAATATTCTTCCATTCAGAGCAGACAGAGAAATATGCATTATCCACATGTCGAAGACTACGATAGTTGATGAGGTGAGTAACAAAAAAGTAACTAAATCATAAAAAATTTACCAAGATCTAGAATTTGATTGAAAAAGGATCCAACACTTTATACAGTTAAAAATACCTATCCAGATAGAAGCTTGCAAAAAGCTCACAACAAAATATATACGTATTTGCAAAAAATGCATTTGTGCAAAACCTGATCTCAATAAAACCTCAAAATTTAAGATAAGGGGAAAAATGAAGACTAAAATGTTATTCTAATACATTGGGGATTACCACGAATATTCTAAAACTAGGGTAAAACCGTCCAAGAAGTAAAAGAAAATAATAATAATAATAAGAGGAAGATAATAAAGACAGAAAAAGAAACACATGAATCGTGTGAATCAAATACAATTTCAGTTCGCATTGCCTAAGAAATGCCATTAATTTTCCTACTACATTAATTGCATATTTCACAAGCCACAGGACTGAAAGGCCTAACTAATATATAATAAAATTCTCCTAGTCTTCAAACTTGAAATTTCATGGTGAAAGTACAATGATCATGAAGGCTTTTTCTTCTCCTAATCTTTAACTTGGCGCAATTAAATGACCTCTGCACGAATATTACCTTAGAGCCAATTTTATCTTGTGCAACTTCATGCAGCAGTTATGACTTACAACAAGAATCCTCACTAAGTTTCAAAGCAAAATCCTCCATCTTTATCAAGTGAACTAATGCAATAAGTCACTTACATTAACAGGTACGTGATACAAGCAGAAAGCCACTTTCCTGAGGTGTTAGATATGACATGCATGTAAAGACCAAACATCGAAATTCAGAATATCATATGCACTCAGACAATACTTTTCACACACTCCAATTTGTATCTAAAAACTTCATTGATGAGCAATCAACTAGTACAATATAGACAAGAAGTCCACCAAACAAAAGCATATAATTACAGTAATCAAACAAAAGGTAGAGGCATAATTAAAATTGTCGTACTAAAAAAAAAAAAAAGAAAGGCAAGCCTGCTTTCCTGTGCAGCATTATTCAGTTGCTAATACTAGAAAATTTCCACTGGAATTGATCTGACAAACATTTCCAACTACCTGGCTACAGAAGCTCTTCCGCCGTCCCATTCCATCAATTTTTGTATTTTAAAGCCCTAAGTGATTTTACCAAAACCGTTCTCAGTCAAGGGCCAGTGCAAATGGCCAAACCAGCTTGAACAATATTCCACCATGAATATTGTTTCAACAAGTAACGTCTAATATTATAGCAAATACACACGCATTACAAACAGCAATCCCACCAATCAGCTTCTTCTAAAAAGATGATATGGAAAACAATGTCCGCATTACAGACTCGAACAACAGAAAGATGAGAAATCAAATGAATTTCAAACACCTCCAACCATCTAAATTAATCGCAAATAAGATGACAAAATCTGATTTGAATGGAGGGAAAGAAGGTTACCTTCGAATTCGACCGTCGTGACACAAAAGGTAAATAAAATTGGAATGGCGATCACCAAAGTAGATAATAAAGAGTGAAGAAGCAATCCAAAGCACATTCTCCAGAATCTCAACCCAAGTCCTGCTTCTAGGACTTGCTGGAGAGAAAAGCTGTGGCCTGGAGCAGGCATCGTCTTCAAGGTCATCACCACTTGAAGCATAACCCTGACTGTGCCTTTGTCTCATATACCCACCCGCAATTGGTGTTCCACCTGACATCTCTTTTACTCACTCAATTATTCACTCCAAAGTCATCTCAAGAACCAATCTTTATAACCACGTACACCCTCGAAATCTTCAACACCCAAAATTGAGATTCAATATCTGTAGGAGGATATGGACGTAAAGAATTCGTTTGGATTCGGAGGGAGGAGTGAAAATCAATGCAAAACAACGAGCCAGGGACAGTTTAGTCATTTACTAAAGCAAAAAAGGGAGTGCGTTCCCTCTCCCTGTGAGAGGGATCTGTTGTGTCTGTGTGTAACGGAATGTTGAAGAATGTTATTAGGAGATTTTATTTTGAGTTTTCATTCTGATTCGTTTCGTGTGCCTTTTAAGAATGTTTACCAATTGCCATTACCATTTCGAACCTTCTATAATCTTTTAATTAACTTTTCCATTTTCTATTTAATTGTTGACTTGTTTGCTTAATTAGCCGCTTCGGGTCAATCATCATGTGTTCGCTGCTGATTGGGCGATATTTGACGTGCCAAACTCTTATTTTTATATTAATTAAAGTAGCTTTAACAGGTAAAAGACTTGAGGACCTGGTTTGGTGGAATAGAGTTACAAAGAGGCAAGAGCAAAACCGCCCTTTGCTTATCTCAAAAAAAAAAAAAAAAAAAAACCGCCTCTTTGCTTGCTAACCAATCCTTTGATATTTTTCCTGTTAAAGCCACCGCAACGAGGGTCTATCGCTTTTATTTGACTTGGAAATTTTGGATAAGAATGATTAATGCCTTCTTCTAGACTTGCCGTTATTTATTAGATTACAACTTCATCTCACAAGTCATCATCTTCATCAACTCTAATTTTTGCAACTTCAAATTAGCTTCTTTTGAGTCCTGTAGCTTCTGTAACAATGCCTGAAGAATCCAAGTTTGTCCATATTGAAAGCAAATGACAAATGGTATAACATACCAGCAAGAGCAGCCGGGTGCACTTTTTCTACACACTTTGATTATTCATACAATATATTATAACGAGAATGAGAAACGAACTGCAGACCAGACCGACTCGAACACATCTCCTTAACAAGTCGGAGGAATCTTTAAAATTTATTAGTTTACTCCTGGCTTACGTCCTATCCGTACACTGAGTTTGTCATTGTCAATAGAAACAATCACAAGTGCTCAAGGCAATAACTTTCCAAGAAAAAAAAAAAATCTCAAAGCAATAACCCATTTACAGCCACCTATTTGGTTGTCAAAACACGAATTGAAAATTCGCGAAGGAACCAACTATTGGAATTACTTGAAAGAGATATAACACATACATAAAACTATAAGAGATACGTTTTCATAAGATAAGTGCATGAGAAACATGCATGGTCAATGGCTCCCACCTCCACACAGGCTAACCAGGTCCATCAACGTCAAGTATAACACATCAAGAGATAAATGCCCCAAGAACCTTTTATAATCAGATGCACCATCAGAAATGTCTGTACGGAGTTTTCTCTCCTCCGCAAAACCATCCTCCATGACCAACCACCACGAAATGCATCCTTGGATATCTTGAGGGTCCACATGGGCCACCAAGCTGACTGTCTCACCCTGTTCCAGCTCAAATGACAAGCTTAAAAAATCACGATTTGCTTTTATTCCCACCATAAGAGCTTCTTCATGTAGCCATCTGATAACTTGGCTTGCAACCTGTCGTCAAATTCCAAGACAAACTAAATCACATGAGAATTGGTGAACATGTTCAAATGTGCATAACCATTCAAGAGAGCTAAAAATTAAGCTTTTAATTTTTGTTTTTCTATGGTCTTAAATAAAAATAATTTTAAAAAAAAAAAAAAAAAAAACAAATAAAAGAGATAGACGCACATAATCTAAAGAGGATAATATAATTCTTAGTTTGCTAATGTTGTATCCCAAACTCTTTAAGTCCAGTGCATAATGAAATAATGTCAATTACAAGCTAATATTATTCTTAAACCACTCCAGATTCAATCAGTTGAAAATTTCTCTTCTTCACTTCTGTTTCCCTTAAATAAAACATCAAAAAATAAGTTTGAAGGACAAACTATAATCCAATAATGAAGAACATAATACTTAGTGGAGAAACCTAATTCCTATCATGTTCACTACATCCATGTAACACAACGAAATCCAATACAACCTATTTTTTCATCCTCACATTAAATGATATTTTCAGAACGTGTTTATGAAAGATCAATAAAAAGTATGAACTCGGTGATAATCAAACAACATTCAAGAGTATAAAAACAGATGACCTAACTTTGCATTCCCATACATAATTACATCCACATAACTTGGCACAAGGTCATCGTAAAAAAATTATTTATAGCTTCTCTATATGGCAGAGGAATACATAAAAGCTGCCTCTCTTCTCTCCAAATGAATAGCTTGTTTCCAGAGAAATGTAGCCCGTAAACCTAAATACATTTTGCAGGATCTAAAATATATTATGGGCGAGATAAACACAATTGTTACAACAGGTAGCTCACTGACTGAACTATTGCTGGACATCCCAGTTTCATATTAGCTTCAGGCCATTCTGCTTGTGCAAACCTGCCCCTTGGCTTATGGTAGATGGCAAACTTAAAGGCTCAGTAAGGCAGGTCTCCACACCATAAAACACTGAAGGCAAAGAATTTAGCTTCAGCCTATGGGAGAGAGATGAGCATCATGCATATTACCATCTCATCAGATGCTTACGAAAGAAATCTCATCTAGGTCAGCACGCCATGCAACTAATGGCTCCAAAGACCCAGTTCTTGAATATAGCTTATAGGTCTCTGAGTGACCCTATAAGCAAACAACCGTTTGCATTTGGTAACTTAATCTACTGACTTCACATTCCAGAATGCGAGTATGAAACTTCTCAAAATTTCTAAAATGCCAGAGTAAGACAATCGTATTTAGTTTTTTGGCAAGTATTTTTCAAATAATGTCTCCTGCTACACTTCTACCATTCACTTTGGATAACCTCAATTTTGAACATTTTCTAACATGCTAACTAGAATTCAGGATGACCATATTAATAATACAATGGAGATGCACACCCTGTAGCACCTGATAATAGCACTCATGTTTACTTATTTTCCTAATCAAATACCCTCTCCTCCATTTAATAAAAAGAAAGTCTTATCTTTATAAGAAACACAGAAAGACATCCAAAATACTGAAACACCAAGTGTAAGATAGGTATGACCCTACGCTCAAGCTTCCATTCCACAAGTTAGATTCCTACACTCAAAAAACAAACTTCAGAGTGCATTTGGTACCCTTTTTAAAATAGTGTTTTTAAAAATGATTTTTAAAAATAAAAATCACGTTTTAAAATGACATTATTGAAATGTAATGCATTTGGTAGGATTTGTTAAAAATTATTTTCAAAAACTAAAAATGATGTAAATGTGTTTGGTATTGTTTTCGAAAAATGAGTAAATTAGTTGTTTGGAGGGAAAAATAATGGTTTGTTTTGAAAATCTATTTCGAAAATGACGAAAAACATAAATCTATATCTATGTTTTTTTTGAACCAGTAATAATTGCAAAATAAAAAGTTGTTCATTTTCAAAAACATATCTTGCAAAACATTCAACCATACATGTTTGCTCCCGTTTTTTGCAAATAAAAAACCATTTTTAAAAATGGATCCAAACACCGCCTTAATGCATACTTTAATCAATTATTATAATGCTTTATTTAGTCTCCCAGGAAATAACAAAACCTAAAAATGTAAACATCAGAAACAAAGTTATAGCACAAAAACAGTTTTCAAAGATATTAGGATACATCGATTCAAAGTCTCCTTGTTATTACGTCTAAAGGCAACCAGCAAGTGGCTAGGGAGAAAGGCAAAAAATTAAAAATAAATAAATAAAAAAGGAGAAATAAGCGGATAGTTAAGCAAGAGACAGATTCCGCATTAGCATTTTTAAATCTATCCCTAACTTTCATAAATAAAATTCTGTACCATATATTGTTGCCACTCTTAGAAACAAGAAGAAGCCGCAACCTACCTGTTGTAAAATCATTACAGGAAGATCTACCAAGTCACAGTCATATCTGTTAATAGAACATATGTCCTCAGATCTCTCTTTAAACAGCCCAACAACATTAGGTGTGCCTTCCCCTTCGACATTGATGCGTTCGTCATTTACCACTATCTTAGTTCGAAACTGTGACTTCCCAACATTTTTCATTTCATGGATTTCTGATGTCTGAGATTGGGAACCTGCATGAAGGATGGACTGAGGAACTTTTAAGAAGAGTGTCCATGAAGATGTTCTAGAATGCCAAGTGGGATGGGATATCAAATGCAGATATGTGACCCTGCACACCTAAAAATATCAAAGAAACAAAAAGCTAAGGAAAAATTCAATCTTAAATGAAACCCCCAAAAAAAAAAAATGTCAGTACCACATCTATTAATAAATAAGAATATACCACATTTTCCAGCTCCACGTAAACTTTGTTCGAAAATATTCTATGAGCCAGAGACAGACAGAAATGACCAAGAAGACTAGAACTGTCCTTAGTTCCTTGACCAGTTACTCGTGTACCCATAGAAATGGGTCTACCTTTTTCTCTAGCATATAGATGTTCATGAAAAATCTGTTGCAGATATATCTCATAACTAGCACGATTAGGATAATCTCGTCTCTTTTTCAGAATATCATCCTTTTCTTCTGCTAACTTTAACCCATCAAGCGAGTCCAACGGTAAAACAGAAGATTCTACATTCTGGATGTCTGAACTGTCAACTGTTTGATTACCCCGACTGGATGGTATAAGTGAAATGAACACAGAGGTTCCTTGATCGATTCCCAACTGTAGATAATTTTCCCGCATTCCAGTCACATTGACTCCTAATGACTGGTTAAATGCTTCACGATTTATTATATCAAAGACCTAAAGCCAGAAGAACTGAAGAGGTAAAACAAGAGTAGGAAAATGAGAAACAGATGTAAATTGATGAAATAAAAGACGGAAAAACTCTACCTGCTCATTAAAAATTGCTTGATGAACTTCACGAAGAAGTGAATGTGTTCCTCTAACACATTGATCATCACTAGCGGATTCCTTCTTGGCTTCTTTAGATGGCTGAGCTGAGCTGTAGGTTTTGACCTCACTGAATTCCTTAGTATTATCACAGGAATGTACACCAAGAAAACCAAAACAAAGAGAGCGGCAAGAATTTGGAGGTAAATTTACAGCCAGCATGCCGGCTGGATCGTGATCAACACGAATAGTAGATAGAGACGATGGTCGTAATACAGTTGCTGAATCATATAATGAGCTGTCAAAAAGATCAATGGTAAAGCCTTCATTTCCAGAAGCTGAAGATGCCACACGCTGCCTCTTAATTTTCCAGTTATGCTGCAATCTATTAGCTCGTCAGGAAAAAAGATAGATAGAAGATGTTGCAGAATTGAAGTTGTAAGTTACCATCATTACAATAATGGACTTATTCATTTATGAAAATGAATAAACTCTAAAACAATGAGTTAATTTCTGGTCAGAATAAATCTTATTTTGCAAGTGAATGGACAGAAAATGATGAGTTCTAGGCAGACAAGATCATATTATTGTTTTAGGTAATGTAGTTTAGCATAAACTAATGCTATCAACAATTATTAAGGAAAATATGCGAAACTCACCTAATTAGAGCACCATAGAATCTTGCTTCCCTAGCAATTTGCTGTTCCAAAGATTTGGCAGACTGCCTAAAATATTTACCCAGGTGCTGCAACAAAAGCAATGCAAATAAGGAATTCCCCAAGAGAAAAATAAGAAAATCCCTACAGAATATTGATAGAAAATACAGTAACACAAGACAACAAGGAAATACCCTGTAGCATTGTAACTTGGTCGCTGCAGATACAGCAAGGTCAGACAGAACTTCATTAGGTAATGGCTTTGGCCTGTTCATGCTAGCCACTGCTACATCATCATTAGCTTCCACCTATAGATTGGAAGTATAAATTAACATTTATGGTCTATTTGATTCTCAATGCAACTTTTCCACTTCCAACCAGTCTTCACAACAACGTTTGAGAATCCATGATAACAAGCAAACAACCAAACCAAACCAGACACTAAAGAAAAATAAAAATTTTTACAACAGTTGAGGCAGGTTCTGTTGGAAGGGAGCCTTCTAACTTACAGTTTGATTAAAAAGACAACTAAGGGAGAAAATGATACAATATTCTTTGGTATTAAGATTCTTGTAACCATTCCGTGACACAAACTCCCAATAAAAAAAAAAAACAATTAAGCATGTAGCCACATCACACTTCTATTTCTATTACAATAAATATAAACCAAACCCCTCCCCACTCTAGCGTGTGAGAAATGTGAACCAGAGACCCATTGTACAACACAAAGAGATTTTATCAGTGATGCTAAATACTGTCAAACTTAATTAAGTAAAAATCCACTGTTTCTCAGGGCCTCTAAATATGTAATTCCATAACTAAAGTCTTAGTACAGCCACATTTTCTCAGCATCAAAAGAAACACCCGGGAGTTTTCGCTTTCACGAATTGTCAATCTAACACCTCCAATATGCACTCACATTCTCATCCAAGATAGAATGAAATCCACAGTTCCATTACAAAAGCCCTTAATATTCACAAACAATGAATAAAATAATGAAAAGCATGAATAGAGTAGGTTACAGTGTTGATGAGGTCTAGAATGACAGAAAGCTCCTGATGAGCCAGCTGCAAGTTCTCAACCATGCTCTGCCACTGCCAGGGCGTGGACGCCGACGAGCTGCTCTCTTTGGAGCTCTTCTTCTGCTTCTTACTATCATCATCTTTCTCCACTGCCCACGCGAAGTCTATTCTCCGAATCAACGACACCCGCTTCTCATCGCAGTCCACATCACTATTTAAGACAAAACATAAATTAAACACAGAATTAGGGTTTAACACAATTGAAAAAGATAAAGAGCGTACGATGGGAATCGTTCGGCGCCGTTTTCTTCGATGGCGTCTAAGCGCTTGACAGGTAGTCTGTCCAGAGAGATTTGCAGTTTGCCGTTCATTTTCTCCCGGAAAAATTCGACGGAAAATTTGAAGAGGATGGCCCAGAGGCCAACACTGTTGACTGTTAATTACAGTAACAAAAACTTTCCCGGAGCTCTATCTTGTGTAATATTTTTGTAAAATCAGAAAAGGTGGGCCTCCCATTGTTTGAGTGATTGGATCGGGCCGCATTCGGATGATGGTCCATACTCAATAGTAGCCCGTTTAGGATTGGGTGCTACATACTCCATAGTCCAATCCCTCCTCATCTTTTTCGAAGCAGTGATGTATGAGCCCATTGGAAACTGTATGTGGACTCCTAATTAAAATGAGCTATGATATTTACACCTCTAAAAAAATTATATGTACATCCCAACATATCATCTGTTTCTAAAAATTCAATATTACTCTTAAAAAAATTACTAAAAATGATAAATAATTTGTAACTACATCCATGAATATGTTATTTTCTCAAACCTTTAACTTCTCTTTTAAATACTAATTTCAAATATCAAACAATTTTTTAAAGAAATAAATTAATTATAGAATATTGAAATTGATTTTGAAATACTAATTTCAAATATCAAACAATTTTTAAGAAAATAAATTAATTACAGAATATTGAAAATAAATTAAAATCAGGATGAAATTATTGTGTTTAATTAAAAATAAATAATTAAAAAAAGGAAAACATGTTTAAAAGGAAAAAAAATAAAAACATATATCAATAAATAAGTTTTATTCCAAATACTCTATAAAGAACCACTGATCAATTCAAACTTTTTTTTCTTCACAATACAATGCATCTGTTGAATCAAGATAAAAAATTACACCTTGATCAAATAACAAGAAATTTATTTGAATGCTATCATATATCTTCAAAAATTAAACCAAGATAAAAACTCTCTATATCTTTTCAAATTATAACTTCTCTAAATTAACTCTTTTTTTTTTTTTTCAAATATCAAAATTTTTTAAAAGAATATAATTAATAATAAAGTGTGAAGAATAATTTAAAATCTCCTTGAAAATTTGATAGCAAAATGACAAAATTTTAAATTAATTATTATTAAAAGAAAATCATAATCTATATGTCTTGTCTGTTGGAGAAAAAATCTCAAAATTTTAGTAAAATTAATTAGATAATAAAATAAGTATTCCAAGTTGTATAAACAAAAATATTGTACAAAAACGATAAAAGAAAGACAATATTGGTATTAATCGTGGTTTATTTACCGATTAGAGATTCAAGTTGCTTTTTTCATTTTCTTCGGTGCTAAAAGGATTCAAGTTGTTAAGTTGGTGACAACGACAAAACAATAAATATATTAGGTGCTATATATCCCATTTTCACATTAACTTATTGTATAAATGATAATGACAAACATAGTAAAATTTATTAGAGAAATACCCAAACGTAGCACCGGAATATAGCCTCGACGTGAAATCGTGAATGGAATAAATTGAACCCAAATACAACATTTGCCGTCTTCAACTTCTCATTGATACGACTATTCATCCTCCATTACATCCAATTTTTATGCTTTCCTTTGTATTTGAGCATGTGTTTTATTTTCTACACACGAACTAACTGAGAAGCAAAACTCAATTGCAATAGAATTTCAAGAAGGACAAACCTGAGTAGAAAATGAAAGTTTCCTTGAAAATGCATTTCTTACTTGACTAACCTGGTCCCTGATTGGGGTTGCTAAGTAGTTATAATAATTAAAAGGGCATTCGCAAACAACAAATTACACCATCAATGACGCGTATGAGTAGAGCCAGAACTCACAAGTCACAATATGAAGTGGAATTGATTTTGCATTTGAAATATATCACTGCGTCAGGACCACACTACACACATTTGAAGTCCACAAACATCGGCTGTACTGTCGCAGACTCGCAGAGACCTTAGCAAATGCAAGGAAAATTGAACTTGCAAGTCCCCTTGAGGCTAGATCATCATTAAGTACTTGTCTGTTTGGAGTTCTCCATTACTTTCTGGCTTGTTTCTGTTTACAGTTTAGTGTTTAGCTATGACATATAAAACGGTAAGATCGGGAGGCAATTATTAGAATTTTTTAATTTATAAGTTTTTTTAATATCTTTTAAATGTTTGATTTTTGTGGACTCTTTAGATTTAAAACCACGATGAGTTTTCATCCTAACTCTATTGATGGATCCAATAAAATAGCATGACCTGTAGTATTTGCACTCAACTTTGTGCCCTCACTTTAATATTTGGTAATATTCTTTCTAATTATACATATATAGTCAATTGAAGAAGTAAACAGTATTTAAAAAATCAATAACTTTTCGATATACCATAGTAGGAGTGGTTAATCACTTCTACTGATCCTTAACATATCAAATATCAAAGATTCAAATTTTATCATTAATCTAAAATATAAGATATGATTAATTTTCTCTTAATTTTAATCTTCTACCATTTAAAAAAAAAAACACACACACATTTTCGGCGCCCGATGGTAGGTAGAAATTATTTAATTTATTTTTTCTATATTATAATAAATTTGTTTTATATGCATGTGCTCGAATCTTTGATAAATGTGTTTAAATAGTGCTATCATTTTCTCGACGTGGTTGTCATGATGTGACTTTGGTTATTGTAGAATCCGATATTGACTAGACAAATAATTGGGCACGCATGCACGCACGATTTATTTGACATTGAATCAAATTAAATATCTGTCAAATTTCGATTGTACAAGATTTTGTCTGTGTGCTTTAGAAATTAGAAGGAATATTGAAGAAATCTTTACCTTAATTTGGAGGAAAATTATAGGAGAATATTGAGATCCATATGCTTGGAAGTGGTGACTGCTACGAGTTCGACGGCTAGCTACCTTCTTGAAAATTATAAGATATTGTTGATAATTTGCAGAAAATTTCAATGCATCATCATTTCTTAAACTTTTAACAACGTTTGTATAGATTAGTCCATGATGCTATATTAATTCAAAATATAATTATAGTGTGTTCAATGGACAAAATGCTTTTACATTAAACCATTTTCTTAGAATTATTTTCTGGAATTTTCTTTAAAAAATAACCTGAATATTATTGTCTTTAAAAATCATAAAATAAAAGTTATGTTTTCCAAACTTTTTTTATTTAAATTTATGTCTAAATAATGTGGCATGTGAGTTGTCAACATTTTAAAAATTATAAAATCATATCAATAACTCACATATCATGTTATTTGAATAAAAAATTTAAAAATTAAACATTACTGAAACCATTAAGGTTAACTCTAAAATTATAAAGTAGATGTGGGGATTATTTATTTTTTTTCAACTTATCACTTAACAAGTCTGATTTTAATTCATTAAGTCATTTTTATTTGTTTTTAAGTAGGTCAAATAACTTAAAAATTGCTAAAAAAAAACCCTTAAAATAAAAAGTTAGATATTCTAACTTATCTTTTAACATCTAATTATTTAATCATAATTAAAATATTTTCTTCCACAAGTATCCATCTATAAGATGTATATTTTCAATTTTATCCTCATTAATATCCTATAAATTATTATTTTTCATATTGTTACTAACTTGAATATTTATATTTGTATAGTAATTTCAACTATATATATAGTTAAAAAAGAATGTATAAACTATATAAACTTAATATTTTCTTAAACCGTTATTGTTTAAAATAATATATGTTTATTATTATCAATAAAAACTACGTTTATGTAAAATTAAAAATATATTGATAAATTTGGTTAGAATTTATTAAATGTTTTTTTTTTCTTTTTTGCTATATATATGATTTAAAATAAAAGTACATAACAATTATTAGTGATAAAGATATAAGCGTAGAAATGTTTGTTTTCAAATGTCTTTCTCTTATTAAAAGACAAATGGTGGCTCTATTGCCACCCTAATATTTGTTTGCTACCATATTAAAAAGTTAAAATTAAATTTTTACTTCTTATAGTACTAAAACTATCCTTCAACATTAATAATAATTTTAATCATGTATTTTTTCTTATTACACCTTTTAACACTCGTTTAAAATACAATTCTAGTTTTTCTTATTTTAATTTAGATTTGCTTGAGATTTGTATCTGTGATCTTGTTCTCACTTCTTTCATTGTTTTTTCTTCTTTCTTATCTCTTGTTCAATTTTTTTATTTGTTAATTTAATTTTTCTTTTTTATAATTTATTTATGATAATGATTATGGTGGTGAGACTATGTATATATATAGATATGTTCTCCTAATTTCATTTTAATTTATAAAAACTACATATGTGTTTGATTAAATGCTCCAAAGAAACCACAAAATTGTTTAAGAGTAGTGTTGATTCATGGTTTTAGTGTTACTACATATGCGTATGATGATATGTCTCGAAAGAAAAAGTGAAGTCGTAAAAAATTGTAATAAAAATAATATTATTTTGGTTAAGTTTCGAACAAAATATGTGCAGGAACAAAATTTTGTGTCTTTGTAGATATTATTTATACAATTCTTTCTTTTTGTTGCTCTTGTGAACATTACATGTGTGAAAACTTATGAAACAAAATCATTTTCGTTAACCAAAATAATTTTTTCTTCAATTAGAAACTAGTTCTTTATGTTTAAATAAAAAATATATCATTATTTGCCATAAAAAAAATAATCATATAAAGTTATCAACATTCAACATCAAACATACTAGAAGTCAAAATAAATATAGCTGTATACATTCATAATTTATCAAATCGATTCTTTTTTCATTCATTCCTTGTTTACTTGTGAAAATTATTATTTTTTTGTTATGTCATACTACTTTTGATTTTGTATATATTATTAGGGTTTATACTAAATTGGGTGTAGAAAACAAATTGAAAATTGTAATTATATAATTATGTACTTTTAAGTAATTGTATGTAAGGATATAATAGTAGTAAATATTTTACTAGAAAATGGGTGCTGCAAAGAATTATTTGTCACCCAAAACAAATGATCAACGTGCATATTTAGACATAAAAGAAGAAAAAGCAAATATGTAGATTTCAAATTTCGGTAATTATTAATTTTTAGTAATATTCAAGATTATTAAGTTTTCATATAAAAAAAAAAAAGAGAAAAGACAAATAATCTGTGGTATTTAAAAAATAAATAAATAAATAAAACTTGTAGGAGATACGTGGTAGTGTGGCCGTGTTTATAATTGTAATTGTCATGAAGGAAACTTGGTTCTGCAAGTTCATGACATTTCAGATTATTTGCTGTTTGCTTGGGTTGGTAAGCTGGTGCCGTTTCAAATTTATACATAGGTCTTCCTCATCATTAATCTGTACAAGTGTTGTGTGCAATGAAGGTAGCCGCGTATCTCAAATTCTTTGACGGTCTTCGATGGGACACCTATTTGGTGTTTTGCACCAAATTGATGTCCAAATTCTTTTCAATGCGAGCATCATATTGATGCTTTTATACATTTTCAAGGCAATCTATAGTTTGAACACCAAGCTTGACACCAAAAATCTGTGGTCCCACGTTACTTTATTTATTTTTTAAATTCCAAAAGTGCTCCTCTTGATGTAAGTGCAACAAAATCTATTTCCTTTATATCCTTTAATATATTTGATATGTTTGTATAACTTGATTAATAACAAGAGATAACAATAAAATTATTATAAATATATATATACAATTAAAAATATTTTATTAGATCTTTAAAATGAGTATAACATTAAATATATTTTAATATATTTTTAATTTTTAATATATATTATAAATAATATATTAATATAAAATGAGCTAAACTTTTTAATGTATATACAAATTTATTATTTCAATAATTATTTGACATAAATTTGGTGTAGAAAATTGTGTATAGAATATTTTTTAAAATACTTTTTATGCTAATTTGGTGTAAAATATATTGGAATGTAAAAGAGATTTGATGTTGGCATTAAAATTGTATGGAATTTGATGTCATATATGGAAGATGGTCTTGTCTTTTTTTTTTTTTTTTTTTTTGTGTGTTTGGAAGTAGTCTAACTTTGTTGTTAACCGTAAAAGCAAAATCCAAAAAAAGGTCCTATTTCAAAAAAGATAAAAGTCCAATGCAAATGTTGGGGTCGAAATTCTAGCGCTGCGAAGGTTCCCCAAAAGGCCGAAAGCTAGTCAGATAAAACGGAGTGACGGTAGGTAACGTATTCCATTTATTTTTGTTTTTTTTGACATGAACGCATTCCATTTATTTGTTTAGTTGCAAGTAATACTTTCCTTTTCTTGTCCGCTTCTCCGAATAGTTCGTAGTTATCAACATATTAATTGCCCGTCTAAATATGACTCATCCTTGTATATCGCCTCCCCGTGTCGATGATCTATACATTCCTATCTACATAATAGATTGGTAAGCACATCCTTACCGACATCAAAAGTGGAAATTTACATACTTAATCCAATGTAAATTATGTTTAAATCTCTTCAAATGGTAGGACAGCTTTCTTCCTTAGGGTGGAGCTCTCTCTCCGGATTATTAGGGAATAGAGTAACTAAGTGTTATATTTTAAACTGTAATATAGAGTCCTATTAAAATGATTTTGACAACTGTAATATGTATCCATAATATCAAAAAAATTAAAAATAAAAAGATGAGAGTTCAACTTTTAATGATGTATTTTATAAATTTGTTTTTATTGTTCAAATAATTTAAGTTTTATGTAGATAATAAGAGTACTTCCAATTTTTTTAGATAGTTTTTGTTTTTATTATTTTTAGTAATATTAGACTTTTCAAATATGTTGCTCAAATTTATATATAAATAATATGATATATGAATTGTTAAGATCTTTAATAAGATTTTGAGAATTCATATATTACATCATTTGAGTATGAATTTAAAAGTGTAATGTTATTCTTTTTATTCTTAGACGAATCTTTTATTGTGAGAGTAATTTAAATTTTATATCGAGATATTCTTTTTCATGTAGTTATTTTTAGATTATCTTTTAGATATTATAATTTCTTTTATTGTAGAAATAGATATCTTTCTTGATTCGAGCTCGAGATACACATCTGATGTCAAACTTTAAAATAAAATGACAAAAAAGTCCAACTGTCATCAACGTGGAATCTACGTGTAACCAAATCCTGTATCTCAAACGTTACAAGACGTAACATTTTTAACATGCAGAGAGAGAGAGAGAGAGAGAGAAAGAGAGGGAGAGAGAGTCTTCTCTGTAATAGACAACTATCCTTAGTTTATAGTCTATATATATATTGGTGCAAAGCCAGGGCCATTGAACCGTCCGCACTGTTCTCCCTTGCATCTCCTTATTGCAGTCCCACAATTTATCCACATTTACTAGCCCCTAACCTTTTTGAATTTCCATTGACTTTTTGAAGTTTTCAGCTTCGAACTGCAACAAAAGACCAAGCAAAGCATATGGAGAATCCTCTGCATCTCAAGTCTGTGAATCACATCTCACTTGTGTGTAGATCGGTCCAGAAATCTCTCGATTTCTACCAAAACGTTCTCGGTTTTCTTCCCATCAGGAGGCCTGATTCTTTTAATTTTGATGGTGCATGGTATGTGTATCTATATTTCATGTCAAGATTATCACTGAATACCACATAAACAAGAAATTGTGCTCTTAAATATTTAAACTTGTATCATTTATTTTAATACAATATGATTGATATTTAATTTCCTTGAAACAGGCTATTCAATTATGGGATTGGCATACATCTTCTGAAATCTGAAGACCCCGAAAACATGCCCAAAATCGGACAGATTAATCCCAAGGACAACCATATTTCTTTCCAAGTATGTATATACATATATATTTTCTTGTGTATATGCATATTACGTTAAATTTAAAATGTAGGTTTGTGTCTATGCTATTATGTGAAAAACATTGTAGCTAAAAGTGGGCTTTGTTTGCAGTGTGATAGCATGGCAACTGTGGAGAGAAAACTGCAGGAGATGGAGATAGAGTACGTGAAGAGCAGGGTAGAGGAGGGTGGAATCTACGTTGATCAGCTCTTCTTTCATGACCCAGATGGATCAATGATCGAGATTTGCAATTGCGACGCCCTTCCTGTTGTTCCACTAGTAGGAGAGCCAATCAGATCATGTTCCAGTGTCAACTGCAATTTCCAGCAGCAACAGCAGATTCCATCAGCAGTGCATATGTAGCTTTTCTTCAATTTATATATAAATTCACTGTGATCATATAAATTCAAGTTTATTTGGTTGTATATACATATATAGGCGTATGTAACAGAGGTCCCCATTATTCAACCTAGCTACTTTCTTTATTTGGTGTCCTTGCGTGGATAAAGTAGTAAATGTAATCATATATTATATTTTTTAACAACTAGCTCCTTAGTATAATCGATGTTAGAGCTTAAATACTATTATTTTGGGGTTCAATCCTGAACAACCCTTTTGTTTAATATAAGTTTATATATATTACATTTAGTTCTTTGTTTTTATCACAAGCTATCGCTAGTTTCAAGAACCTTTTTGTACATATAAGATTACATAGATGGAAAAATTTCCTGCAGTCAGCCTAATTAATTTATTGGTTTCTTGAAAAAAAATGTCATAAGATAACGGCTCAATATTGGTGAAATAGAACCCTGACATGATGTCAATATATTGGTGATACGAAACCATATATATTTTTATAACTGGCCTCCTTTTCATCAAAGCAAACATATCAAACAAGAGTTAATTATCTGATTGTTCTTTACATATACATTTGGAAGAATCTAAGATAACTCCAAATTTTAGAGAGGTTGATTCTATAGCTGATTATGTTGCTAATAAAGGTCTTCAATTTAGCAGACCCCAGTTGTACCATCTATTTGACATTTTCTTCTTAATGATACTTGGAGAGAATCGAATTATTGATTTCGTTAGTCTATTTTGTTTTTGTGCCTTTGGACCATTTTTCACTTTTCAGATTCTCTATTTTTTAAGTACTTTTCTTTATTTTCGTAATAAAATTTACTTTAACATTCCTTTTGGATTCTCAGATTTGTTATATATATATATGTTGAATAAATGAAATTTTTTAATAAGAAAACTAACCTATAGATCATGAAATGAGACCCCAGTGAAATCAGCATGTAATTATGCAGTTATATCCATGAAACTTTATATTGTTGAGGAGAATCATCAAACAAGGATCATATGTAGCCTACTAAGTATTTCCTGAAGCACTGCAGAAACCAAAGCAAAAAACAGAACAAAAAGGCTACTTTGTAAGATTTAGAAAAATGGAAAGTAAATGGTACAAGATTAGGCCTGCAGACTCACAAATTATTCATCCGAAACGGAAGAAAAAAGTAAGATAAGGGTTCTTATATACTAGTTGGCATGGGAATATGGGATGAGCTACTTACCTTACCACAAATATATATGGGGAATTATGTCTGCCAAGTTCAAGCCTCTTAAGGAGATCATCTACGGCAGAAAAGAGAAGAATTAGGAGCTCCCTTCACTCCAAAACGTTGACAACATAGACAAGAAATTTCATTATCAGCCATCTGTTTTTGGACCGCAAGGAGCCCCTATTTCCACAATTTTCACAAGTTGCTTGAAGAAGAGAAGAAAGAAAAAGGACTTGAGAGGAGAAGAGTACATTTATGTGGGAACTTGTGTAACTACCTAGCACAAAGCTGCTTCATGCTGTATTTGGATGCAAGTTATCAAGTGAGAGCTAACCACCCTGGCTAATTACATAAATACAGACATGACAATGACATGCAATGGCTGGCCAAACAATGAAGAGGCAACTGTTATGTCATTATCAGAATTGCAAATACCACAGAAGAGATTCTATTATATTGGATTGTATTAGTGCCACTTTTAGTTACAATTTCAGGTCATTATAATTCTGTTGTGGTCCCTCACTGCAAGGAAAGTAATGGTTTAAGCTCAATTTGTTTAAGGAGAATGGAATGGGGATTGCTTCTCTAACCATCATTGCTTGCTATGAGCATATGATGCTCAACTTGATCCGCCTTCCTATCCAACATTAATTCCTCTTCTCTTTCTTGTTCACCGACTTTCACTCTCCTATTCTCTCTAGGATATAGCTTTTACTGTATTTAGCACCCTACACTTTACTGATGTTTATGATTTTCACGCCCTCATAAACATTATTTGGAAATGAGCTGTTTTGCACATGACAACTTCAAAATTTTTGAAAGAATTGTAAATTATTTCTATTGTTAGATTCATCTAATTAAAAAAGAAAAAAGATTCATCTAATAACTGCAATATGATGTCTTGGAACTAACAAGTCAGGTGTGATCAGTATCATTTGAAACAATTGAGAAAACTCTCACTAGTGTTGGGCCTCCAATGACTTTGACAGTATTGCATCTGGCTGTGGAGTGTGGTTGGAAACAACTGGAGCAAAATTACTAGCTTCTTTGCCCAGACTGCAGTTGATTGCTCGTGATTGGATGTAGTAGTTGGACCGTGTACGGACTTTTGACCTATGAGTTGTTTTCGGAGTTAGAGCCAGGGAAACAGACACGTGGTGGATTGGTCTGTCCAACCAAACCCAACTCAGTTTGAGTCTATCATTCCTTTTTGGGGAATTTCATTGGGGTCCTTGAAGTTCAATAAAATTGTAGTTTTTTTGTTGATGAATGCGGTAACTCGATTTCTAGGTCCGAAGTTTCATAAATACATCAATTGGGCCCTTTTGAGCATTTTTTAACAGTAAAACGTAACAGAAAGACTACAAAACAATTTTACCCCTAGTCAAATAGTCAAACTTATATTAATTGATAAAAACTAATTCAAATAAAATTCAAATAAATAAATAAAAATTATAATAAAAAATAAAAATATTCATTATCTATCTTGGAGATTAAACTTAATTAACAAATAAAAAATAAAAAATCATGAATGAACGAGATTGATTGTCGATCTTGAATCTAAATCGGTCACCAAAATATATTGTTTTAGATCGTATGAATGATACAGAATAACCAAATCGAATGATTTGGTTCATAGAACTTCAAGGCTCTAGTTTAATCAGATCGTCCATCTCCCTCAAGTGATGAAGGCTCCATCATACAATGGAAATGGGTTCTCTATCGTCGATGAGGAGTTCATTGTTGGTATGAAGGTTTGAAAGAGCCATTGATGGAGATGGAGATCCATCTTTATCAATGGTTGATAGACATTCATATTAGATCTCTATCGTCCATTCATGTGGATGGACGATAGAAATCTAATTTGTTTCTCCATCCCTTTTTCTTTTTCATTTTTATCTTTTGGAAAATTGTTTATTATAATGTTTTAAATTCTTTAGTTAAGTTTAATTTCTATTGTCCATGTCAAAGATGTACGGTGGAGATTTTTCATTTTTATCATAAGTTTTATTTATTTTAATTAGTTTTTATTTCCATCATCCATTTGGATCTTTCTTTTTCCTTTTTTAATCTTAACTTTTATTTGTTAATATTTAATCACTAATTAAGTAAATTTAAAATATTGATAAAGTAAAATAGGTTCATTTTTATTCAAGTAATACATGGTCGTGGACAACTTACCATATCATTAAATTTTCTCAAATTCACATCCAACAACTGACCCGTAACTGAAGCTAGCAAAGTCAAATGATCACAAAACATTGGTGGTGGCAATGAATGCTAGTTGCTATGCTTTTAACCAACAAAGTTCCTAAAAGGAGGAGGGCCTCATTAAAAGCAATCAAAATTGAAGTCCCACATGAAAGAAATACTAATATTAATACAAGAACAAGTAAGAAACCCGAACACAAAACAACAATATAGACAACAATTGTCCCTTCTAACAGACGTGCCATCCCCACTGCTTGTATTTCATTTACTTGGAAAAGGACCTAACATTATCATTTTCGCTATCTTCATTAATATGCTTCGTTTTTGTTTCTTTTTTTTTTGTTTTTTTGGCAATTTTTGGCAAGTAGCCAATTTTTGGTTTGTGAGATTGATGTTATATATTATTTCTATTTTCTACTGTATGGATTCTTGTTGGAGATTTCATAGCCCCCAAAAATCGATAAGATCATAAAGCAGTGGCCTTAGGAGTTGTCCAATCTCTTTCCTTTTTCCTTTATATTTTTTATATTGTTTTCAAGAATGCATAATTTTTGAAAAAAATCTAACTAAATGATATATCCTAATAAGTTAAATTACAATACATTTTTTTTTTTTATTGATTTGTAGAAATTTACATGTTAACTAATTAAATATCATTGGTAATCTAATTTGATCTGTTGACTGGCTTGAGTGGTTATTCGTCAAAATTAACCAGGTGATAGGTTTTTACTAGAATAATTTTTCTTGAAAGTTTTTATTAGATTAATTAATTTGAAATAATTGTATATCGTTGAAAAATGAAGAAGAAACTAACCAAACTATTACATATTTACATTAAGTTGTAACTGAAAGGTGGCAATTTTTTCCCTAAAACTTTCGTAAGTTATTGCTCGTCATGCAATTTTTTAACAAGAAAATCTGTAAAATACAGTCCAATATATTCGCTTCACTATTAAAATCATATCAATTTCAACAGACACAGTTAATTGTTGTTTGATATCTCGATATTATTACATATGGTACTTACACAGTTACACCAGAGTGCATTAAAAAATTTTCATTTTCTTTATTTGCCCGTTGGCGTATTTATATTATTATTATTATTATTATTATTTAAATATAATTGGCGTATTTATATTATGGTAGACCTATTCTTGCATATCTTCATATGTTTTGGACAAATCTTCTTATCATGAAGTAGAGTCTTTGACATATATACATGATATCTTTCTATTAGATAGCTAGATATATATGCATATATTTTATTCATTTTTTTTTACCTTTCCATTTTTTTAAAAAAAATTAGATGATATTAATTAACGTGATGTTAATAAAATTTCAAACTCACCATTTGCTTCAAAGACATCCTTGATGCCACTTCTAAATTACTTCTTGTAAAAGCAAAGTGCGTTTCAACTCCACTAAAAAATTATCTACTTTTTAACTATATGTAAGTGATGTAGATTAAAAGTATGCACATGTTCCTCCCTATGTTTAAGGCCATTTTCATCTTATCGTAGTAGTGTATATAATATGCTACTTGCCAATAAATTAAAGCAGGTTCATTCTGCTAAATGGAGTCAACGAATATTATTTGAGAGATTTGGTTAAGAGTGAGAATGAAGGATAAAGAGACAGTCCAAACTTACTTAAGGTCCCTAAAATCACGAATTAATTCATTTAATTTATTGGATTATATAAAGCTGAGATTAACATTATAAGAGATAGGAATTCTCCGTAAGCAAGTTTTAAGAAATTGATCTTGGTAGCAACTTTTAGTTAAGACTTCGAAAAAGTCTTAGTAATTGTTGTTAAAATACAGACCGGAAAAAATACAAACGGATCTCACTAATTATTTGTGGTAAAATATGGGTGATGACTCATGATAATTTGGTAACATATATATGCTAGGATCATCAAGGAATTAGTACATTAAAAGTGTAGGGCCATAAACCTGCCCAACCTGAAATATCAAGAAGGATCTTCATATTCTACATCCAAGAAGAAAAGTAAAGCAAAGCTTATATAACAGTTGAATGGTCGCTTCTTGTTCTAGCTATCATCTGAAACTAGTAAAGACACCCATCATCTCATGTAGACATGAAAGTGTCTTGCATTATTTGTTTTGTATGCAAAAGTTTGTTGATTTCTTAAAGCATTATTTTAATTGGGACTATTCCATAAGTCCAAGGTCTTCATTAGAAAATTAAGAGGGTAACAAAGACAGGGACTGTTTTGTAGGGTATCCTGTGGGAATAGGCGGTGGAGGGTGTTGGGGTCCATGTGTGCTGGCTCTTCAGGAGCAAACTCATAGCTGACAAATATGCCCCAAACACTAGTAAAGTTTCCGTCATGCACGAAGTAGCGTTATATTTTAGCAAAAACAAAATCAAATCAAATTTTTTATTCAACATCACCTCTATTTTATTATCCTTGATTACAGGCAATAACACATGGTTTGTTGCTTTAAATTATCTGTACCCACTTTCTAATCCACATTATTTAACTTGGTTTTCAATGTGTTCATGATTCCAAACACCTCACCTTCACACATCTATATACACATATATACATACATTGGAGTTGTTAAAACTAATTGAACCTAGACATTGAGAGAAAGTGCCAAAGAAAAAAATGGCTACACAAGAGAAACAAAAGAGAGGATTCATGTCATTCTACAAGTACTCCATCAATAAAACTCAGAAACCAAAGTCAGACCCAGTTGAGGCAACAGCTAAACCTGTTGTGTCACATAGCTTGCAGTTGAAGAAACTGGAACACTGTCAAGAAATCAAGCAGAATTCACTGTTAAAGAAACTGGAAAGTTGCCAAGAAATGGAGCTCTATGGTGGTGGCCGGAGAGGGGTAGAAAGAGGAGAAGGAGGAGGGAGTAATACATTGGTTGAGGGAAGGAAGTCAGTGTCTCACGTAGAAACAAACTTGGCATCAGTGATTGCATTTCTTCATGTGAAGGTTTTGGTCTCTGATATGCCTGAATTCATGCAGGGTCATGCGTTTCGCTGTGCTAGGCGAACCTATGATAGCTTGGAGAAGTTCAGCTCTAAACGCATTGCTTATAATATGAAAAAGGTATGGATATATATGTTCTTCTCTCAACAATCCTTTATGAATTACTTATATTTGCATCTTTTCCTTTTCCATGTCCATTTCACATTATGTTTACAATATATATATATATATATATAGTCAAAAAATTGTCATGTTCTTTTGTATTTTCCTAGAAAATGATTAGATTTTGTTCATGGAACCCCACTAGAAAGAAGGCCTCATAATCAAACAGTTACAATTAGAAGATCTCATAATGAATAGTTATCAGACTTTCTCAACTTTGTATGTATGACTTCTCAAGAAAATTTATTTTCACATATTGACTAATAGAACCTTTTTTTCTTTAATCTTTTGTGTTTAAATGTATATATCATATGTACTTTTTCCTTGCCCTTAAACTATTGAGGAACCAACAGCCCATGTGTTGTAATGGAAACACTATAATTATAAAATATTTTAGCTAATAATCATGTACTAATAATCAAATCTCATTCTCTCTCGAACCATGTGCACAACGCCGATAATAATAAAGGCAGGCCAATTTATATTCCATCAATCATGTGCCCTCTCCCTCTCTCTCTCTCTGTAGTATTATATATATATATAGAAAATGTATGGTTGACAAAATGACAACGCTATAAACTTGGATGCAGGAATTTGATAAAGTGTATGGGCCGGCGTGGCATTGCATTGTGGGCTCAAGTTTTGGATCGTTCGTGACCCACGCTACGGGTTGTTTCCTCTATTTTTCAATGGAGAAACTGTATATTTTAGTGTTTAAGACTAAAGTTCGAAAAGCTTTAGAGTGAATTGATTAATCAATTTATTGTTAATTACTAGATGTATCATTGGTTATTGAATCAATTGCTAAGTCCTATTGTTAATTTCTCTTAATTTCTCAGTTCTGTTTTAATTCTCTTAATTCGGAGAAGTTTGTAAATGACAAAACAATGTAAATCACAAGTTACTGTTTTCTTTTGAAAAAAAATAAGAGTTAGATGTCATTAATGTATAAGGTACATTGATAAAAAAATAATTATATATTTGATGGCAAAACCTAGTTAGCTAGGTAAGGGTCAAAACAAGGTTGGCAGCCAGAATTGATGTGGTGGACCGTTGCGGCTGCTGAATGCTGATGGCTGTATTTTTTTGGGTGTTGGTTGCATGGCTTTTGTCTAATCACGAATAATGGACTGATCAAGTGACAATCTTGCATTTTCAAAAGTTAGCCAGTGGTAAGTTTAAGGTCCTCTTGATCATGAATTGTTAGATTATTCCTTGTTCTCAAATCTTTGTAAAATTAATCCACCCATAATATTAATAGCAAGTCAAACCTTTACCATTGCCAGCACTGTGACCAAATGCATAAAATTCGGTTCCTACTCTACATTATTCTGTCACTTTTATATTTCTTTATGGGCTGTCAACTTGACTAGACTTTCTATAGTTTAAAGCTGCAGCAAATCTACTAGTGTGTCATTTTAAGTATACAACAGCCTCACCAAAAGCCACATTAAAGCTCTCTCATATATAATTCAGTATAGAATTAAAATTTTTTGTTAACGAGGGATTAATATTCTCTTTTCGGGTAATTGAGTAAATCCTATAAAATTTTATATTCCAATGATTCAAATTAAATGAAGGGTGTGCTAAAAGTCAATTAAAAAAATCTCAATCATGAAATAATTAGAATTATCACAAACATTGAACTACTCTATAAATGAATATTTAGAATATAAACTAGTTAAAGTGATTTAATATACTTCGTACAATTTACAAAAGTATTTAGGTACTTTTTAATTGTTTTGAAAGATAACATATATTTTAATCAAGTGCTTATCTATATATATATATATATATATTCACCCAAAAGTCCTTTGTTAATATATCTAGGCATCCCTAGAACACAATAACCATGACAGTCATGCAACTTTACTACGCTTAGAACACCTCGTGTCCATAAATAAGTTTAATTCCTATAAAAATTATAAAGATATAAAAACTTTGCTTAATTTTGTGTGCTAGGTAAATTTGGATGCATGGTTTACACTGCAAATTCTACACAAATTTGAGTCCAGCTTAAAACTATACATATATGGGCATGAAATAATAAAATTAGTACCAGCAGAAACGGATCTTGCACTATTAATTTTCACTTAAAATGATTGCTCAATCTTGCAAAATATCGCCCATAATATAAGAAAAAAAATGTCGAGAGTAAGCAAACAGAACTAAAGACTAGAGACCAAAAATGACATACATCCTGAACCACATCAAGAAAACCACTTCTTTAAATAGTGTTGTTGTTATCATTTTCTTAGACAATTTTTATATATGGCCGGCAGCTCACCTTGTTGATAATGAAGACCATAAACATTATATGCTTTTATTCAAAGGAATTGGTTGCATTATTACCAACTAAAGTATACCTACTAATTCAAATTTAAAATAGTCAATAAAGTTGACAAAACTCACTGCTTGTTTGTGATTTAGGAAGGCTTTCATTCTAAACGCAGCATAATTAAAACTTTCTTAATTCAATATCATTATTGTTGAAATCATCGTATTCAATGTTTATCGAAATTACTATTGGTTGGCACACATTCAAGTCATACAATGTCATCAGCCCAAATCTGTTCAGATTTGCGATCTTTACGTTTTAGGGTAAAAGAAAGTTGAAGCTACATTATTAGCAAAAAAAAAGGTTGAAGCTACATTTTTTTTTTTTTGGTATTTGTATCAAAGTTGGATCCACAGTTCCACACCCAGAAAACAAAATAATTCACAACATATGTTGCAAGAAATGAGCACACTAAAACATCTCTATAACTAGAAAGAGGAACAAACACATACTTGTGTGTTTGGTTCAACCATGCCAGAAATTTGAACTTCATATATATATATATAGTTTTTATAATTAGATATAGTTGATTTTAAAAATTAAGTACCAACTAATTAAATTCATCTATTGTATTATCTCTTTTAAAACAAATTCTCTCTCTTATTTAATTCAAATATAATGGATGAATTTAATTAATTGATTCTCACTTTTAAAATCAGGTATACCTAATTATATAAACAAACAATATATATATATATATATATATAAGAAATGGAAAACTCACAAAATAATCACATGAAAACAGATTTTATATATTAAAAAAAATCTAAAAATTATCTAAAATAAAAAATAATATCACTAAATACTATTTTTAACATAAAAAAAACAACCTAAAAAATCCCCTAAAATAAAAAATAATATCATTAAACCCCTGTTTTTAAATATAAATAAGAGTTGGTTTCATTTTCAGGGTTATGTATATATTAATTTACGACTTACGCCTTCTGGGTTTAGTTTTATGGGCAGAAGCAGCCACTGGTTTGCCGAAAAAGCCACAGCAGCCGGAGACCTTTGGAGAAGGTGGGTCCATGGTTGGTGGTGGCGCCTTATTTGTCCTGTGCGTGCGTTCTCCGCCGTCTGATCGCTTCGTATCGATTGGTGATGGCCTTTTCAGGTCTTCCTTCTCTTTATGAAGATGATCTTCTCCTTCTTTGTGCTTGACTTGGTTCAACTCTCCTGATAAGAACTTGTCATCCCATACTAACCCAGAAGAGCCTTGCCTTCTGAATGAAGTCGTAGACCTCTGCAATCCATCCATGTTTGTTTCTTTGCAACGAGTTGTTTGTTTGGTGTGGTGGGGAATAAAAATTATGGAGTCAAACTGATTTGGTGATATAAATTAAGGAGAGAGAACGGAGGAAGAGGACAAATGAGGAATATTATTTATATAATTCATAATTTGGAAACTGCATTGCTTCAACCTTCCAACTTTATAATCTCCCTCTTTATTATTATTATTATTATTATTATTATTATTTTAAGTTTATTATTATGTATTTGTAAAATCTCAATTATAGTAATATTTTCAAATGAACAATTTCAATATATCTCTCTACCATGATGCTTGGCCTAATTACAAGTAAAACCGTCAAATTGGAAAAAATAAAAGCCTTCTAGAATTATATGCAAGGCAGGCTCTTGATGAATTTTTATTTCAAAGTGGGGCCGTGGACAAGTTTCACGAAAATGTTTTTATGATTTTAAAATCATTTATTCAAAACATTAGATGAGTTTAACGAGGTCAGCCATATTTTTATTTTTGTGGCGTAAATAAATAATGGCTTATAAGGATTATGTACAAATATAGATTAAATACATGGTAAAAAAACAAAGAAAGAAGATAAATAATCTTATAACAATACGCAATCATATCTGAAAATACACCTAAATTGTGTTGAATTTCATACAAATATAAATTGAATACACTTAGATTTTAATGGATTTTATACAAATATAGATTAAAAACATGAAAAATAAAAACAAAGAAAGATGATAAATAATCTTATGAGAATACACAATCTAAATTGTATGAAAGCACCTAAATTGTATTGGATTTTATACAAATCTAAATTAAATACACTTAGATTTTAATGGATTCTATACAAATATAGATTAAATACATGGTAAAAAAAAAAAAAACAAAGAAAGATGACAAATAATCTTATTATCATGCTTGAAAATACACTTAAATTGCATTGAGTTTCATATAAATATAAATTGAATACACTTAGATTTTAATGGATTATATATAAATATAGATTAAATACATGGGAAAAAAAAGACAAAGAAAGATGATAAATAATCTTATAACAATACACAATCGAACCTGAAAATCTAATGGTTCCTAACCGTAGACGTAAACAAGTACATAGTAGAGAGACTGTGAACAATTTGTACTAATAGTCTAAGCGATATTAGCAGGTAAATGACCAAACCATTCTACTACATACTACAAGATAGATATAAATGGAGAAGAAAAAGGAGTTTGAAGATAGATAAACGAAGGAATAAAAGAGGTATCATAGAATCCGAATCTTCCATTAAGCCTGACACCAATTTGGCCGTTAAATGGATATGTATCTTTTGTCAAGGTTTGGTCGACTTGTTGGACTTTCTCTTCAAAACTAGCACCTAAGTGATTGCTTCCAACAACACAGTTGTGCTAGTCAAGAACAAATCACTAATATGTAGGCTGATTTCCATTTCATTTTAGGGACTAAGATATCTATACCTTTAAACACATTGAGCATGCCCAGGACAACTATGAAGAATCCAATCTCATAGTGATAGATATTCCAGTAAAATCGATACTTGTGGTCCTTTTTTGGTCTTAATTAAGAAGAGGTGATCCATTACTGCACTTTGTTACATGTTGTGGAAGGGATGTACGGTAGGACTGCAACGCCTTGCACATTGCTGCACGTTCCAGCACGTTATTGTACGTTGCTTCAGTCTCACCTTTTAGCAACATGCAGGGTTGCACATTACTAAAAGGTCGGTTTTTGACAACTTATAACAATGTGCTAGTGGTGTGCAAGGCATTGCAGCTCTATCGTGAACATGATTTAAAAACTCAGTAGAGTAGACCGATTTCTTGACGAGAAATCAGTCCTCGACCAGTCGTCGATTCAGGAATCCCCAGATTGGGGGTTCAACTCGGGTCAGTCGACCACTCGACCAAGTAGGTTGATTACTCGGGTCAACTCGAACAACTCAATTAACTCACCCAACACCTACATAGATGACAGATCTTAATTTCAAGCTCAAATCTTCCACATGCAAAATGAGATTCACATCCTAGAGAGAGAATGACTGCCAAAAGTCTATTAATTAATTAATTTGAACAAAAAAATGGAACATAAACCGTGGGCTCAATCTGCTTCTTTCTTGCTGGTGGCAGCTTCTTATCCTTGAAAATCATAGTGGCTTCTCTCACTCGAGCCATTTGTTTCTCACCATGCTCAGATGCCTTGGCTATCCTTAAAGTGGCTATGTCATCCATGGTAAAATACCCATTTTCTCTTCTTTCCACTTCCTCTCTCTAACTCTCCAGATCTTTTTGTTTCAAAAAACAGAACTCTTTAAAAACAAAAGAACTCTCTAGATCTTTCATTCAAACAAAGCCATGAGTAGTCCAAGCAAATGGGGACATTATATAAAGAGCTCATGGTGGGTTGACATTAACCGTGGGTGTATCAAAGCAAATGGGTTTATAATTATATTTCCCTTTTCTTTTTAAAACAAATGGGTGTATCAAAGCTGTATTTAAAAAAAAAAAAAAAAAGAGCTGTATCAAAGCCATACAATTTAATAAATAATTGGCCACATACATTGGGCTCTTTGAATTATTGATTTCATTTGGCCTTTTTAATTGCTTCCCAATTGATGCATGAATGGGTATAATTAATTTTGTGATATTAATTTATATGAATTTAGTTTATTTTAGTTTATATGAATTTTGTTGATTTTAATTTATATGGGTTTAGTTGATTTTGTGATTTTAATTTATATGGATTTCGTTGATTTTGTGACTTCAATTTATATGGATTTAGTTTATTTTAATTTATATAGATTTATGATGTTTTGTGATCATATAATTGTATCGTATGATTTTTTTTTTTAAATTTTTTTTATAAGTTTGACTATCGATCAACCATTTGATTGTTGACTAATGATCAAATTGAGTACTCGTTGAGCAGCCGATAACTCACTACTCGCTGTCTCACCAGTCGAGTAGCGAATAGCGAGTTTTGAAACCTTAGTCGTAAACCCCTTTCACAACATGCATGATTTGCACGTTGTCATAAGTGACCTATGGTAATAGAAAACTCATGCATATTGTCTTTTGCACGTTGTTGTAAGTATAATTTCTTATAGTGAGACATAAATTTTAATGAAATCTATTTAAATTTTTATTAAATACACTCAAACTTTTAAAATATTTTAAATTCCAATGAATTTTAGATTGAATATAGCCCCCTTAATATTACTTTGAAATAGAAAATTGTAGTAAATTCATATGTTTAAGTTGAAAAAATCAATTACATCCAAAACACCTAGGGAAGTGAAATTATTATTAGAAGCATAAAAACTTCACACAATTCACCCTACTCAACTCAACCAGATAACAAAACCTAACACCTCCTATTGTCGACAACCATGCTCGTGTTTAAGACCCCTTTCAACAATTAATCCATCAAGTTTTCTTATTCTATGTATTATGCCTTGATGTCACCAATGCTTAAAATTTTGGCATCCTTAGCAATGGTTGCATCCAGGTCTTCAACCTTTCCCCCACCACTCCCACAATCTCCTAACTAATTGTCTCTTTCGACACAATCAATACGGTTTACAACATCTCTTGATCCAAATCCAATGATTACTTCCTCATCGTCACCATTGCCAATGACTCTAACAAAATCTATATCGTCATTTTGTGTCAATATCTTTGTCTTCATCTATCTACTTCTGTTTTCAGTGATGGAAATCTAGTAATCTTTGGGTTTTCAATGAAAATCTAGAGATTAACTCAATTGGTTTTTCTTTAAGTATTATTTATTATTTTAAATAAATTTATATTTTTAATTCTATTTTCTTTTTAATTCAAACCACTTGACCACTGTTAACCAATAACTTTAATGGTCAATGGCTATCCGTTGATAATCAAATTATAATAAACTTATAAAGTTTACCCCACTTGTAAACAATTTGGAATCATACAACTAACTTGTAATTTGCTCAAAAATTATCAAATTTAAACTTAAAATTAAATAATTAACCTTAAATTATCTTACATAAAACAATTATAATTATTAATTATTATAAAATTATATTAAAATTCCACCGCGAAAAAGGCTAATGATTCCAAAGCAATCTGCCTATCTCCATCAATGGCAGAAGAAGAAAATTCAGTCACTACTCTAAAAGATCTTATGTTAAATACAAGAGCAAACCCACTATAGGGTTAGGGGAGGCATGTGCTCCCCCTAAAATTTGGAAAAAAATCGGATGGTAGGTGAATTTTGTAATGACATATGAATGAAAGATTTGGTAATTGGTTCATGACTTTCGAAAAGTAAGGAAATAAATTCATTATTTTTTGGTAATTGGTTCCGACCTTCTATGTTTTTTTTTTTTTTTCTTTTTCTTTTTAAGAATTGATTTTGTGTTTTGTTTTGTGGGAAAAGCTATTGTCTCCATAAGGGTACTTTGTTTTTAGTACTAAATAACTAAGGGCATGTTTTATTAGCATCAAAGAACTGAACTAATGTTTTTTAACACTTTTTTACTGTTCAATTTTTTAATGACAAAAATACGCTTATTTTAAAATGTTAAAAATCTTGTGTAAATTTTGAGTTCGTGTCACCAAAAATAGGTTGTGGTCCACACCCTATATGCATGTGGTCCGCACCTTTGTGCGTATGGTCTGTGCCTATATGGGTGTAGTTCACGTCTATGTGTGTGTGGTCCACACCTATATGCATATTGTCCGCGCCTTCATGTGCATGTAGTTTATGCCCTTATGTGCTTGTTCTCCTCACCTTTATGTACATATGGTCTGCATCTATATGCATATGGTATGTGCCTTTATATGGTTGTTGTCCACGCTCTAGTAGTGTGTAGTCTGCCCCAGTATAAGGCGCGGTCTACGCTCTAATAGGATACATATTTTCTGTCTCTTTTAATGGTGCCTAAATGAGAACTTGTTTAGAGATACATTATTTTCATTTTCATTCTCTTTTGTTTGCGTCCTATTAGGATGTTATTCGCAATAAATCATTGCGAATATATCTTCAACATCATCAACCATCCATTTTATCTATTCTCTCACAATAATATCATCAACAACAATTATATCTATCAGTAACATCAATGATAACTGCATCCATCAATAACATCAACAACAACTATATCTATCAACAATATTCATCAACAACCATCTATTTCCTAGAGTCATTCATTTTATGCGTTTGGTGTCTGGTTCGTTGAACTCGGAACTAGACACTAAACACACATAAAAAAAAAAGAAAAAAAAAAAAGAAAAGAGTTGTTGCTGATGGACGAATGACGATAGAGGAGGACACGACAAAGAGAAAGAGAGAGATGGAGGAGCGAGAGAAAGAGAGATGACAAGGAGAAAGAGAGAGATGGAAGAGCTAGAGAGAGAATTGATTTGAGAAGAGAGAGAGAGACGGTAGAAAACGGGAGAGAGAGAAGGGAAAAACCAAAAAAATTTATAAGGTTTTTTTTTTTTTTTCAAATTTTTTTAAGAAAAGTATTAAGGTATTTGCATTCAGGTAGATACTAAAAAACCTAAACTCAATTATTCGGCACTAGTAAAATATGTCCTTCGTTCTTTGGTGTTATTTCGCACTATTTACTCTTATTATTATTTATTCTAAAAGCTGTCTGTCTGATTTGTAAAAATTATGATGATTTATTATTGTTTGTTATGATTGTCTAAAACTGTAAAAGTTGCCGCCACATCTTGCTCTTTATTTATTTATTTATTTTTTTTCAATTGTTTAATATTTTTTTAACAATATTATTTATTCCTCCTATTTCTAATACAATTGATAAAAAAATATTTTTGATATTTAAATTGTCTTCTTGCTTGCATATGTAGAAAAAGATATTTTTGACAAAATTGATTGAAAAATTATAATGAAACGATTTTAAGATATGAAATCTTATCAAGAAAAATTAAAATTTTACGTAATTTATGTTATTTTTTATTTTTATTTATTTTAATGATTTCATTAAAATTTTTAAGCACAAAACTCTTTGTTTTGTTTAAATATTATGTATATTTTATTTTATTTAAACTATTCATGTGTCCCTTCTGAATAAATTTTCTGGGTCTGTCATTGGTTAAACACACACACACATACATATATACACATATATATAGGTTAAATTTGTGGGATTTTTTCTTCCTGGTTTTGTTCCAGATGTGGCTAGCTCTCATAGAGGTAAAAGAAGATCTTTGTCTACTCTAGTGGTAGTGGAAAAGACCATCAATGATGAGAATGTATATCTCACCGCATGAGATATTAGCCTTTGTCGATCTCCTCCCACTAGGAGAAGATCATCGGAGCCACCCCTACCAGAGGTCGTGGAGTTGGCTTTTTTTGTTTTTGGATACTGGGAAAGATTGATTGATGAAAACAGTGCTGAGAACATTGAGTTTATATGTTTCTAACATTTTCTTCTTCTATGCATAAGAGTGTTTCCAGTGATTGTATTGTTGCCGATGTTTTGTTTTTCAAAGTGGTTGCTAGACATCTTTTGCTGTTAAACTTGGGAGAAAAAAAAGAAAAAAGAAAACAAAAAAGTATTTCAAAATAATATGGAATTGCCCCTTAGAAATTTTCTTTCTTGAAGATTAAATACGTTTGAAAAAAAGATTGAGCCTTATATTTATCCTATTACAATCAAAAAATAATTTACCACGTGTAGAATCTAATATATTATTTCCGTGTGGGTGTCTAATTATTATTAGTAATATATAAATATTAAAAATTACTAGAATTGAATCAAGAAAAAACAAAAAATTTTACTTTTGGCCTAAGAAACGTTATTTATTTCGCTGAACTTTAATCTTTTTTAGTCTATTTTCAGCTCTTAAAACAATTCATGTGCGACATTGAATGTGAAAAGTGAAATATCATTTATAATTTTAAGGATTAATTTTTTTTTTCAAATTAAAAATCAAACCATCTATAACTCTTTTTAAAAATATCTGTTTATAAAAGATCTACTTTTAAAAAATTTACTTGAAAAAACTATAAATAGAGCCTTATTCAGATTAAAGATAAAATTGTATCTATAGTTTGAAACAACAACAACAACAAGTGCAGGTCAAATGTAGGAACGTCAAACATTTGAGCACTCCAAAGTGAAAAAAGCGCCTCTTTATTTTCCGAAAAGACACATTAAATCACAAGTCATGATTCATAAGTTGTTTTAGGTATTCTATGCCTAAAGTTTAAGTATTTGCATAATACTTGATCAATCTGGATGTTTGACTAATTCTTTCAATTAGCTAATTAGTTAGGCTCATCTGGTCCTCCGGATTGTATTAACAGAATAATATCAGCTATCAACGTCGATGATCTCTCAAGAACAATTGAATTCAAATAATCACATAATATAATTATAAATAAATAAAAACGATAGTGTAATTAGGGGCTTGATAAGATACTTGACAGTAAAAACTCGTAGAGTATTTCACGGTGGAGTTTTGGTAATAAGTCCCCTAAAAGGCCACCACGGAAACCCTAATCTAAGAGCTCAACTAGACAAAATCTTCCATCCCCATAATAATGACTTCTTCCTATTTATTTAAGAGTCATCACAGTTGTTTCTTCCTCATTTTAAAGCTATCCACCACCCACGTATTTATACTAAATCCTCCATCCTTTATGAAATTTCCCCATAATAATTACTTCTTCTTATTCATCTTAAGAGTGATCAGAGTTGTTTCTTCCTTATTTTAAAATTGGGTTTGACTATTTTATCCAATTATTAAGCTTATCCGTCAATAAAAGCTCTTGGATTGATTATAAAGGTGATCATTGAAGTCAATCTAAAAGCTCTAATTGATAGGTAAGATTAATAGTTGGATGAGGTTGTTAAACCTTTCAAAACTATCAATTTCAAAACTATCAATCATCCATGTATTTATTCCGATAATGAAAGAAAACGACTTTCATAAAAAAAAAAAAAAAAAAAAAAAACCTATCCACATAAAATTTACGAAACTGTATTTGATGGGTTTGAATCCTCTTGAATTTGTTAAAAACATATGATGTCTGTGTGTATAGTGCATACTATCCAGGACTAGGACAATGCCAATATGTTAACTAAATAGTTTAATAAGTAATTAGACTTAAAGGGTGCATTTGATAGATGAGATTAGATTGGATTGAATTAGTTTAAATCGACTGAGGCTGAATTAGTAATATAATATGTTTGGTAAGTTAGTGTTGAATTAAAAGTACTAGTATCTCTTGATTGGGGTAATATTCAATCTTATCCTATGTATTGTTTGGTGGAATGAAGGGATTAGATTTCACCAATCCGTAAAAGGTTTCAATACTACAAATATTGCATTCATATTACCCATTGATATGGTGGGTTTTGTTATATTCGGTGTTTTTAGTATTAGAAATAATATTATTTTATTATAAAACTAATTATTTTGCTAGGATATTTTACTTTTATGTTAATTTATTACCTAACAAATCATAAAAATTCTATTTATATTAAAAAATTATTTTATTAAAAATATTTATAAGAAATTATTTTACTAATATTTAGTTTAAAATAATTTTATTTTATTTAAAAATGATTGAAAATAATATTGTTTTTAATTTAAAAAATAATTTTATTTAATTTCAGTTAATGCAACCCACTTCAATCCTACAATGCATCAAACGAAAGATTGGATTCAATTTAATCCAATCTAATCCTATATAACTACCAACCATAGCCTCGGAGTTATTCGGCTAAGGTGAGACTATACAATTCGTTTTTTTTTTTTTTTTCCTATTAATTGATGTAATTATCTATTAATAAATAATTTATAATACTATTATAATAGTATAAATTAGATATATTACGATAAAAATAATTATTTTTTAAATGAAGCTTTAATATTTATAATTAAAGTGATTTAATATAATTTTATTTTATTAAAAGTTAATTGGAATACTGATATTTTGTTAAAATTTTATTTTAAATAATTTTATCTTCATTATAATTAATTTTATAATCTTATCATATCTGAAAATTAATTTAATCCCATTTGTAATCATCTAATCCTAGAATATACCAAAATATATGACTATATTAATTTAGTCTAGTCCAACATTACACCTAACACCTTGCATGACTAATTTTGTCTAATCTCATTCGGCACCAAACATCACAATACTAGTTTAGTTCAATCCTATCTTATCCTATTCAATCCCCAAAAAAACAAGCTCAAATCTCAGTAAAACAATACAATTAGGCTCACTTTAAATAAAAAAAAAAAAGATAAATAAATAAATACATTTAGGCTCAGCACCTTCAGGATTATAAAGGTAAAAAGGCACCTTGTTACATGGAATAAACAATCTCCTGAAGGCATCACTTTAAATTGGTCCCTCAATCACACAGCATATAGAAAAGGGTGGTGCAGTTAACTAATAGCCTAACAAGCAACACAACCATGAAAAAGCTTCAGAAGAGTCTTCAAAGAGAGTTAGTTTCTAACTATTCAACCATTACTATGCAGAAAACATCATGTGATGTAAGTCTCAATACAAATGCACTTCCAGGATGTACAACTTTGTACACGAAATGATGAAAACCTAAACCGAACACCAACAATGATGTTACCAATGTTTCTAGCAGAAGAATATCATATGCCAGCCAATAACCCATTCTAGGATAAGCTCCTTGTAAGCCAATTGGAGATTTATGAACAACAAAAGAAATGCTTTATGGGTCTACTTCGCCATGTTGTTAAACTTCTCTAGCAAATTTTACGACCCTCATTAGTCATTATCGACTAAAAGGAACAAAAAGAAATATATTCTACGGATAACGCTAAACAAATGGGACCAAGTATAGTAGTCGCCAGAGATCACCAAAATATGATGGAAAAGCTCTAACTCAACTACATTTCTTGTCATTATCACCCCCCGCAAAATCTACGACTTTTTACTACATGACACCGAGATTTCATTCAGTCTATTCAATCAGCAACTTCTTGCATTGCTTTCTGTCTCAATACCCAGCCTCTTCTTCTCCTTGAGGATTTCACTTAGAGATTTTGGTCCTTGGAATTCTGCTGCTGCACTGCTCAAACAGCCCACTTTCTCAAAGTAATCCCCACGTTCTTCAGCCTTTTTCTTCTCTTCCTTGATCTCAGCAAGGGTCTTAGGTCCTGCAAATGTAGTAGAAGAAGTCTGCATAGATCTACTCTCCCTTGAAACTAGTTTCCTTGGGACTTCAGATGAATGAGAGTGTCGTTTAGTCAGTCTTTTTTCCTTATAATGCTGCCAGGACCTACTAGAATGAGAATGCATAAACAACTCACGCCGGTAAGCACTGTTTAAAAGAGTTCCATTATTTCTTTGCAACTTCATATAGTTCTTTCCAATTTGTGATGCCAATCTTCCACAGAGCCGCTGACTCATTCCATGCCTTCTAGGCCTTTCTTGGCTTCGACTCATCACTCGAGTGGATTCATGCCTCCTTGATGAATGAATAATTGGATTACCATCAACCACTCCGCGTTTCCTCAAATACTCTCGAAGATCAATAAAACTACGGTCATTAAATGATTTCTTTGTCAAGAATGTTCTCTTTCGAGACAATATTGAATCCAGCATCCTTTTTCTTGCGTAGTTAGGAGGCTTTCTGACATTATCAAGAATGTGCTCATTATCAATTCCATCAAAATCATCACATGCATTGTGTTCATATAAGAATTTCGTATCTGGATACATCGGGTCATACTCAACTGGGTCTTCAATATCGTAACCTAAGAAATGACAATTAGCTTCTCCGTGCTCCCTACTAGTGGCAAGTATGTAATCAGTTTCATCCTCGTATCCCAAATTTTCCGATCTATTATCATTATCCACAAGCACATCAAATCCTGGGGAAGATTCCCACCGATCCTCGGGCTCAATATGGTCATGCACTTGCTCATCAGAACTCGGATTAGTGAATAGATGAGATCTAGTTTGGATAAAGCCTTCTGTTGGAACCATGGAGGCTGACTTAACTATGACAGCTTCTTCACCCTCAGTCACAAACATATGTGGCAAGGAACTTGGCATAATTTTGGGTGAGGATTGCAGAAGATCATACTTAGACTGAACTCTCGTATCCACTGCTGGCTTTGAGGCATTTTCCAGTAGAGTTGGCTGTGTTTTGGCTGGAGCTATCCCTACATTTCCTGTGGAAGTCTTATTTTCTGAAAGAAGTTCATCAGCAATGGCAGAGGTTGTCTTCAATGATTTCCCACCAGCTGCACCACCATCAGGGTCATGTAAAAAAGAACAATTATCCCCTTTGTTGCAGAAGCCACTGAAGTAAAAATAACAGCGAACACTGGTCTTGTTGTTCATAGGTCTAGAAGATTCATATGGAAATGGGGCAGACTCAGGTGGTGCTGCTTCAGGTCCATGTCCATCCAATGGCTGCACCGAAAAAGAAAAGGTCTGAGTAACATTTTTTAAGAAACCCACAATCTTGAAAATTCAGAACATAGCCTTCAATCAGTACATGGCATCCTACCTACACCCCCATACAAAAAAACCAAATAAAAAAAAAAAAAATGTAAAATGTCTTGCATGTCAAATACCATCATTGGCCAATGGAATAACTGACTGTCCTATCAAAAGACTAAAGCTTTTGCATCCCCCACTTTCCCACCATGGTTTGACAGCACCAACTACCCAAACAAGAGTAGGCTTGAAACAAAAATTGCATTTGGCCGCAGTTCTTCAAGTCAAAAGCTCAATGCCAATTTTCAGATCTATCTTTCCACAAATTATTCTATGCTTCCATCACCTCAGAAAAGTGGAGCTCACCATAGACTTGCTTGCAACACATGATTCAGGAAGAGAAACTCAAATTAATGTACATCTTCAGTTCAACCTTCACTACACCTTAACTTCTTATGATGGAGTCAAGACATCCATTTGTTAACTAAGTTCCTAACTAACTCAACCACTCACAGAACATTTTGACAGGTAGAATTTCCACCCACCAAAACTTTTCAGTCTTACAGCCAATGCGTTGTAAAAATCTGACAAGAAAGCAACAAAACCTATGTTCTGAAAGAAATTTTATTGACTTGAGCTTTTGACAAAAGAAAGACTTTTAACCCTCAAAGAGTCAAAGAACTGTAACCCTCAAGCCAACCAAAGTGCTAGTACAGAACACTGCAGCATTCCATCGCATACATCATTAGGATGAAGATATTTCCAAGGCACGAAAGTACGAAACAAAATGCAGGTCAAGATGATTGTCTTAAGGGTATGACATTCAACTAATCATAACATTACGAGACATTCTCACCGAAATTCACAATAACATTTGAAATGAAATCTACATTTCACAAAAATGAAGAAATTTTGGAAGCTTACAGGATGCCTAAAAGCACAGGTTGGATTAATACAGTTGCCAGCCAACCAGTACCAGCAATCCCTTGGGTTATGCCTTGCAATTTCATTGTGGCGATACTCGCAATCCATCCCCTGAAACAAAACATAAAAATCAACGAACAGGAAGCCCGTACAATTTTGTATTAGTGAGTTGAGTTAGTAAATCTACTTATTTCAGTTGCAATTGAACACGATGTGGTGTTAAAAATGATATGAAAATGAGCATAAATGGTTAGAGATTGAAGGAGTAGATCATGCAATATCAATAACAAAAACCCTAGAATTCACATGTAGAGAAAAGAAGAAGAGGATTGAAGATGGGAGAGTAGAGACCTTCTTGCAGGTGAGAGGAGAGGCGAGGAAATACACGCAATCAGTGTTCCGCTTTTGGAGTAGTTCCTCCATTCGAGAGAGGCAGATCACATCAGACTTAGAATTCTGGTGATTCCATGCGGACCTCCACATTACATTTGTGTTTTCTTGCTTGGCCACCTTTTATCTTCACCGCCTTGCCCTTATGGCTTTATGTTTTCAATTTTGATTTGGGTAAGGAGGATTTTGCTCGGTTGGCTAAGATTATTATTGTTGAATAACTTTATTCAATTAATAAGATAGTTAAATCGAAATTATAAATTTGTCGGATGTAACTGTAAGTTCGGTTTTGGAATTTGGAATACAACCATCACACTCACTTGAATATTATGGAGTTTAGACCTTAATAATTTGGATGTTTTAATGTGAGATTTTTATATTAAATTATTTATAGTTAAATTAAAATTTTAGGTTCATATGAGTAAACAGTAAAATTAACTAATTAAATCCCCAAATAAAATTAAAAGACGTCATAAATTGTGAATAGGTTTGAAAGGGATGGCAAGTAGGATGAAAGTTGGATGATCAATTATTAGGGAAACCCAAAGTAGGGCAAAATGAACAAATGGGTATGCAGATTCAGTGTTGAAGATGGGGACAGTCAGATCAAATATGGTATATGTAGTTGGGAATACTATGATTATTATTTATTACCCTACAGCCACACCATTGCAGCCTTAATCAAGACAAGGCAGGGGTGCATGTAGCTTATCAACACTATGTTTAGTTAATGTCTGTGTGACTGTGTCTGACCTCTTCTGTTGCTGTCAAAACTGAGTTAATCCCTCCAAGCTCTGGCTACTAAAATATTCCGTGGACCCACAACTTCTTGTCTTCGTTATGTAATCAAACACAAATCCTCTGCTGGTCGTCTTGATCCACTTACATTTGGTCATTAAAAATAAATAGATGGAGCAATCGTTTATTTCATTTTCCTTCTCTTACCCCCACCAAAGTCACCACAATGGCTTTTCACATATTTACAATTTACATGAAGACCTTTGAAAGTCAAAAGAAATACAATATGCAGGTGCAATTGACATCATCTTGGAAAGTGTTTTTCCTTTTCCCACTTGCCGTCGCTTAAATCTTGTTATACAAATGACGGCCCGGAAGATGAAATATTTGGCTGGGTGAGGAATGAAAACAAAGAGACAAATGTCGGCCACCCCTTTCCTAAATTTCTAAATGGCCAACTGTATGCAAAAAAATCAACCAGCAAAGGATTTGGATCCAAACAGGATATTTTTTCAAACATTTTAAAATTGGCCCATGACAATGATCCACGTAAAATGAGTCAATGACACTGAAAGCCGCCTTCTTCCAAAAATCAACTTCAGATCAGTGTAGGCTACCACACTGTTATCCAGCACAGTATACCATTCCCATATCATTTGACATGCTGGGCTTCTGACTCCTATATGCTGATTTAATTCAGTGTATCCAAGTTCTTTTGAGTATGTTACCTCGCTGCAGCTGAGCAATCAAGGAAGCACATGAAAATTAGAAAAACATTTTTAAATCACTGGTTGACATCAACGAAAAATCACGAATGCATGTCAAACCACTCCCTATGAGCAGTCTTTGGCATTATCACCAAATATATGTTTCATCATCCCAGGAGGGTCGCATGCCTAAACACGAAGGATCAAGAGGTCAATTTCTCAAGAAAGTAGCAGCAATTAGAAGGAACTTATATTATAGGCAGGCAGGGTTTGTGACTTTTGTCATGTATGATCTTGCAGATATTTTCTATGCATCGGTTACCAGCAGCTTTAATGTGGTTTATAAGGGAATTAGGTATATCCTCGAGAAGTCCAACTCTCAAGCAACATTAAACAATCTGAACTTATATTTATCTATTTAACCTGAAAAAAACTCTTCTAAGTTCTATAAATACAGAAAAAGTATTACTACTGGCATGCTGAAAGTGAATTCTACGTACAAGCTGTTTTGCTTACTCCTCAACACGGAGAACCGTGCCTCGGGTCTAAGTATGCTGTCTGTACCATAATATATCGGTGAAACATTTAAGTGCATTTAGGGTCGTGGAGAAAAATAACAAAGACACTTTCTAGGATAAGAGTATCATCACAAGGGCCAAGCACGCCTCTTAAGATCATATCCTTTGAGATGTAACCTGCACCTCCTTTCCTATTTTTTAATGGATTGTCAGTAGTGCAGAGTATCTGGATATTTGAGCATGAGAAAAAAGATTCTAATTCTAGAATACATCCATTTTTTAAATAACATAGCAGCAAATTTCCTGCTGACATAACTGGCACGTCCAAATTTTGATAGCTAGCTGCTAGTTTATCAAGCTTCTGTTTGAGCAATAAGTTATCTTGAGAAACATTGGCATAAAGCAGTGACAACCATTAAGATAAAAGTCAATGTTATGCAATGATTTTGAACAGAAATGTTTGTCAAGTAGAGGTATTCACCAAGAAAAATTAGATATATTGCTCTAAAGGAATAATTGCATGTACACCAAGTGTCCTAATGTGTTTATTTGATGGTAAAAAGTGTGTATAGTAATATGCTTACACATGATCGACAGAAAAGATGATCCCAATTACATATGTATGTGGGGATGTGTGTGCACCAAACAACCATATTTCTTCTACAAGGGTTAATATTTAGCACATGTAGTTGTCAAATTAAGCCAAAAAATAAAAAAATAGACCAAACAACGACAATCGCGACAGAGAATCATAGTTGCAAAAAGATACCTATATGCTTTGCCTGAGAGTTGTGATCAGGATTCTTCAATGTACTGTAAATTAATTGAAGCGTTGGACTGATACCCATAAGCGGCAATCTGGAAGAACACACTACAAATGCACTTCAATCTCACAATTTTATTAACTTGAATAGCATCACAGTAATTGATATAAAAAATTCCAAAAAACAAATAATTTGAATCAAACATTTAAATGCTAAGGGAAGCACATCTCTACAAGTAGTAATATTAATAAAGCGAAGGATATGCGATTGACTGCCACTATTATTTTTAATATCAGGTAAGAACTGATCCTACAAGCTAAAACTCACGCTAGTTATCACTGTTTAATATGCGGCAGACCTGGATGGATGGCATGGGCAAGTAAAATAAAAAATTTCAGGGCAGCCTTACAGTCTTAACCTTCTTCTATACTAATAATAAAGCATTAATAAACAGCAACATATATTCCTATCAGTGAAATAAGCTTTATGGTGTCTAACATTGGACTTGAATATATAATGAATGAGAGATGTTTTTCCCAGAAATTTATTTCAGTGCAATAAGCTATATATTTATACTTGTATTAAGATTAAATTTTTTTTTAAAAAAAAATTGTTTTTATTTTTCGCCAAACATTAGACATCATTAGAAAGTGCACTTGAAGCTTGTCCTATCTTAGTTCAATCCCGCAAAGAAACATGGTCTATCTATATTTTAGAACTGAAAAAAATCTTCTGAAAGGAGAAGTTCATACAATACTGTATTTGGTATACTGTTTTTCTCTAATTGACCTTTTCTACTTTTTAATTTTTCTTAATTCACAAAACACTTATAGAGTTGAAGACAACCCTAGAAACCTTAACTGAATTCGATGTAAACTGAAACTTATGGGCTACATTAATCTCTTTGAACTCCATGTTGCAAATAACGACTTCATCTTACAAATACAGTATGTAAGTGTAAAGCAAAACTCTACATGCTCTGTGAGCAACATATATGATTAAAGAAAAAAAAAATAGTCTCACCCTCACAGGTACTGTTGAAAGAACACCAATCTCAGCTCAGCAATCATGCATTGTAAACAGGAAATAGTTCAATGAACCAAAGTAGAATTTGAATAGGAACCCCTATGGCCGTATGACGTATTTTAGATTTCCTTCATCACCATGTCTGAATGGGGTCCTGCAGTTAAAAGAATACATGAAAGTCTGAAGAAAGAACCCCTATACATTCTCAAAAGCGAAACTTTTGCAGAAAATCAGTTTGACTTTTACAACAAGCATCTTGGATAAAAAATATCGGAACATACCTTGTAAGGACAGATGAAGCAACACCCAAACCTAACTCGGTGGATGCATCAAATGAAAACCTAACATTTTGAAAAATAAAATTAGGAGATAATTACTGTAAACAAGCTTTTTAAACTTAAATAATTGGATATTGAGACTTTGTAAGGAAACAATTCCACTACTATTTACACACTGCTTGTTACAGTATTCAAACAAATTGTTGTTAAAACATGTAACACAGGGAACTTCTCAATCCCTTGAAAAGGACAACATTGCCATATTAAAGAATTATATTGAATATTGATACTTTGTAAGGAAACAATTCCACTAAAATAAGGTTATTAGAAGGACTGCATGGCATAAAACTTACTAACGAATTATATTGAAGCTTCAACAGACATCAAGTAACATCTCATGAAGTGGGGAAAATGACATTTGCAATGAACATATCACTTGTATGGTATCTAATGGTCTGAGACATTGCAGTGGGTTCTAGAAAACAAAATAGAATGGATTAAGAGGGAATAACTTTATCCATTGCAATAGAAGCAAAATTTTTAACATCCATTTCGGCAAACTACAAAAACGTTAAGGAAGAAAAAAAAAATCCATGAAAAATGAACATATAAATTATTGTGTCATACTGAACAATGACAAACATGTGAAGTTATAAGACCACCCTAGCCCCTGAGCTTTCAATGAGTCATTAAGAATTTCACAGAAAAATAACACAAAATGCATAAATTGGTTCTTAATAGTCAGGCTTTGACATGAAATTTGATAATGAAATCATTCAACTGAAAATAGAAAAATATAAGTCATGAGGCTCATGACTTTTTCAATGATTGAAGTGTTCTTTACTGGCTTCAGTAGTACAACTAGTACCTGATAAATCCAGTCGGTCCCTTCTTCAGCTGATGGCCTTTCTGAGATATAGTGTAAGTGCTAACCCTTGCTTTGAATTTTGAATTGCAATATGTAATGCAACAATCACAGGTACCTTGTTGTGTTGCTCCTTGATGTCACGAGCTAGGAGTTTAAAAACAACTCAGAAGACTACTCTGTCATGTGTGGTTCACCCACCCTTATAAACTCAAGATCCAACCCACATCTATTCAAGCTTGGATTGTGACATTTACACGGAACCAATGACAGCAAATGAGACTATGGGTGCCTTGTATCACTTAGTGAGAGATTGATCTTGTCATGGATCAAGATATCTATCAGATGTGAGATCTATAAACTAATATGTAGTTCACCAAAGTGTTTTGCTCTTGTCCAAACACAACAAATGAATATTACAATCTTCATATTCCTTTTGAATGAACATAATCACAGATAATTTTCACTTATTCAAGGTCTCAAGTGTTCATGTGTTATTATATTGCAAATGCTCTCTCTCTCTTTCTCTCTCCTCTCTCTTTTTTTGAAATTTCATTTCTAATCCCAGGCATTCTGTCATTCTCCAAATCTCCTCACATTGTGGATGGGACTTGTCACTTGATGAAAACCCATGCAAACCATCCATATCACCAACATCAACCCAACTGAATCCCACCTCCTTCTTTACTCCTTTCACTTTCATCCCTCTCCTAAGTTTTGCTACATTTTCCCAATCCCCTTTCTCAGCATACAAATTAGACATCAAAACATATGAACCTGATTCCGTAGGCTCCATCTCCATCAAAGCATCAGCTATCCTCTCACCCATTTCCACATTCCCATGTATCTTACAAGCTCCTAACAAACTTTGCAGCACAGACAACTTTGGCCCTCCTGGAATGCGAGCCACCAGCTCCTCTGCCTCCTTCAGTCTCCCTGCCCGACCCAACATGTCTACCATACAAGAATAATGCTCTGGGAATGGTTCAATATGGTACTCTTTAATCATTGACTCAAACAGCTGATTGCCTGTACTAACCATCCCTTTTCTACCGCAGGCTGTTAGTACAGAAAGAAAGGTAACTGAGTCTGGTCTGACCCCTTCCTTCTCCATTTCCTTAAACCAATTCATCACAGATTCATAGTCTCCATGCCTAGCATAGGCAGAGATTATTCCTGTCCAAGCAAATTGGCTCCTTTTAGGTGTCTCACTGAAGACCCTTTGGGACTCATAAATGCTCCCCCGTTTTGCATACATATCAAGTAAGGCTCCAGACACAATAGGATCAGTGTTCAATCCAAGCTTTATTATGAGAGAGTGGCACCATTGTCCATATTTAAGAGATATATCCTCTGCAGCACCAATTGCACTCAAGATACTACCAAATGTGTATTGGTTTGGTTTAGATTCCATAGTAGTTGACAAAAATGTTAGTAAAGCTGCTTGAAACAATCCATTTTGAGCATACCCAGAAATTAAAGCATTCCAAGAAATTATATCTCTGTAATTAAGCTCCTCAAACACCTTTATCGAATTATCCATGGCCTCAAACTTAGCATACATGGTGATAAGACTATTACAAACATTTAATTCTGACACAAAGCTAGTCTTTATGCAAAACCCATGAATCATCTGCCCTTCTTCAACCAATTTCCTGATCGATATGGCATGAAGTAGCCCAACAAATGTAACATCATTTGGACACACCCCATCTAATCTCATCTTATTAAAGAGAGACACAGCATCCTCTTCATTGATCGAGATCATTGTGGTCCAAGAAACTACATTGCGACCTCTTATTCTGTCAAATATCAGCTTTGCATCTTCAGTTGCCTCACACTTTGAATATGTTGACATCAAAACATTGCCAACAGAAACATGAGTACTGTATCCTGCTTTAATACTCAAACCATGTATCTGTCTCCCCATTTCTAAGTTTCTTTCGTGACCACAAGCTGAAACTGCACCAGTAAATGAGACATGATCAAGCCTTATCCCTTGTCTGACCATTTCAACAAATGCAGAAATAGCTTCCAACCCATAGCTTCCTACCTGAGCATACCCCGACATCATAGAATTCCATGATACCAAATCTTTGTTTGGCATTTCTTTAAACACCCTCCTAGCCTCCACTATACGCTCTAATCTTGAGTACAATGTTATAAGAGCATTCCCTACAAAAACCTCACTATCTAATCCAAACTTCACAACTAGAGAATGCAACTGCAACCCAAATAAAAGTCCTTCTTGGTCCAAACAAAAAGCAAGAATCGTACTATAAGTCACTGAATCAAAAATAATGCCATATGAATTCATTCTATGAGCAAAACTCAATGCATCTTCACTTTTCTGAAACCCAGAAAGAATAGTATTCCATGAAACAATATCTGGATCATTCAAGTTGTTAAATATACGTAAGGCCCAATCAAATTGACCAGATTTACAGTACATGTTCATTAATGAATTTGTAACTGTAATGCATGAAATGAACCCAGCAGCAATAGCAAACCCATGGATTTGGCATCCTGGCTTTTGGTTTCCGCTGCAAGCCTTGAGAGCGATTGCAATTGTAACTTCATTGATGCTTTTGTAGACATCCAATTGAAGAAATTTCTTGAAGATGTCAAGTGCTTGAAATGGATGACTTTTGTGTATACAATTGAGCATTGAACGATTAATGTCCAAAATATTTTTGTGAGATTTTATGCCAAATGACTGGTAACTTTGGCTGACCCTTGCAGTGTCTTGCAGTTTAAATTCATTCCACTTATCTGAATAGGTATCTGAAATTAAATAAAAATAACCATTGAGTTTATTGGGAAATTAACTTCGTCTTTAAAATAAAAACATTTCAAAAAATCAACTCAAATTACTGGAAACGGATGGAGGAAAAAAAAAAGAAGAAGCCTTTTTAACGTAATAATCTAATCTCAAAAAGTCCATCCAACCTCATCACTACATATCTAAAAAAAGAGGCTCACCAATTTTCGTACTTGTTTCTTCATAAATATGATCTAGATGAACCTATAATCGAAAAGCACAACAAATTTTAATTTCTGAATTCTGAAAAAATACAAACAAATTAATAAGGCAAGTGCAACCATATGAAGGGTGATCCACTTTTGTTAACACCAACATTCATTTCATAACTTGCATACAACATAATCCAAAACCACATAATAACCAAACAACTGTCCAAGAACATGCACCACCAACCAATTAATATATCTCCAAAAAGTTGATCAAACAAATTTCATTACATGCAAATACTTACATTAGCTTAAACAAACCCATCACCCCAAATATACTCTAAAAACATATAGTGCACCATACCATTCGCAGACATGAACTTGACAGAATTCATATTAGCAAATAAACAAGAAAAAAGGATCTAAAAGGTCCACAATGCATAGAGGGTAATTTATAAGAATACCCAAATTGGAGTTCAGAGAGAAATTACCAAATTTTGAGAGGAAGAATAGTGGTCAGAAGAGAATGAAGCAGAGCTTGCAGCAACTGCACTGAAGGGAAGTCGAAACTTATTGAAAGTGGAGGTGGGTTGGACTCCAAATGTGTTATTGAATCCAAATGACAGTCTCCTCAACAACTTCATCTCCATTTTCAAATAGAGAGAAAACAAAGGGTTTTGGTTTTATTATCAACTCTTGAATGTAGTCCGAGGGTTTAAGAACCAGAAGTTTGCAAAAGGAGATATTTTCTAACATGACCCTATGCTTCGTTATATTTCACAACTCTGGAGGATTTTTTAGGAAATTATTCAAATGATTATTATTATTTTTTTTGAAATATATTCAAATGATTATATATTTCGATAAAAAAATTAAATATCGATTTTGATAAAAATAATGGGCTTTTAAATATATGAAAATATTGATAGATATATTAGAAATGCTCCCAATATTGCTGACACCCTTACACTACAATTTTTTTTTTTTTTTTTTGGATATTTGTATTATCCATGTGACCGTATAATTTAAAATTTCAAAATAAGACATAAAAAATGTAAAAAATACTAAAAACAAATTAAAAATAATATCCATTAAAAAAAATGGAAACAAAAGGCAAATGGTCTTGATCTTCTATAATGAGAAGGCTCGTACTTGCTTTTACATGGATTAAACAAATGTATTGTTGACATAAAGATTAATTTTCTTGTTTGAATTTGTCTTTAAGGAATTATATGATGACTTTTTTTTTTTTCTTATTATTCTTAATATTCACTTTTAAAGGAATTAGATACATTTTTATAATTGAATGTTAATTACATTTTTCTTGTGTTAAGTATAATAATTTAACCTTTTTTTATCATATGTGGAGATAGACAAGGTGGGGATGGATCCATTTCATAATTCAAAAACATATCCAAATATGTTTCACTTATAATAGTGGGAATGAATATGAGGGTAAGAATATATATTTCAAACAACGTATCTATTTCCAATCCAATTGGCTCTATTATCATCCCTATTCCTAGATGTAAGAGGAGATCACTAGAGGTCTCCAAAATGTCAAAAACCTCACCAATTCTTCAGCAGTAACCAGACTACCTCTCAATTTTATGTTTTTTTTTAATATTATTTCATTTTTATTTTAAAATATTTTTATTATTTATGTATAAATGAGGTGAAGGGTTACAGTTCTTTTCTTTAACAGCAAAAATAGAATGTGCACGATATTTGCCAAAACTGAGGGCAATATTATTTAATTTAAATGAGCCTAGAAATTTTTTTCCTTTTCTCAGGAAATCCACAAGTTCATCAAACACTTCATAGTGGGCGGAAAGTGGCACGTCAAGCATCTTTCAAATATCAATTGGAGATCAGTGTAGGTCCTCACTTCTCAGTGTTATGTTTCGCATGGTATACATCATTCCCAAATTATTTGATATATTGGGCGTGGAGTCCTATTCAGCATTGTGCTTCAAATGAATTTATTTCACAAAATTTGGATTGGAAATATCGGAATTGGCTGCTTAAACGCCTCCATCTATCAAAATTTGTAAACCATTTGCTCTGTGTATCCAAGTTCTTTGAGTATGCCAGTGAGCTGCAGAGAACCAATTAAGGAAGCACATCAAAGTTAGATAAAAAGGAAAAAAAGAAAAAAAAACATTCGTACCATCGGCCTATGTCAATGAAAAATCACAAAATGCCATCACATACCTCGCCTTGTGAGCGGTCTTTAGCCTTATCACCAGATATATGTTTCATCATTCCTGGGGGGCCACATACCTAAACAAAATGGAGCAAGTGATTCACAGTTCCAAGTTAGGTAACATCTTATCCTAGTCCTCTCTGTTCATTTTTCAAGAAATTTTAGTGGTAGTTTTAAGATAATTATACAACAGACTAGGGGATTGTCCTGTAATTCTGCAGATAATTTCCATACAAGATTTGTCTAGCAACCTTAACAAGGTTTGAAACAAAAGGGTCTAAGGTGTCCTAGAGTAGCCCAACTCTCAAGCAGCAGTGGACTATCTGAAAAATTGTTTATCTAGATATAGCCTAAAGAAATACACGTGGAAAATTGATTAATTGCATGCTTATATTGAATATGTATGAGCTTGGCTTGTTACTCAAAATAGATAATCTGTGTTTAGGTCTAACATTATCAACTTAACATCATAACTGGATGAACCAGTAAAAACTTGTTGAAGGTTGAGATGTAAAATAACGAAGTAATACTTACTAGGACAAGAGTATCATCACCAGGGCCGGGCAAGCCTTTCAAGACCATATCCTTCGAAACGTAACCTGAACCTCCTTTCCAATTTTTAGATGGATTGTCTACAGTGTAGAATATCTGGAAAATTTGTGCAAAAGAAAAATAATTCTTATTCTACAGCATAACCATTTCTTTACCGTCTACAGAAGCAAAATATGCAGGAACAACAGGTACCTTCAAATTAGGATGGCTAGCTGCAAGAATATCAAGCTTCTGTTTGAGCAAGATATCATCTGGAGAAACATTGGCATAAAGCAGTGACACCTGTTGAGATAGAAGTCATTGTTATGTAATAACTTTGAACTGATTTATTAGTCAAGCAGAGGTATGTACCCAGAATGATAAAATATGTTTGTTCGAAAGAAACAAATTATCACTCTTACTAATGCAGGTGTATGCACCAAATGCCCTATTATAATTACTTGATGGTTAACAACACACTTAAACGCATGTTTATCTTTGGTCAAGAACTGTGTATACATGAAAGGAATCTTTTTCATTTATGCATGCATGTATGTACATGTGTCCTGTGCATCCACCAAGTGACATTACTTTTAAGATACATCATGCACGGCCTATGCAGTTTAAAAATCAAGGAAAGGAAAAAAAAAAAAAAAAAAAAAAGAAAAGCAAAACAATGAGTCAGAGCAGCAAGTTGTAGTTGCAAAAAGATAATAAGATATGCTTACCTGAGTGTTGTCATCCGGATTTTTAAGTATTGCCTCAATTACCTGAAGCATTGGAGTGATACCTGTGCCACCAGCAATCTAGAAGAACAAGATACAATTGCACTTCAAATGGGGTAATCACACAATTTTATTAACTTGAACATTATTGTATTATAAGTTTATAACAAATTTCCGATAAAGTTTCTTTGACCTAGACAAATTAAGTTTAGCTTTCTACATCAAAACTCATACCATGCCAATGTGTTTCTTCATGTTGGGAGAGTATCTAAGCTTTTCAATGGGCCTGCAAGGAATAAATGCATTTAAATATAGAAATGATTATAATATAATCTCTAACAATACTTCGTAAATGCGAATGATGTACCCTTTCACTTCAACCACATCCCCAGGTTTTAAGCTTGCAAAATGCTGACTCATCTTTCCCTCAGGATACACCTGCAAAAGTTTAGAAGTACAAAACAGAGTGGTTTATACGGGAGCATTGCATTAAAGGTGTAAAGCCATCTTTGAAGTATAATACGAAAACTGATGTCAGAACATGCATTCATAACAACATACCTTAATTAGTAAGTCAAAATATCCCTTAGAATCTGGGTCTGATATAGGAGTATACCTGAACACACAAGCACAATAAATAGAACCAGTTTTCTATAAACAAAAATAAGAGATACAAGCAAGATAGCTGATAAAAGAATCATCAGCTAGTCATTTCAGAACCAGCACCCTAGAATAAGAGCATAATTTTCATAATAGATTCTCCAGGCCACACAGCATTAATCACTGGTTAGGTCTCCTCACTACTCTTTGTCACAAGGAAAGAAAGAGAAGAATATGACATGGTAGTAGAAGCATTAATGCATTTAGAAAGAATATTAACTTGCCCCAGAATAACATTTGTTTCAATCTGACTTAATGCAGTTTCAAGCAACATGTATGAATCCCTTCTACATAAGAATGCAAATAATCACCTATATTAAAAATCAAGATAAATTTTCAAAACATTTAACCAGATACAGGCTCTGGTAATGGTCTTTCCTTAATGTTGAAACCCTCCATAAAAGCTATCAAACTCAATAAGAAAGCTTAATTGCCAAAGAACATAATCAACGCATCCAAATGTCACCAATTTAAATCTATCTTACTAATATGTACCTCATTTTGCTAAAGATATTTTTTATTCTTTCAAGTTCTAACAAGAAAAACAAGGTCTGTTTGTGGCTAGAATGTGAACCAACTAAACCTTTAAGGTGAGAAGGACTGCATTGAACTGGACTATTGCTGGTAATAAATTTGATAGGAACAGATAGGAATGTCTTGGACATATAGCTCTGCTTTGTGGTTGGTGGTCCTTCTGAATTGGACTATATTGTTTCTTTTATTTAACATAATAATTTGACTTGGAAAACTACTTAATTGCAGTTGGAGGCAAAGCCTATTGGTAACCACATCTTTAACAAGAGGTCTCAAATTCAAATCCCCCCACCTTAAGTAAGAAAATAAATGACTTTATTCACTAGAAAACTTATCTAGTAAATAAATCGCTAGAAACTACCAATAATTTATTGTCTATTGTTCTGATATTCCCTAAAAGTATACTTTTTCAGATATAAGTCTCATACTTACAACTTAAAACTTAATAATAATGAATTTTTTAAAAAAAAAAAAAAAAAATCAATCAAATAATTAAGTTTATATACGTAACCGTCTGCAGATTCATCAAAGGAAATCATGAATCTTAATGAAGAAAATACAAAATGCATATGAAAAAAAGGATACATTAAGATAGAATATATCATTAAAAAAAACAGAATACATACATAAAATTCAATTGAGACAGAATTGTGTAGGATGGTATACGAAGTTATTCACCTTTTCAATAAGTTAATTTTATCCTGGTTTAATTTTTATTGCCCTCCCATGACCCAAAAAAACAAAAACACAATCAATTGGATAACAATATCAGTCATTGGCATACACCAAAGTTTGGACTGGATCATAAATGGTCCAATCCAATCATGCAAATTGATAATGGCCGGCAGTTGTAACAAAAACAAAGTGGTGAAATAAACAATCATCATGTCTTGATTTTCTAAGATAATTAATGAATATGGTATAAATTTATACAAAAAGAAGGATAGAGTTTATGAATAATTAGTCGCAATAGTCTAGTCCATTGTTTGGAGCCTACCAGTTGAATATCGTAACCCGATTTTTTATCCATGGAGGTGTGGTAATGTTATTCCCATCAAAGACAATGCAAAATAAATTTTACATATTTATTTCTTATTTTTATGTTCTAATTCCTTGATCATTTTTTTAATAAAATTAACAGATGTCATATTTTTGCTTAATCCAAATTAATTTTCTTTTTTTAATGAAGTTTGTGAAATTTGCGGTATAAAAACTCAATTGCTTTGATTGAACTATTTATTTCCACTAAGTTTTTCATTCTTTGAAATTACATGATAAACAGGTGTGAAATTGTTATTTTTAACATACTATTATTGGAGACTAAAATACAAACTAACTAATTCATGTTCTACACACCACCCCTTAATAGGAGTGGTTAAGTAATTCCCTTAATCATAAAAGATCAAGGGTTCAAGTCTCACCCTTATCCTAAAACACAAGGTGCTGGTAATTTTCTCTGAATTCAATCTCCCCTTTCCCACCATATAAATAATAATAATAATAATAATAATAAACTGGAGACTAGGAAAAAGAAAAAAATTGACAAGTCAGATTAATGGGAGATTTAATTCGTAGATAATTTTCTTAGTGAATTGTTTGTTATTTCTAAATTCATCTAATTATGCTTATATTAAACAACAGTAACTATAATATAAGTCAATTCTCTCCAATTAAATCCTAACATATCTGCAACCAGTAGTTCAGCCAAGTCATACACACGAAACATGGTCTATATCAAACCAGAAAAATTACTACAATGAAGCTCACACAATCTCTGTATTTGGTTTATTGTCTCTTCTAAATCACCTGTTTTCTAATTTACTCCATAAATCATATTGTTCATAGACTTGAAGAAGAACCTAAAAGGAACAGTTGAATACTTTGTAAATGGAAACTTAAGAACCATTCATCACTCTAAACTTCATGCTGCTAAATCAAATATGGACGATATCATAAGAATACAGAGAAAGTGAGAACTAAAACCTTATGCACCTAATAAACAATGTATGATTCAAAGAAAATTAACCTCACAATAAAAATACAATTGGAAAGACACAAAGCTCAAGATCAGCGATTACGAGCATAAACAGGAAAAAAGAAGTTCAAATGAAACAAAGTCTGAAGAAGAAGACTTACGGCCGTATAACATATTTGGTTTTTCCTTCAGCATCTTGTCCTAAAGGAGCCCTGCATTTGCAATAACATATTAAAACAGTGAATGCTGAATCAGTGTTCATGGCATTCTAAAGAAAAATTCCCTATAAATGCTACATCAATTTTTTGTTGAAAATATGTTAAAGTTCTACAACAAGAATTGGGAATTAAAACAGTGGTATATACCTTGTAATGATGCATGAAGCAACATCCAAACCCAACTTGGCAGATGGATCAAATGCAAACCTGCCATTTTGAGGAGGAAAACAAAGCAAGAATTAGTCTGAATAAAACTTTAAAACTTATACTAGGACACTGGGGCTTAGTAAAGAAATTATATAAGTTTTTGTTATAAAAGGATTGTTTCCAACACTTATAATACAAAGAACTTTTCAATTTCTACAAAATGATGATTCACCCAAATTAATAACCTACTTGAGATTTAGTGAAATGCAACAAAGGGAGCGAGAGAGAGAGAGAGACCACTTTACAGAGATGTCTGCACACTAGCCAATGGTAAGATGTTGAGTTTAAACAAAAAAGATTAAGCAGAAATTATACACTGAGCATGATTACCGAAAAAGGTTATTGGAAGGGCTTAGTGGCATAATAGAAGCTGGATCAAAGTTTCTTCAAAATATACTTGATGATATGACATGCACCAAGTAACAAATCATGAAGTGGGGTAAAGGGCATTTGCAAATAAGCATATCACATATTCATTATGTTAATCAAGTGAAGCATTATAGGGGTTTTAACATAAGGAAAAATATCATTCCCCTCTGGCCTCTCCTGTGGTTTGACCAGATTGCAAGCAGACCATGGTTTCAAAATAGGCAGATACCTTCCATGCTGTTTAGTAAAATCCATTTACATTAATAGCTAAAGGTTGAAAAGGTGACATTATTACAACTCATTTTATAACAATTTAACAAAATTTAAGAATAAATAAAATATAAATAAATAAATATCATAAAAAACATATATATCTAGTTTATTCAAAAATGGAATTGAAAAGGTAGTGGAGGAACAAGGTCGCCCTTCTTTTCTCACATCTAGAAGCTAGGTGGTATCAAGTCCATCAGATTTGGGAACAAGGACTCAGACCTAGGAGGACATCAGGATCCTCTATTTTCGAATTCTGGAGGGAGGAGGGGCAGCCTCCAAACACTATCCTCCTTTCCTTATTTTAGTTGCTAGTTTAAGCAATTTTTTATTTTATTAATATTTAAATCTAGATAACAGTATTATTTTCATTTGGGATATCAACCTTGTTCAGTTTCCATTACCTTATTAGTGACTACAAGCAGGGGAGGTACTTGCTTATGTCAAAATCCCCGGGATTATAAGTTAGCCAAACCAAAAGAAGGTAATGAACAGATATCCCAAAACAAAATAGCCTGATTAAGGGTGAATGACTACATCTACTGCACTAGAAGCAAAAGTTTTAACTTATTCTGGGAATCTAAAAGTTAAGGTATTGCATGAAGAAAATTAGCTATAAAATACATAGCGTGCACCCTCTAGGCACCATGGTTTTAAACTTCATAGTGAAATCCACATGAGTTCACAATACCACAGCTAGTATTCTGATTTTAAGAAATAAAAATAACACAAGAAGAAGATACTCATTCTCTCATAATTATTTAACATGACATTTGATAATAATGAATCCTATGAAACTCCTTTACAAAAAGAGAGGGATTGAACCAAAAAAAATACCTGAACAAATGAGTGTTATGGCTGACCCTAGCAGTGTCCTGGAGCTTAAATTCAATCCACTTATCTGGATTAAGAGCTGATATAAGATAGAAACAATCATTGAGCTTGTTGTATTCAGCTTTAAATAGAACATTCATCAAACTAAACCAAATTTACAGAATCAGCAATTACTCTTATTGACTTAATCATCTAATCTTAGTGAAGTGACTAACTGCATTGAACCTCATAAGTCCAACTTTGGGAACAGAGACTCACCAATTTTCAGACCTGTCTCTTCTTTAATCTGATCCAGATGAACCTATAATTAAAAAGCACAACAGATCTTCAAATTCCAAATAAACACAACATAACTTAGCCATTCTAAGCTGAGGATAGCAAATATACTGTATGATGAACATGCATTAACCAACTAATATAACAACACATGCTAAAATATATATATATATATATATATATGTCACGACATAACAAACTTGCATCAGCTTAACAGACCCATCTGATGATACCAAAAATATAATATACAGAGTGTACCACGCCAAGCTCAACAATATAGTTACAAAAACAGCCAAATAGAGCATCACATTAACAAATGATTAAAAAGCAGTGCACATTGCATAAACGGTCATTTAAAGGAATACCCAGACGAGAATTTACCAGATTGGGAGAGGAGAAGTAGTAGTAATAAGAGAGTCCACCAGAAATGGCAGCAAATGCACTGATGGGGAGTCTGTATGTGTTGAAAGTGGACTTGGATTGGCCTCCAAAGGCCTTGTTGTATGCAACTGGAGTGGCTTTGGCCAGTCTCTTGAAGAACGTAGTAGCCATTTTGTCAGTTGAGTGAGGAGACAGCAAGCCCAGAATCAACACTGATGATGAGTGACACTGAGGGTTTCAGATTTTACATTGGTGTCGTTTTGCTTTTTCGCATTTTCAGTGATGACATGGAGGAATGATATGATGTGCTCGCGTTTGTTTTGCAATTAGTGAATCTGCTTGAGTGGAGTTTGATTGTTGGGTGTTGCATGACAGGTCATCGCTTTCCGCCATTACGATATCGCCACTTGTTTCGAGGATTGCATCGCTTTCCGCCATTACGATATCGCCACTTGTTTTGAGGATTGTTTGTGAGCGGAACCTGAAGGAAGTTTCCCACTAATGATCTCGGTCCCACTCAGTTATAATAGGTTCGAGTTTAGACGTCTACAATGGGCCAGATTGGGCCTATTGGCCAACTGTTTCAGGCCAATGCGTTTTGTAGGTTGTAGAGGTACGTCTCGAATTGGGCCCTTTTTTTTTTTTGGAAATTGTCTCGAATTGGTGTTTATAACACCTTATTGGATATAGAGGAGGTTATAAATTTTGAATGCGGTGTTTGGCAACAAAACTGTATCGAATAAGAAGTATACGGACAATGCACTACAATCAATGATTACTGGATTTGGCTAACCCATGGCTATCATGGGTTTTGAGGAATCCAGTGTCTCCTGGATTTAAAAGTTAGAAAAAATCACTTTCTCTTCCTTCATATATGCATAAGTTTTTTCAGATTTTTGTGCATAATTGTTTTGAATAAAATTTTGGTTGCTGGTGGTGGGTAACAGGTGCTGTATGAGGTCTGGACTCGTGGTTTATGGTATTTTTTAATATTTACTATTTCTATATAAAAATGCAATTATTTTTTAATGATTTTTTTTTTATTTTGAAAAATATTTTCTTTATTTCTGTCGACGAGAATAAATACTCGTATTATATTTATTAACATTGTATTTAGATTAATAATATAATAATGATTAATTATATTAATAATATACAACCCTATCATATATATATATACATTTTTCATCAATTCTATCATATATCAAAAATCAAATTTAATCATATTCAAACTGATTCAACTTGATCTATTTTAATTCAGTTTAATTCAATCCAACTCAACACCATATCCTATACTGAATATACATAGAGTGAGGATATGGGCTTTGATTACTCATGCAGCACTTAATGAAAGTGTGACAGCTCCTTGGATTTTTCTCTTCAACACGATGAGGTGTTAACACGTATATTCAGATGAGACGTTATGTGTCATTGGCATGGAGTAGCTAGGCTCGAGAGTAGGAGGTTTGCAACAGGATCGTGCGATGCGATTCCATCGAGAGATCATGTATAGCATTATAGGTCATCTTAATAAGACAAATTAAGAAGCTGACTGATGATGGTCTTTATTTCGCAATAAAATGATAGTAGGAAAAGATATTTGAGCTAATCCGTCAGATTATGCATGCGTGTCGCAGTTGTATTAGTTGCATGTCTGTGCTTTGCGGTTGGAGAGAGAAACATTTCACTCAATAATTTAGCGTTAACCAATAAATTTAGCCAACGACAAAACTTGTCCGCGCCATTTTCTCTTCGTTCATTCATCCACTCACCAACTCGGCCATTTCTTTACACAAACTCTTGTACTAGATATACTTGTTGAATCAAACAGCAAACCCCTTCAATAGTTAGTTTATATTTAATTAACTTCAATGAATTACATAAATGAGGATAAGTATTTGGTTGAGAGGGACACATTTAAATATTTTGGTGCACTCAAAAACATTGTACATATCATGTTCAGTTTTTCATCTAATCATATATAGCTTCCGACTACATTATTTATTTTAGCAAAACTAAGATATACGTTCATTCTATCTAAGCTTTTCTTATATAACATTTATCAATATCATTAAACTTAAAAATTTAAGTTAGTATTTAAAATTGAGATTAATAAATATATGATATATTAATTTGTGTTCTCTCATATAATGTAAATGGATGGTAAAGGTCAAATCTATACTAGACGTCCTCTATAATATAATATGTATAATAAATAAAAATTTAAAATAAAAAGAGGTGAGAGTATAATAATTTGCTACCTCTAGGTTCTAAAACCATATAAATAATTAATTACTTTTGAAATATTAATTTTTTTTCACAAAGTGCCAGCTTTACTATATTCACAAAGAAAGATAAACATAATCTAGGCCGAGTTATAGGTATTTGTCCTTGTATTAATTCCATTAATCATTGTTACAACGATGTGGTTTGAAATATAGATGGGGCATATTCCACTTTCTAATGATTAGTTATTTACTAATTATTCAAAGGAGTCTTGAATGTGCCGCTTCTTTGAGATGAGATTTGGACCATTTCGTGTCAGAGCTTGAAGACAGAGAGATACGGTGCTGAAATAATATTATAGCGCTACTACGCTTTGAGACTGTCCACTTCTTTTAAACAGGTTGTTTGCAAGTTAAAAAAATTATAGCTTAGAGAGTGAAATTCATAGGATATCATATACACAAGATTACTGGCTAGGCTTGTTGAGAGCTTTCAGAGAGAAAAGGATGTTTGATGGAGGCATGATGACCATGTCTTTCCAAGCACTAAATTGCCCTCCAGCTCTTCTAAGTAATATATGTAAGACTCAGTATAGGACAAGTTCAAGTTCACCGGTAATAGTACCATTATCTTTACTTTTGGCACGAACTGTTGAGAGTGGAAATTTTCCAGAATCCAGGAAGATTTCGGGCACTCCAAAGAAACGCCGATATCTTAAACCTTTTCTTAACCAAGCAAACACTGTTGGCATCATAGGAGGGGCATCTGTTTCTTCTACGCTTATTTTCCTGGAAAAGCTCGTCTTGTGGAGCGCTAGAGATGTTGGAGAATGTTTGCCTTTTGTTGTTTGCAGTGATCCATCATTAAATGAAGGGCTCATATTAGATAAGAGTATAGTTGTTGAGAATTTGCTGCGTAAAAGGGCATTCCTAGAGAAGTCTGGCGCTCGTTGCATAGTTATGCCTTGCCATATTTCACATACTTGGCATGGCGAGATATCTGAGGGATGTTCATTGCCTTTTCTCCATGTTGGTGAGTGTGTTGCCAGGGAGCTCAAGGAAGCCAAGTTTAAGCCACTAGAAGCTGGGACTGGTGTGCGGATTGGAGTGCTTGCCACTGATCAAATTTTGTCTGCTGGACTTTATCAAGACAAACTAGAGAGACAGGTATTAGGATTTATATGTTGCAACTATTATTTAGTTGATTGCTAATTCAATTCATGGATTCGAAAACAAATGTTACTTGAGCATATGTTGTTGATATGTGGTCATTTGACACAATTTTATGAAATAGCTTTTGGGGACAAATATACCAAGCTGATACATTAATTGCCGCTATAGAAGAGAAATCAGACTGGAATCTAATTTTGATTTTAATAATTTCCATATGGCAAACAAGCAATACACTATCAATCTATCATCATTCAATTTTATTTGAGTTGTTTATCATTCTTACAGCTTTAAAAGCCTTGATTATTGATTCTCTCATCAATCCCATTTATAGAACACTGAAATGCGAATGTTACTATTCTAAGCCATTAAGCAAAAGAATATACATATTTTATTAAATTTTTTTACTCTTATGAAGACATTAGAGATGTGTATAAATGCAAACTATGAACAGCCAAGTAGAGAAAATGTTGTAATTTGAATTTGATAATAGTATGATGTAGTTCATGAAGATTGAAAGATACAATTTTAATAGTGTTACACTACTGAAGGTGCAGAGCAACCTGCACTTGTTAAGGTCAGTGACTGATATATATTGTCTTGATACTTGTAATGTGCAGGGTTTTGAAGTTGTTTTGCCAGGACAAGGCAACCATGGAACATATTCTAATTCCAGCAATTGAATCATTGAACAAAAGGGACATGGAAGGGGCACAGAATCTGTTGAGAGTTGCGATTCAAGTTCTTCTGGTGAGGGCTGTAAATGCTGTTGTCCTTGCTTCAGATGATATGCGAGGCGTTTTACCGCATGATGATCCTCTGCTTAAGAAATGTATTGATCCCATGGATGCCTTGGCTAGATCCACCATAAAATGGGCTACATCAAAGAAAAAGGTACGTAAGAGAACTAATAAATGATACGCACTGTATCTTCTTCGGTGATTTGCACAAAAAGTAGGCTGTTGGCTGTTGTGACTTGTGAGAGGGAGATCTGTACATGAGGAATCAAGTTAGTAATATGTTCAATCATGGTTACATACATGTACCTTGCTAAATATTGAAACCAGGCTTCTATAGACTATACTCTCCATATTTTTCTAAGATCATGAACTATTTAATATATGGTTGGGGTGTTCAAAATATTTTGATTATGAGAAATACAAGGTATGCAGTGATTCATGCATATATTCTCATGAATTATGGATTTTCTTATTAGATTATCAGGTTGTGTTAATGCAAGCATGTGCCTGAACGCAGAAGTCATTATATGCTTCAATTGGACATTCAATTTTGATACTGATCTAATTTGAGTGATTCTAAACAACTCAAATTGAGAATAGTTATAAGTAATACATAAATTATAATAATTACAAGTGGTTGTATATGACTTTTCTTTTAACTGGTCAATCTTTTTCAATTCCTATTATCAAGGGATTTCTAGGAATATTAAGATTATTTTCGTGGCATTCGTGATATTTTAAATTTTTATCTAATTTGATTCTCTTGTGTTTGATACTTTGCTGGTTTTGCTTTTCTACTTTTGCATTGGATATTTGAATGCAAATTTTCCAGTTTTGATAAAATCCTCATCTTGGATACTAATATTGTAGTAGCCTTGTAGTATTTTACAATTCCTTTCGTTGGTTTAGATTGTAATTATTTATTAATAATTTATTTGTTATTAACAAAAAAATATATTAATTTTCTTCATTTTATAAATTTTTTGTTTTTGAGTTTGTTTGTTTGTTAGTTTTTTTTTTCAAATGATGGAGGAAAGAGAATTAAATTAAAAAAAAAATTATCCAAATCTTATGTTTTAGAATAATGATGAGATTTGAACTCTTGATATTGTGTCATTTGCAAATGAATATATATATTTTTAAGTGATTTATATTTAACAAATTTTTTAGTTGTCATTAATATTTAAGAATTCTAATTTTGGAAAATGCTTTTTGATAGGAATAATGGAAGTGTTTCACCTTATTGGCATTTTAGACACAAGAATTACAAAGTGACGTGACAGCCACAACAGCTATAAAAAGGGGAAATTGTACCTCAATAACACAAATTATGGATTCATATCACCTGCTTGAGGTCATAACAAACTACTACTACAAATTAGATAGTCCTGATTTGGGCGCATCTTGATAGACCCAAGAAGAAATAAGATGGTGGGCAATTGCAAAGGGCCCAGGGAAAAACATTGGTGCAAGTTCTCCACTTTCCACATTAAAATCCGCTGCTAAGCCCTGTCCTTTCTCCACTCCCTTGCACATCTGTTCTATTTTGGCAGCTGCTGTCCTTTGTGCTTTTTTGTATTCAGCAAATGTCAATGCCTTTTTCACATCTTCTCTAGAGTGCCATTCAGCATCTAAACAAAAAGAAAAAGCTTTCAACACTGTGAAACCAAAGAGGATAATTACAGGGATTCTGAGATAATAAAGTCCTCAAGCCAAATATAGTTTATGCAAGACAGAAAATCAGAGGCATATTACATGAACTACAAAAAACATAAAAATTCATAGCACAAAATGCTAATTTAAGGATACAGATTTATATGGATAATTAACGAATTATGAAATACCAAAAGACGACTCCAGCATTTTGTTTGAGTTGTTTTCAGCACCTCCTAGAAGTAATATAAGGTACGACATGCAACCACTTCCTGAGTACTCTGGAAGTGAGACAACCAAAATATCTGGGACGATTAGGGGAATAGTGTACTTAGAACACACTCTGTTGGGCATGCAACACATACCATTTGAGTAACATGTTTAATTGCTATGGACAAGTGGCAGCACTGAGAAAGGACAAAGTCATATTATAATGTAAATTGTTTCAGACACAATTGAAGGTAGCACAAACCCATGGTCAGGACAATAGAAAGCTAGTTTAGTCAGTGTAGTTAGCAAAACAACTGCATAACAAGGTAAAATTGAAGTGCAGGGGCGACATAGACAAAGGAAAAGGTTGAGGATTTGAAGATAATTATCAGTGTCAGGACTTAATCAGCAGTAGTATAGCAAAGTTGGTCCGCTTGATTCTTTTTCTTAGGGGGTTTGAGTGAGGGGGATGTGGCAGGGTAGGAAGACGTGATGGAATAAATGTCGAACTGCCACAAAATTGTAAGCACGATAATTGTCCGACAATTTGTTGAATGACTTGTAAACAAATGATTCGCAGAACCCCATCAACTCGTACCATCCATTTTCCAGGAAGGAAAAGTTACAAAGATACAGCTAAAGGCTACAGAGTATAGTAAAAGAAACTTGATATATTAAAGGGAGAACACTAAACAAGAAAAAGAGAGATCAAATACATTATTAATATTCAAGTACCTTCCAACTCTGCTTTGTCCACATTTATCTCAAATGATTTTGCATATGCAAAGAATCCCACCATCAGCTGGCATGGAATGGTACTTGGGCCAACTGAAAACCAATTAAATTAGATCTATAAGTTGACACATACAGACATAGAGGCCAAATGAAAAATTATGCGAACCATGGGCCAAAGAATGTGAAGAAAACATTTAGGATATGCTTGCTGCTGAATACAAAGCGTATTATTCATTTCTTTTTAATTCTACTGAATCCATATACTTATTAAGTGATTTTTCTACTGTATGAAAGAATGATACTAACTAAAGAAAAAAAAATTCTAAGATAATAGATACAATACCAAAAATGTTCTAACTCTTTGTATACATGATATATAGATGCCATAGTTGGAGTAATAATTGACATGTTGACTGACAAGACAAACAGCCATAATATTAAAGCTCTAATATTATCGTATGCATTAAAAATTTACATTAACTGGAGAAAACATGATGAATAATCAGCTGAAATGGTTTCATCAATTATAATCACACACTTAGTAGAAAGGAATTGTATGGCTCAAGGTCAAAAAACTTTAAAACACATTGAAAAGCCCTAAGTAGACATTGATTGAGAACTAAACGAATAAATAAATCACATATTTATTAAAATTTGTATTACCAACCATTGACTGGTGTTCATTTGTAGGTCAGATCAAGTGTAAACTTCTATCGTGAAGACAACAGGGAATCTTTATCTATTTCTCATTTTTCACAAATTAATTAGCAAAGCTGACTCAAAGTCTCAGACATTACATTGGCATTCTCTATACTGTAACGTAGTAAGTTAAACTGAAGAAACACCATTGCATTAAGGCACAAGGCAGAAGAGATACCAGGCCACGGCTGAGAACTATGATAGATAACTTCACCCACTTCAATACCAGTTTCTTCCCATGTTTCTCTCCTCACTGCTTCTTCTAAGCTTTCTCCTGGCTACAGAAAAGGAAAACATTCAAACTAATCGATATCGACGTCGAGATTCTTGGAGTGAATCAGCAAAAGCTCCTTGATTAAAATTAGAAGATCAAAGAAAAGCATTTCCTTGATTTTGGCGGTCTACATAACTCAAAAATATACTTATATTGATAGTTGTATTGTCAGATCTCAATGATTGTCTCCAAATGTAACAAAGTTTAAGTTGGTTGATACACATACCTCTATAAAGCCAGCTAAGCAACTCCACATTCGGGGGACAAATCTTGACTGCCTGCTTAACAGTGCACGATCATTTTCTCTATCTATGACCAACATAATGACAACCTGTTGTACGGGGAACAATACACTCAACGCTCCAAAATATAAAATGGTTAAAAAGCATGAAGAGAAATGAGTATAAACTAACCATACCGGATCAACACGAGGGTAAATCCTCTTATTGCATGACACATTCGAGCACTGCTTACGTCTCCCGGCTTCCATGGGGACTGTTTTTTCCCCACAATGTCCACAAAAACGTGATAAATTATGCCATTCCAGTAATGATCTGGCCTGATCACAACATGTCAACCAAAATTAAAGCTGCAATCATGACGCAATAAAAGACTGAAGTATCTTAATAGTTGAAGGTGCAAAGCTACAATCAAATAGTCAATCGAGTCAGAATGCATGAAGTAACAGGGAAAAGTGGACTACAAATCCTATAAAAACATGCCCATAGTACCTCTTCTACTCTCCATCCCATCCCCTCACCCCAAAGAAAAAAAAGGAAATGTGTATATAGATATTATTCTCCTCAGTGCACACTAAATTTAACAAAATCAATGTGAGACTCCTGAGCCACTAGTTAAGCATAACTGATTGTTGACTAAGTTAAAAGTACAGGAATCTAATGGCTTATAGTTGTTAAACTAATTTTATAATATCAATACGCACTTAGAAAAAAAAGGACGATACATAAAAGAAATGAAATGTATATGTTTTCCTTCTACTTTTGTGTGTGTGGTGTTGTGTTGTATTATATAATTTTAAGAATTAAAACATTATTGTTACTAATAATATATGAAGCATTACAAAACATTCTCACACAAATTATGTAAATTGTAATATATTAAGCATTACTTTCGACTTTGGGGGGCAATGCTAAAAGAAAAAATATTCAGACGCAAAATTTATACAAAGTTATAACAAAAGATAAACAAAAAAATGTCAGTTTCAACATGTCTGTCAGCATAAATTTTCTCTGCATGTAATGACAACAAGAAGCATAAACGAATACCTACCAAGCTAAATTCATTTTTCTTTACTTGTAATTTCCTACAATAAACATGCCAGCATCTTCTAATTTACAAAAAATCACAGCCTCGATAAAGGAAGAATCGCCAACATTTTTATAAAAGACAGCAAGAGGACTTACATGACCAGCAATAGCCAATTCACCCATAGCCTGGTCATCAGACCAATCAGTGGCCACCATAAGCGTCCTCAGCTCAACAAAGCAAAACTGCTTACTTGCCAACTCAGGAACCAAGCTATTCCCGGCAGACACATCTATAGCCCAATAAACCACATCATCCTCAGATCGAGAACCCAGATAAACGAGAGCTTCTTCTCTCAACTGGGTTCCAGAATTCGCCAAGAAGGCTTGACAATCAGGCAAGCTGATCCAAGCCAAATGCCAGGTGGGCCCAGGGACGGAACTGGCCAAAGGCCTGCCTTTTCTAAAAGGCAAGACCTTGAAATCAGGAGAAGAAGAAGAGGGTGGTGGTCGTTGTTGGTGGTGGTCTAAAAGACGTGTCTTGAGAGATTCAAGAGCAGAGGTGGGTGAAAGAGGATCAGTTGATTTAGGGGTCTTGGAGGATCTTATTGGGTTGCCAGCAAAGGCATGAGTTTGGAGCTTTATAGACATGACCGTTGTGGTTTTAGAGAAATAACAGAGAGTTCTGATTAGAGATGGATGTTTGGTGAGAGAATTAGGAGATGAAGAAAGGAGTAAGAGCATGGCTCTGCCGTTGTTGTTCCATTGGGCGGTTTTTACAGGGTTTCGACGGTAGGTGGTGACTGGTTAGCAAGTGTTGGTGTGACGACAAGTGTCTTCTTTGATAACCTTTTGGGAGTTGACGGGGTCCACATGATTACGCGCCACCAGCCAAAGCCAAGTTTTCCTTCCTTTGCCTGCTTGGAGTTTCCACCACCGTGGATTTACAACCTTTTTTTTTTTTTTATAATTTCTGTTTTTAATAAGATTATTGATATTGATGTTCAAAATAAGTGCCATTTTATGGGCTCAAACACAACATATGACCATAATTCTATTCTCATATGAAGCGGACTCTAGGAGAATACTCCCAACATTCAAAGAAAATTAACAAGACTCCACTAATACTGATAAATACGTATCGAATATTTAAATACCCTTAAAAGGGAAATGTGTAGATTTATAGCTTGTTGTAATTGCTGGTTTTAACATTTCAATTTCATATGATATGTTTTGGATGTGGGGTAAGTATAACAGTATCTTTTTTCATTTTTTTTCCCTAAAAACAGAACACTTGGGAAAATCTAAATGCAAAATGGGCAAATGGCAATATGTTGCATTTTTTCTTTCGAAAGCTAACATTGATCCGGTAAAGATTTATCGAGCTCAAATAAGGATAGAAAATTATTCACGTAAGCTGTAATATACATTTGATGGAAATTGAACACTAAATCCCTTTAAAAATAAGGAGGTATACAACTATTTTAATAGAAATTGAACACCTAATCTCATTAAAAATAAGGAGGTACATAACCGCCTCTGGAAAGATAGAAAAATAACCGAATACTTAATCTCTTGAAAAATAAGGAAGCACACAAACATGTTTTGAAAGATAAAGAAATATATAACTATCTCTACTAAAAGACGGTGTGTTGTGCTAATCTACCGCTGGACAAAATTTGATATTACATTTTAAGATATATAGATATTGATAAACTCTACACTTTAAAATTAGAATTGTCTTTTTCTTCCATGCTCTTAATTGTCTTCCACGCATTTATTGTTGCTCAGTCCTACACGCTCTAATTGTCTTCCATGCATTAGAGGCTTAGAGGGGCAACAAGTCTTGTGTGCATTTAATTTTCAGAGCAACAATATTCCATGGGAAATGCAGCAGGCAATGAATCATAATTTAGTCTAGCTCTTCTCCATGTTGTAAGATACAAAAAACATAAGAATATTATAAAATGAAAAAACACTGAACTTTTTCTTTAAGTACTAACAAAAAGATACCGCAAAGCCTACTTGAATATTAATAGGAATTTGGACAATTGCAAACCAGGTATGATTCAATTGGGCACACTTATATTTGCATTCAAAAACCCTATTATTTGATCTCCAGTAACAAATAATGGCTAGTTCCAAACTGCCTGATGGCTTTAACAAAAACATATACTCTATAAGAACAAAAATAAAAAAAGAAACAAAAAGCTATTGATCAGAACAACTAGTGCAAATCATCAAGCAAAAACTATCTCCCATCTTCCATGCCTCCTAGAGGCTCAAACAGACAACCAAAATTTCAACTAATGAATGCAAAAGTAACCCTCCTGATTCAACTGCAAAAAACAGTTCAATATAACATAATCCGATCGAACTCAGCTCTCCACTTGGTTTGGCAGGTTGTGCACTAATGGCATATCATCAAGCCAATCTCCGTAAATTCGATTGATTTTCTTGGGTCCTTTCAACTTGAATAAACAATTCTTGCCTTGATCTTCCTTGCTCAAAGTAGCCAAAGTCACCGACTTACTGGGAGATGCATCATTAGCAGAAACAAACTGAGGTTTTGTTGGAACGAAACCTGCAGTCCCTGCTTCCCCTTCAATGCGTCCACCAAGTACCTGCAATTCTGATTACAGAAAACAGTCATTAGTTACAAGTTATGTTTGTTATATATATATATATACACATATATATGTAGAACATCAGTTGGGTTAAAAAACACATAAGAAAGTTCCATACAGAAATTTAGAGCCATCCTCTCTATTATCAAAAAGTCATCAAATAATAGTTATCTTTTTTTGAAACAATACTAGCTTGTATCATACAAATTAATATGTCCATGAACATGACCTCCTTGTAATGAATTAGCCACCACTCTTGTGTAAAATTTTAAATACACAGTCTATCCCCTTTCAATTCCTAAGAAGTCCATAAAAGAGAATAATTGTAAAACTGGCATGCTAAATCTCAAGGTCATAAACATATTCGTGCTACGTACTAACATTTTCATGGAACATTTTACAAGGCCATTAAAACGTCTCTTGGGATTAAGTATCATATCAATCAATCGTCAAACAAAGAATTCCAAACGAAGTCTCCAAATAATCATATAAACCAATTCCAAACAAAGACCTAAACTTGCAGTAAATTAACCATAATAAGAATGCATTAAAACAAACATAATTATTTAAGCAAGATTATAACCTGCTTCACCATGAGCAAAATGGCATTTTTCTCCGAAAGGGCATTGGCCAGTTGTCCACTTGATACACAACTTTGTCTTCCAATAGACTAGGTTTACAATAGCGCTGTTTGCAGGCCTATTAACTTCGGATTGATTAGAACCTGTTCCAGTCACCACTGTTGGTCCTGTCGTCCCAATGCTTATAGCTGAGCTCTCCCTGTACCTCCCTAAATCATCCCTAAATTTAGATGGATCTTCATGAAGAAAATTACACCTATCACCATAAGGGCAATCCTCTCCATTATAAAACTTCTTGCATAGCTTCATCTTATGAATTATCTTCTGATCATCATCCCAATTACAGCCAGAGGGTCGATGATCTTCCTCAACACGGCCGCCACCGCCACCACCACCGCCGCCGCCGCCACCACTACCTACAAGTTCTTGCCAATTGGGAGGAGGCTGCCTCAAGTCCTCCAGACCATGTGCAAAGTTACAACTTTCAGCCGTTTCTACAAGTACCCTGCTTAAATTTTGCACATATACGGGTCTTGAAGAAAATGTTGGTTGTCCCTTTATTGACTGGCGGGTTCATAGGTTGGTTGTTGGTCCTAGTTGGATACAGAGAAGGGTTTGATTGATTTTCTTCATAGTTTCTAGGCCTCTTAAAAGGAGCCTTTTGATCAAATTGTGAATGTGCGTCACATTGTTGTTCATTGTTCATAGAGAACTGAGGCCAGACACCAATGGCATCACTGCCAACACCATACGGCTGAGATTGTGCCGTCAAAAATGAAGGGTTCGGATTGGAAAAACTCATGTTGGCAAAATTTGATAATTTTTTTGGTTGACTATGCCAAATCAAACAATCAATCAATCAGACCGTATACTTTTTAGCATTCAAACTACAACAATCAATAATATTTCTCAAAGCTGAATTGGATTCTATGCAAAACCAAAATTGCAAGACAAAGAAACTTACAATCAGACGATGATCACGTACTTCAAAGCAATATCAAGGACACCCAGATGAATTATTTGCCAATATTTTAATCTTTTGAGGAAAAAAACCAATCAATAAATCTGGAATGAACAAGGTAGACCAAGAATGATTATAGAATGACAAAAGACTAAACAACTTTGAGACTACATTATAAAATAAAATATATATATATATATAGAGCAAGAGTAAAAAAACCCTAGCCGCCTACCACAAACCCTAAATTGAGAAGGAGGTAGAAACCAAAGAGAGTTAGGAGTTGGACTCTAAATATCTAATCCGCTAAAGCCTAAAACCCCCACGCATCCAATACCAAAAACCCTATTATTACGTGCTCATTTTCATTAATTACATTTTTTTTCTTAATTACTATTTTTATATCTAACACAAAGTCCACTGGCCTGGTCTCTCCAAAAAAACAATAAAGAAATCCACTGGCCAGGCCGTAATTGAGGGGCAGTTGCTCATTTTTTTAATGGTCACTGGCCCAAAAACTTACTGTTGCTCACATTTTTATTCTCTCACCCGATCAATATTCACTATTATAGCACATAGATAATGTCAGTGTGTAAGCTTATAATTTGTATAAATTTAAACCATCATCCTTATAAGACAGCGTAGCTAGTTATAAGAGAATTAATATATATGAATATATGATGTGAAAAAGAAAAACAGAGTATTGAGAATTCAAATGGATTCAAATGATTGACCCGAAGCGTTATATATAGCGATCGTATTTTGATAATATATTGGGATATGCTTATCAAATTAATATAATTACTGATTGTTGGAAGTTTTGAATTGAAAAACTTATAACATTCTAAATTTGAAGTTGAAAAGCTGCATGTCTTCACTTAAAAGTTTTACTTTAATTTTTTATTTTGAATTTGAAGAGTTGCACTTCTATGTTGAGAGAGATAGAGCATTCAAGCTCATGGCCAATGTATCGAAGCCAAGTGGATAGAGAAACCATTGCCAATGGAGATATGCTGTCTTGGTTTCAGGCTCACCATTCACTTCTGTAAAAGTCATATATGTAAAAGTCATATATATACACATATATATATATCTCTTTCTTCTTTTCTTTATTAATTATTAGTTGTTTGTTGGTAATTCTATCTATAAATTATTAATTAAAATATCATATATATCATAAAACCGTTTTTACTTTTCCAATTTCTAACTTTTATTCTAAATGTTAATCTTAAACACCAGATACCTTTTAAAGAATACAATTTAATTATAAAGTATAGAGAATGAAATAAAATCTTCATATGAAATTAATTGTAAAAGAGTAAGTTATAAAGTAATTTTTGTTTTTACTATAATAACAATATCTTATTTGCTGTATACAAAGAACCACCGCATAACAATTAAAATTTTTAATGTCGGGGAAGTTATTGTTTTTAAGTCTCACGATTGAAATTTTTAGTGATGAGAAATTGTTGTATGTAAATGTAAGTTTCTTATTGCAAAAAACTTAATTTTAACAATTTATCGAATATATAGTTGATATAACTCAAGTATTGGAGAGATTGAAAAGAAGAAAAACAAATTCAATATTACAAAAATTCATAATTGAACCATGAAATTATAAAATTAAAATTAAATAATCTGAATTTGCATTTTATAATTATATGGTTCAAAAGAGAAAATGATATTTTCTCAATGCTGAAATAATTTTGTTATTGTAATATTAAATAAATAATAAAATAATTATATAGATGGGGTATACTTATAAACACATAGTATAATAATTTTTTTTTTTTAAAGGATAATCTTGACATTAAGTGGAGTTTAAAAATAAATCAAAGAAATTTTAAAATTTTTAAACGGTGTGCAAGGGGCAGGCACAGGTCGGATTGGTTTTCACCAAAACCGACCCAAAACCAAAGTTGGTTTTCGATGAAAACCGACTTGACCCAAAATGATGATAAAACCTTACATAGACTGACTGCTGTTGGGTTGGGTCGGTTCGGTCCATGTCGGTTTGGGTCTACAATTGGACTCTATTATTTTTCTTCCACTTTGGGCCTAAAATTAATTTTCTCTTGAATCCATTATTTTTCTAGAACAAACTTATCAGTAATTCAGTATCATACAAGAAAAAGAAAAAATATGGAAAGAGAGAGAATGATAGAGACAAAACCTAAAGGAAAAAAGAAAAAAAAAACCGAAAAGAAAATCACACCCAGAAAAAACCAAGTAATTAAATAGATAATTATTATATTCAAGAGTTGAAGAAGACATAGAAAATTTATAGTCAACAATAGAAAAATAAATTTGCTTATCCAACATTAAACATCTAGCAACCCAATATTCGGAAAAACAATAAACACCCAATTCATCAAAATATCAATCTGCATTCCAAGCAAACGAACAAGTCTCCATCTCAATTAAATGAAAAAATACACAATCTTAGTAATGTCATGAAAAGCTGAATTGAGACCTGGAAAGTAAAAGTGGGGATCATTCCCGTCTCTACTTCGGTTCCATTTTGGCTTTTGCAGCTTTTTCAAAGCATGATCTATGGATTTGAGAAAAGAAGAGGAGGAGGAAGAAGAAGAAAAGAAGAGAAAAGCAAAGTAAGGGGGTCGCTGAAGTGACGAAGAAGAAGAAAAGATGAGATGAGAGACAATAGGGGCTGTCGGTAAGGTTTGGAAGAAATGATTGAAACCTACTAAAAGAGAGAGTGTGTGTGTGTGTGGCTTTTGTATTCTCAATTTTTTTTTTTCAGTGGTCAGTCGGTTTGTCGGATCGCGTCTGATTTTTCTCATTGAAATCGAAATTAATCAGTTCTCTGCTCTAAGACCCGACCCGACCCGAAATTTGAATGAAAGATGATATTTTCGGGTCGGTCGGTCTTAGTTATTTTACCCACCCCACACTCAAAATGATTTGACTCGATTTGATTCCGAAAACCAACTTAAACCGAACAATTTGATTTGGTTCACATCAGCTTGGCCCCTTTTTGGGCCTATCAGGCCAATTAGTCATACCTTATAAAAACTTAAAAATGATTTTAACTTGTAAGCTAGCCAGGAAAGATTGAACCAACAACCACAAGTTACTTTTCATGAGCTCGCAAAATAAGAATACATATAGAGAAGCAAAGATGAATTCAAAGTTATCTACTAACAAGGTGGGATTTTGTTTTGAAGTAATTTTTCCTCTTCTTACTTCTACAATTTTTTGTCAACTCACTATGAGTGGAATAAAGAACATAAAAGTTGAGAGATAAAGAGAGGTAAGGCAAGAAAGACCATATGTTAAAGTACAAGAAATTTGCTTACAAAATAGGTGGTAAATTGATGGAAAATATAAGTAAGTTCGGAGATAAAATGTTTATGCGGAAGTCCATTACTGAGAGTTCAAACTCAATGCAAACGCTATTTATTGTGAGGAAGTCTGAATCACGCATTGGTTGTGCATGTTATGTGACATGCTCTCCACCGTACCTTTGTGTATAATCATTCCACATGACAACCAAAATGAGTTCAAAGTATTAATTCAATGTTTGGTGCTATTTTGATCCACTATTTTGAGATCAAAATTATTTTAATAAATTGGATGTTTCCAAAAAAAATGGTAATATAGTCTAATTTTAAGTTATGAAAGTAGTGCCATAAAAAAATTATGAAATTAGCCTTTGATTTTATTTTTAAGGTTTAATATTTATAATTTTAGATTTTGTTTTTGAGAAAATTAGTTTCGCTTTGGTGTTCGATTTTGGAGACCATAATAGATTGAAAACCGAAAAAAGTCGATTTTTATATTTTGACTTGATCTCAGGAGCATAATTGACTTGAACATGAAAACTTGGGTCCGTTATAGGTTTTATGACCACTATTAATTGATTGTGAAGGAGTGAAAACAGGGGTAAGAGAAAATGAAAATTGCAATTTGTTGCAAGAAATGATTCCATTATTATATAAAATGTTCCTAACCACCTACTAAATTATATATCTAAAGCATGAAGTTTATTGACTATAAACATATAATATGTCTTATCAATATAAATCAAAAGATATAACTCAACAAATAGAAATCCATAATACACTCAGAGTTTAGATCATTCATATATAATCATCAAATCGATAAAAGTGAATTTCTTTATTTAATATATATTAATAAAAAATTCATTTTTATCGTAATCCAGTTTTATATTATCGTTATTAATAAAATGTCTTCATTTTCATTTCACCAAATGAACGATCTCGAATAAGATTATCGTATCAAATATGAAATGAACTGTAGCTGTAGATATAACATAAATAAAGTATCCAACTTTACTTGCTTTTTACGGACTATTTAAATTATCGATGTCAAACTAAAATTTCTTGTATATAACATTTATATACTTAATTTGAGACTAAATATGTAATCATGGATGTTACATGATATCGTATGAAACAAAACATTATTTAAATGCATATAGATTGAAGAAAACAGATATATTTAATTTATTATTTATTTAAACGATTACAAATTACAAGTTTGTAGGGCACAAACCCTAACAACAACTCCATGCATAATACAATAAAGCTAGAAAACATTAATTCCCAATACAGCCTACATGGTAAGCTTAAATGAGAATTAATTTAAAAGGTCTTCAACCATAATCAACCAAATAGTTTATAAAATTGGGATTGATGTCTAGCATTCATTTCAGAAAGGCATCAAGTATTGGTGAATGAAATTTTCTTACCATATCATTGCTTTGTTGTTCTACATTTGTAGCACTCAGTCCTCCAAGCATAGTTATGTTCTCCGCATCCCATTCTGTTTCACAAAATGCAGACACAATATCACATTTATTTCTTTTCATGCACTATTTTCTCTATGCATGTATATATCTTTCATAAAAAATACTCCCAGATATCTAAACATGCATCTTTTAATATGGTACTAAATAGTGATGAATCTATAAAATTTCTAGATTTGCAAAATTATATTTCCAACAACACTTGGTCTCGAACTCATTTCAATTTAGAAACAAAAAGTGACAGTAGCATGCATACATCTTCATCCACTATACAACTATACAAGATGAAATTGCTGCCTAATTGAAAGTACAAATATATAACGAAGAAAGTGAAGTCCAGTTTCTTGAGAACTTTTTGTATGGTGATATATTATATATATATTACCATACAATTATGTGTACTATACATATAATCATCTTAATCAATATGCACAACAATCGATAGAGAACTTGGTTTCGAAAATGAAACAAGATCTTGAAATTTATGGGGATGAAGAATGTACACAATGTGAGAAAAGCATTAAGAAAGTACTCATTGTAAATTCAAAAACCAAGTGAGAATAGACAAAAGTTTTCTTGTAAATTTAATAATTAGTTTTTGTCAAATAAAATACACAAGGTATTTCTGCATAGCTTAATTTATAGCTAGATGATATATATGATAGTAAAAGAAATTTATAGCTAGATAGCTCACATGTACTTAATTAATTAATTACGAGTTTCAGGTGCAAACATTTTCTGAAAGATTTTTTTGTTTTTTAAATTACTTCTAATTTCTAAGAATTGAATAATTCAATTCCAAGGATAAAAAGATTATTGGTACATAAAATCGTTATATTCAATTGCTTAAATACTTTATTTGAACTCTTAAAGAACTTCACTTTTTTGGTTTGAAAACTATGCTTAATTAATATGGTATTGAAGAGTTTACTTTGGATTATCTAGGTTTAAATGTCTCCACATGATTTCACTTAGTTATTTATGGTATTTGAAGTTACATTACCTCTAAATATGTGTTTGTGTTGGGACCATGTGGTAAACTTATTGATCTTGCATGCAAAAAAAATAGTATTTAAATGCTACTATTTCCAACTCTACCAAAGCTTAATCTTTTCTTTGCATGCAACTTAGGACGTTTTTTGGGTTAACCAATGCTTAATATTGTGTATAGTGTATACAAGAAAGTGAACTCACCTGTTGCAAAACCAGTCTCCAGGTTTCCAGCCAGGTGGGTAGCTGCATTGAGATTCGGGACCCGTAATACTTTGTCCAACATGAACAATTTTCAATGCACCACATTTATAGCAGTTTGATCGGCTGGCATAATTGTGAGCTCCACAGTTAATGGTGGTGCAAAACCAGTCTCCAGGACGGAGCTCTGTCCATTTCCTGTTTTCTAAGTAGGTGTTAACATCAGGGCCACCTAACTTAGGAAACTGGCAAAGTTGGCATGTATCCCTCTGTTTGAAATTATGGTGTTGGCAGGCAGCGCATATCCAATCTCCTTCTATCCAGCTCATTCTTTTTGGTTTCTTGAGATATCACATGAAAAATTTAATATAAGCAACAGTTTTACATGCAGGATATCTATTTTTCAACGTATATGAGGCAACTTAAAACAACTAGCTAGAAACTACTCGTCTTTTTGCATGTCTTATTAATAGAGTCAAAACTTAAACAAAAATCAATCTCCAAAGTTCAACAATTGTATCTACTTTGTTAGTAATTAAAAAACAGAAGAACAAAGGAAAACATGCTAAAATTACACTCCAAGCTCATAATTGTTTCCACCATTTAGGAAGTAAATCTTTGCATCCACATGCACGCTTTTGAATCTAATTTTGTTATGACAAGAAAAACTCATGCTATATATATGGCTAGATTGTTCTCTTGACTAGGACCGGGACTAGAAACTGCCATAAATTTTCGAAGAATGAAACTATTAAACACAGAAAGAAATAAATATTCTCACCTTGTAGATTAAATGCTTTGACAGAAAATAGAGCACTTATATTCTTAGTGAATTGTGTAGAGAACAAATTATGAAGGTAGTTGGAATTTGGTATTGGGGTTGAGAGGTTTATATACTTGTAATCTGGAGCTATAGATGCTGGTCTATCAATTTTTGGCTTTTTCCCAGACGATCGATTTCCTTGAGATGTTATTTCAAAAGGAGAATTTCTGAGAGATCTAGGAGAAACATTTTTCCTATGCTGATCTACTCATTGTGGACATACACTTTTCCTAATATATTCCAATCATACCCTAGCTTTATATTATTCCCTTGCATTATTGCAAAAAAAGAACTGTCAAGCGTTATTCTCTTTTCTATATCTGTTCCCATTAAGGTAAGGTAGCTACCGGGGGAAGATGTTATTAGCTAGCTAGCTTTCAGATAATTTTCCCTCCAATCTCTCACTCCACACGTGAAGGCCAAAGGCTCACGTATGTGCATACATTGCATTGCATACGTGGATAATCTATATGCTATCCCAGAGTCGGCTTAATGTAGTCCCCGTGCACATGAGACAGCAAAAAAAAAAAGGTTCAAAAACATGATAATGATACACATTTCATGACTTGGAATCAATTCCTAATAATTATAATGCACATCTATTGCCAAATTCTGTTCTTCCTTCTTTTTCTCCAATAATTGAAAAGTCATTGGAAGATTTACATATTCATAGACACTCTTTTGCTTCTCCCCAGTATATTGCTTAATTTATGTGCTCATACATGCCTATATTCCAACCAGCAGACCAGGGCATACCTAGCTCTCTGCACTAACAAAGCACAAAACATGATGCGCTTGCTCAATTCCGAGCTCATGATGCTATTATGACACATGTTAGAATAACCGGGTTGAAAATTAACGGAGGTATGGCTATGCCCTTTCGACATTTTGGAAAGGTAGGGAATCGTTTTAGCAGTTTTAACTAGAACAAGGGATTGCGACGGCTTGACGTTGCTGGCCAGAGTGGGTAGAGAACCCAGAATATATATGCCGGCTATTGGACAAAACTGTCTTCCTCACACATGCAAATTGATATATATAAACATAGACAGACACCTCCCACGTGGGCAAAGAGGTAAAGTGGTTAAGATCCAAATATCGTACATTGCAATTACAAGTAACAACGTCTTTCAGAAGAATATACTCAAATTAACTGATCAAGGGTTTAGCTTCTTAAACCATAAGAATGCTAGGTGCCGTTTCACTAAGCGGGGAGGTTTGCGTGTTGACCTTGTTCTCTAAGGAGAATCCTAATTATTAACCAATGCATATTCCACAGTTTAACTTATAAACCTTAAAAAAAAAACACCAGATTGTTTATTCTCTATTTAATTTGTTATGCATTTAGAAAGTGCACAATCTCTCTTGAGGATCTAAATCCTTTTCTGCTATGAGCTTTTCCTAAATTGTTAAAGCATGTGAATAATCGTTGAAAAAGTAAATGGAAAATATAAATGTGAAAAGCAATTATATCTCAATCATTCATTAACTGCAATGTTTATGTCATGTTTATGAGAGGATCTGAATCGCTCTCTTCTCCTCAATAAATTTATAGATGAGAAGGATTATCTGTGTAAAAATAGTCGTTGCTTTCAAAGATTTGAATAATCCCTCTTGATTTCATATCTTCATTTGCCACTTAATAAAGCTCTTAAAATTGTGACCACCGTAACTTCAATTGTAAAACCATTAATCTAAAATTATAATAAAATGTTGAAAAAGTTCATAAAAATTATTTAGACATTTGTAGATATTGTAATTATCCAATGTTTTAATAGTTTCTATTAAATTTTTAAAATTAGTTTATTATAATTTTAGAGTACCATATTATAAATATAAAACTATATTTAATGTGACTTTTTTAAAAAAAAAAAATTATTCACATTAATTTGTTATTAAATAATAAAAATAAATATCATTTTTATTATTTAAATAAAAAAAGTCTTGTTAGTTACCATCAAACTCAAAAATTTAAGTTGATAAAAAAAGAACTAATTATAAAATTTAAGACTTGAAATTGACACGTGACACATTCCTTCTTAAGTAGATAGGAAAAAGTCCAACTATAGTATTTAAAACTTTAGGTTGATACGTGACATATCCTCTTATACCTCATGTGTAACTGAACACATGATAAATGTTGAACACATATTAAATGCCCCCTACCATTATAACATATGTAACAAGAATTCGACATAAAAGGAGGAAAGAGGGTTTGAATCAGGAACTTTCAAGCTCTAATATCATATTAGTTACTGTCAGACCCAAAAGTATAAGGTGATAGGAAATAACTTAGCTATAGTACTTAAGAATTGAAGTTGACACGTGACAAGTCTATTGTACTCAAATAAGATAAATTAAGGATATTGATGTATTTTTATAAATTATGTATAAGTCAAATGTTATACTTAACTATGATTTGATGGTAAGGAGGACCAATTTGGTCAATCTAAAAAGCCGATTACTAGTTAGAACTTGTGAAAACTATGAGATCAATTTGGTCAAAAATGGAAAAGTTGCAAACTACTTGAGATTAAGACAAAGGTTCAAAAACATGGAGTAATTGTTCTTATTTTTATAAATTAATTAAAGAAAAATCAATATTATTTTCTTCTTAGAACAACTTATTATATAAACTTTTAGGTATAAACATATGCTTGTGATATCTAGATAATCTAGGAAAACAAATAAAGGATAAAACAATGAAAAAGAAAAATGAAAAATTTTAAAGGAAAAAAATAATTAGTTTAAAAAAATTTAAGAAAGATGGATATGGAGAATGGGAAAAAAACAAAAAAACAAAAGACGTACAAAAGAAAAAGGAAAAACAAATACATAAAAAGTTGAAGTAATATTTCATCTAGAACTTAGGGTTTTCATTAGTGCATATTTATGTGCCATCTGAACCCTATTGATCGTTTAATCAAGCCCCATCTTCCAGTAGAGTTCCAGTAGAGTTTCAAAGGGTGGTATAAAGAGACAAAATCAGGTGAGTACTTGGAATATTTATCATGCGATTCCTTTTTTTTTTTTTTTTTTTTTTTTTTTTTTTTTAAGAAACAATTCACTATGCGATTCTTAATCATGAGAGCATTTATGTCCAAATTATTGGAAACAACATGTAACTTTCAAATTGGAATATGTGATTGGAATCATGATTATGAAGTTTCACTAAAAGAAATAAAAAAAACGTGTTGGGAAAGAAGTCAATGAACCTGCTTAATAATTTTTAAACCCATTCAAAAAGGTTGTATCAGGAAAGACCTTAAAATTATTTTTGAAGTGTAAAGATTTTTTAGCAGTTAAAAACTTAACAACTAATAAATCAATCAACATTCTCAAGTTTATTGTATAAATCTAAATTACTTTTGATAGGACCCATCGCTACTTTTCTCTTAATTAAGTTCAGGAAAATCCTGTAAATGCAATGATTTTTTAATTGAAGTCTCAATTTGAAAAACAACACATTTTAGAAAAAATTTTGCAAATTTCAAGATTGTATTATGAATTTAATACAATCTTCGGGTCAAATTGATCCTACTGCCACCCTCAAAGCTTAAGGGCATTTTGGACATTTTTTAATGAAAGTTAACTCTTAGGGATGATAGTATATAGTATTCGAACTTTCCAATCTGAGTGTATGTAGCTCAAACCTCACGGGGGTCAATGTAATTTCCCCTTAGTTTTTTTGTTTGCTGCCACCTGCCCTTACCAACAGGTTTATTCATTTATTTTGAATTATTCCTTAATAATTTTAAAATGATCAAAAAACCTCCTAACATAGTATTAACTCAAATAAAAAGAAAGAGTAAAATCTTATTTCTTGAATCCATTAAGAAAAAAATGACGATCCATTAATTACCAGAAGGGAAAATGATAATAACTTTTCTATTTTTTTCATATTAGACAGACTAAACTAGGTTTTAGATTTGGTTCACCAGCGTCACAAATCATCGCAATTAAAGTAATTTCTCTTGTTCCATTTGAATCTAGGTATTACAACTTTTGCAAGATTGTTAAACATGTTCACAACACAGGTGCAATTCTTCTAGTCAATTCCATCAAAATTCTGCATATTTAAGCAAGATAATTACATAGAAGGGAAAATTCCACTAAAGTCTTTATTTTTTTCAGAAATGTCATGTTTTTAAATCTTTTTGTAGTATTGGTAACTATAGTCCCTTATTTATTAAAAATACATTGCTTTGATCCTTCTATTAATCAACTTTAAGTCAAACTTAATCGTGTTAGGAGTGTAGGGAGGAGAAAGTGGGTCACTTGCTTAACATCTTCAAGGTGAGATAACATAAGGAAACCAAGAATCTCGTAAAAGCTTGGTAATGTGATGTAGAGAGGAGAAAGTAACATTTCTTTGGTTGCCTTTTGACCAGCAATATACATATATATATATATATACATGTATGTATGTATGTATGTATGCATTCAACTTGTCCATTGAGTCAACGTACATATATTTAACTACCATCTTATTCAGTTAATCTATGCACCATCATTCAATATGGTGTAGAGATAAAGATCCCTCATTCAATTTGGTAATATCTCATTTTTTAATTGCCCCATCAATGCTATCTTCAAAAATGGAAAAATAAAATCCGTCATCTTAAATCAATGAAGGTAACATAAAAGGTTCTTAGGAAGTTGTAAACTTAATGTACACCTTTTCTTCCAGTAAAACATATCATCTCTGTATTGCATGGATTAAAGTTGCAACTCATATTAATAGGTGTATGATGAGGCAAATCAGGATTAAAACTATCTGCTCCAAGGCTTTGAAATCAAAGCAAGAGAAAACTAACATAATTTGACCCACTTTGAACTTGGTATTGCATAGATGCTTTAAAGCAGAGCATCCGGTTCCTATCTTCATAATTATATATTTCTTTGTGACTTGATGCTTAAAGGGATCATAAATTATCGCTCTGAGAGAAAGCCTGTCTTTTGAAGTGAACTACTACTCACTGTGATTCCTTGAATCTCATGTCTGAGTTTTTGTTCATAAATTTTACTTTGCATTGGTGGTCCATGATTATGACTTCGATTTCTTTTATTGACCTTAGCAACTAGTACCTATCAGTCCCTGGACCAAATAGAGCTAGCAAACATAGTACCGCCATTAATTAAGGAAAGAAAAACAAAATAGTAATAACCTTAATAAGAGTTTAAGAAGCTCCATGTTAGAACAACACTATGCACCATACATTAAAGCCAGAAACCCTTCCCAATACAGTTCACTGAGAAAAAGGCCCTTCAACCATGATCAACCTAATTGTTATTGTCTTCATCAGTAGAAGATAAACAAAAAAAAAAAGTGAAATTTGAGGAGGGATCAGAATTCAGATATGATGAGAACAAGCAGAGCCTTCCTAATTCCATTTTCCTAAATTGCACCACCTGAAAGTAGAAAGAAACAAAAGTATGTTACAAAACTGAGATTGAATAACATTCTTGAGGATCATATAATGAACCAGTTTATTCTTCCAGGAAAAAAGCTTAAGTTAAAAATGATTACTGTGAAGACTAAAGATTTCTTACCACATTCCCTTGGTGTTTTGCATTTGTAGCATTCCATCCTGCTAGCATAGTTGTGAACTCCACATCCTATTCTGCTTGAAAGAAATGTAGACATATAAATATATATCACTTGGTCTGGCAATTATTATCATCACTATTGTTATGAAAAGTCGTACGTGAAACATGATGAAATGAAGTCTAGTTTCTGGAAAATTTTGTTGCTATTATTATCAATTATGAGAATGTACAATCCATATAATTCAAACTCAATAATCAACAAGTAGTCAAGGATACAAAACTAGATCTTCAATAAATATAACAAAACTTATGAAACTCAGTGGAGATTGAAGTGCAACAGTCAACCTCGAGTTTTTGTTGAAGAGTTGTTATATTTATTGTAGGATATTTTCTTCTAGGATGCCCGTATGTACTTAATTTCCATGTTATTTAAACAAAAGATCCTTGTTCAAAGGAAAAACAGAATAGTGCAATAATCATTTGACATGGTTAAACAATGCAGGATGCTAAGTGGAAATCATAAGTTAATTTGGGAGTTTATATGAATGTGAACTCACCTGTTGCAAATCCAGTCTCCGCTCTTCCAGCCAGGAGGATAGCTGCCATCAGATCCATAATCATTTTTCAATGCACCACACATATAACAATTTGATCGGCTGGCATAATTGTGAGCTCCACAGTTCATGGCACTGCAATACCAGTCTCCAGCAAGGACTTCTGTCCTGTTCTCTAAGTAGAGACTCACATCAGGGCCACCAAACTTAGGATACCCGCAACGTTGGCATGCATTCCTCTTTTTGAAATTCTGGTGCTGGCATGCAGCACACATCCAATCTCCTCCTGTCCAGCTCATTCTTTTATCCTGACATATCACATGAAAACTTGGAACATAAGCAACAATTAAACCAGACATCAGTCATCAAATGACAAACCAAGGTAAAATTCTTATTTTTGTGTATGGAACTTAATGAAATCTTCAAATTTCCCAAGTGTGTTTTTTTAGCAGATAGAAACATAAGAACAAGGGGGAAAAATGGTAAAATAGCACTTCAAGCTCATAACAAAGCAAAGTCTTGTTCTAACAACAAGAACTAGCCCAATTTATGGCTAGAATGTCCAACTATCTGGGATTTAAAATTATAATTATTGGGTTAAAAGAGGTTAGAGTACTGCTCTGAATTCTAGAGGAGTAAGATTAATAAGCATAAATGAAGATTCTCACCTGGTGAAAGATTTTGAAAGAAAATATAGCAGATAGAACAAATTGTGAATGCAGTTGGCGAATTTAGTGTTTGGGTTCAGAGGGTTTATATACTAGCTAATGCCTCATGTGTGGGCCCATTGATGTTGCTCTATCACGTTTTTGCCTTTTTTCAGATAGTTTCCTTAGGATGTGATTCCAAAAGTAGAAATTTCTGAGACATTTAGATAATAGATAAACCACTTCTTGCACTAGTGTTCTTGGGAAGAGGGAGTAGCTATGCACTGGTCAGAGGATGATTAAACGAACATACATTTTTCCTATTAAAATTCCAATCATACCCTCTCTTTATATGATTCCCCTCGCATTATTGGAAAAGAAACACTTTGAAATATTATTCTCTTCTCCATATCCATTTGAAGTAAGGTGAGGTGGTTTCGGGGGAGATGTTATTTGCAAGGCAGCAAGCTCGAATAAAAATTCTCTGCTAGGTTTTTGTTTTTGCTAGATTTTTTATAAAAAAAAAGTTTAACTTTAAATGATAAATGAAAGAGAAAAAAAACGTAACTATCTCTTTACGCAACTAACTCTCATATTTTCTCCCTGATCTCTTGCTCAGATTGGTCGCACATGTGAATGCAGACATGGACGCTCACGTGTGCATGTATACATTGCACCCTTACGTGGATTTAGCCAACTTGCAAATAAGCTTTCCCAGAGTAGGCTCATGTAGTCCCGGTTTACATGGGACAGTAAAAAGTGCAGGAACATCACATGAGAAACATTTCACTTGGAATCAATTCCTTATAATGTCACATCGAGTCTTAAATTCAGTTCTTCCTTCTTTAGATTCTTTTCTAGCAATAATTCAAAAGTCATTTGAAGATTCATATAGCCAGAGCCACTCTTCACTTGATTAATTCATCTGTATATGCATGTCTATATTCCAATAAGTGACCTGACCAGACCAGGGCCTAGCTCTCTGCACTTGAACTCTTAACTAGTGTGAATAAAGAACGCAACATAATTTGCTAGCAGCCTAGTTCCTAGTTCATGATTGCCTACCATGTGCTAGAGCTATCAGGTTCAAAGTTTAACAGAGGTATAGCTACCAAAACCTCACTTTTTTATTTTCATTAGAAAGGGAATCGTTTTAACAGTTTAACTGGAATTAATAAGGGATGGCGGCGACTTGACGCTGCAGAGAACCTGATGGGTGGGCTCCTTTGCACTGTGAAATTGGAAACACTGAACTAAGCTTCTATACAAGAATCATATTCGCTTGTAACCTATCGAACTGGTGAACGCTTTTCCAGTCAATTGTCCACTTCTTGTATCAAGGCATGCCAAGGCATGCAACAAGTCTGTACCTCAGCTTCTTGCATCAAATGCTAGGTATGCCTTGCTAGAAGTTCTAGGCATGCCAAAAGGCATGCTACTAGACTGTTGCCTCAGCCACACATATAGAAAAAATTTTCCCTGAACCTTCTACGTTGCTTAATACAAATTTGCTATACATAAATCTGAATGTTAAACCTCGACTACAATTTATGGGGAATTACTCTCTGAAAGCATTTCCAACTATACTAACTATCCATTATCCTTAGCAGAAAAGGTAAATGATGTAATATTTTAATGACTCCAACAGCTTTTCATATTATTATAATTGAATAACAAAAATGTTACGGAAATTTTGTCTAAACTTACTTTTGCTTGACAAGTAAAAGTTATTGGTGTCAGGAACGCACTAAAATTGCAGCCCTACCCTCATTGTGGGCACACAAGGAAAGTTAAGAATAGCATAATATTTGCAATTGCAAGTAACTATCATAAAAGGATCTTGGGGTCTTAGACTTAACTTTACCACATAAGCTAGCTCATAAATTGAGGTTTATATTCATTTTATAAATCAATATAAACTCAGTTCTTCTACCAATATGATATTATTTAACACTCTTTTTAACGTGCAATGTGCCTACTCGACTGCATCTGCACCCATACAAACGAGCTCAGGTCATGCATAGTTAGATAGATTTCAACCCAAGTTTTAATACCATGTCAAAAAAAGGTCTTGGGCGTTAGTGACGGATCCAAAAAATTTATTTTGGGGAGGCACATGAATAAATTAATAAAAACATCGAAAATTAAGAACATATTAAATATATAATATTTTTATGTAAAGTTTCAATGGCAGATCTATACATTTATATTAGAGTGGTCACTTTATAACAAAGTGAAATAAAATGAAAATTAATGATAAAAACAATTATAGCTCATATGAATATTTTTATTTATGAATTTTATCATGTAATATAATTTATGTACAATAAAAATAAGTCATACCAATAGTCATGAATAAACCAAGATGTATTAAAATTAAATAATATTATACAAGTTTTTTTTTTCTTTAATACAATATTATATGTTTTATTCTTTTAATATTGAAAAATATGTACTCCTACAATTAAAAAAAAGAGAAAACTTTCTATATATATTGGTAAATATATATGATAAAATTTAAATTAAAAAATAATTTGTGCTAATTATATAGGTAGTAATAATTGTTCATAGTACATAAAAGGATATAAAAATTTTTGAAGTCAAATCATGGCAAATTGAAGATCAATTGAGTTGGTAAGTAGTTTTGCCATGTCTTTCCAAGTCTCGGTTTGGCCTGGGGGAAAGGAAGGAGACAGCATCATACCACGAGGACCAATCGCCTTGTTGTGAGATATTTTGCTTTGCACGTTTTTTTTGTTGCTTTTTCCAAAAAGAAAAGAGCAAAAGCAAGAGAGTGAGGACCAACCCGAATTTGGGGGAAAGGAAGGAGACGCATCACACCAACAAGACCAATTGCCTTTTTGTGATGTCTTTCGCTTCGCTTCATAGCTTTATATAATATTTATTTACATATTTATTTATGTATTATTTTTAGGACTAGTCTAAAGTATAACGGAGACCTACCAGTATAATATTTGGGGGCGCGATCTGGGCAACTACTTCCAAATAGGAGAGATCCATCCATACGGAGGGGAGAGAGCAACCTATACAGAAGGTGGGGGAACACTTTCTATTTTTGGCTTCGTGGGGTGTCGACCCATGCCTTCAAAAGCATGATGATGGTAGCTAGTGCACTCACCAACGACGTCAACTACTATTGACCATATTTAATTTTTAATAACTAATATTACAAACTTAATAATTTTTCATAAAATTTTAGAGGGGCATGTGCCCTATCTGGTTCTAAACTAGGTCAGAAACACATCACACTAACAAGACCAATCACTTTTTTTATGATATTATTCGCTTCATAGCTTTATGTAATAGTTATTTACATATTTAATTTTTACTAACTAATATTACAAACTTAATTATTTTTCATAAAATTTCAAGGAAGGCATGTGCCCCGTTTGGTTCTAAACTAGGTCTAGCCATGTTGAGAGTAACTTCACCATAGAAACTAGTTCAAAAGTGAAAGTCTATCCTCATCTTGTAAACCAATACAAATTCATTTTTTCAATCAATGTTGGACTATCTAACATCATCTCTTAAGTGTAATATGTCCACTCGACAACACCTGCACTCATGCAACTGAGTTTAAACCATGTATAATTAGATAAAGTCCAACCCAAGGCTTTGATACCATGACAAAAAGGGTTTTGGGTATAATTCTATCACAAAAGCTAGCTCAAAAGTAGAGACTTACTCTCACCTTATAAATTAACATAAATTTACTTCTTTTATCAATGTGAGACTATCTAATAGTAACAACTTCTTTGAGAATATACTGAAAAGAAGGCCTCCTGACTATTGTTATGTATAATCTGATATGTTGACATGGTAAACATATTCAACTCCACTTAAGCAAAGATGCTTGTGTGTTCATCTGGGGTTCGATAAGAAGGAATCCTAATCACCATATTTTTACCAGACACGGTGCATATTCCACACATATAAAACCTTAGACAATGCACCAACTTCTTCTTTAATTTATTCTCTATTTGTGATGGTTTTGAAAAGAGGGCCATCTCTTTTCAATAATACTTGCAGAATCCGCATCCATAGAGAGGATTACCCATGAAAAATAGCCGTCGCTTTTGAATTTTTGAATATTCCTTACTTCGTCCCACATGAATTCTGTCCTCAATTGGCAATTAAAACCTTATAAAATCATCAGTTCAAAAAAAAAAAAAAAAAAACCTTATAAAATCATGATTGTCACACATCAATCTTCCTCATTCTAGATGCCTCTTTACTGACATTGAAACTGTTAACTATTATCCCACCTAGCTACTAAAATTTTATAATACCTTTTCATATCGATTCCGGATTGGTTGGTAACTCTTCCATAGGTGACAGATATCTTCCTCATAAAAGCTTCTCAGCCTTGGTATGCTTCTCATTTATATCGTTGTTTTTTTATATTTTAACGTACACACCTTACGAATTAGATAATTATCAGCACCTGTCAAGATTAATCACTAATAATACAGTCTAGATGACTACTCCCACAATCGACGAGAGGATAATTTTTCTTTTTTTTTTTTTTTAATTTTGACACCTTAAGAATCAAATGAATGTCGGAATCTACCGAGATAGATCATTGATAATACTATTTGGATGACTACTCCCACAATCAGAGAGAAATTAACTTTTACCAAGAGAAAACTTACAACTTATAACTTATATTTTAAAGGATAATGATAAGATTTAAACTCATTAACCTCTTAAGATTAAGATAGATACTTAATCACTCCTCCAAAGAATGATGTGTTTCATCTGTATTGTTGTTATCCTGACCTTGAACGTGTGAAAATAACGAAAGCATCTTTTCCAGTGGTCAATGTCTCAATAATTTGACCAAAATGTTAACTCATCCTTTGATTAGTTAAATACTGGTATTTTTAACACATATTGTAAAATGCTCTCTGCCACGTCAAGTGAGTTATTCCCTTTTAAAACTTTTCTGGCTTTGGTCCTCCAGGAACTAGTTCCAATTTTTGGGTGCATCTGGATACAATTTTTAAATGGTATTTTTTAAAAAAATAAAAAACATATTTTAAAAATAACATTTTCTAAAACGATAATGCGTTTGGTGGCATTTTAGAAAATACATTTCGAAAACGAAAAATGATAAAAATTATTTGATATCATTTTTAAAAATAGGTAAAAACTGAAAATGTATTTGAATAAAAATTATTTTTGAAAATGACGATATGACTAATAGAGATGAGTATTTTTACTTTTATGAGTTTTACTGTGCAAATGAAAATGGTTTTTAAAAATTATAGAAAACGAAAAAATATCATTTTTAAATTTTATCTTAGTATTTTTGAAAACATATTTTTCATTTCCGAAAATATGTTTTTGAAAACGATGATCAAACACATTTACAAGTGTTTTTCGGTTTTAAAAATGGAAAATGATTTTAAAAAACGGTATCAAACACCACCTTAGTTTTCTCGGTTTAAAAGAACAAAAAAGTGAATATATAATATAATATGTTACTTTGCATTTTTTTATACTCTCCTTCCATAATTAGATAGTTTCATGTTCAAGTATGTATTGGGCCATTACTGATAACCTTATACAGTTAGTTGATTCAATCAACAATTGTTTAATATCTCATGTATTCTGCTAACTGCGATGATGAATTTACTACTAGTGATTATGCCTATCAAAGATTCTTTTCTTGCTAACTTCAGCAGTTCAGATACTTCAATAAATTATACAATTCTTTGATCTTAACGTACAAATATTCCAGATTATACTAAACTCAGAATTCAATTGGCAAATTTTGATAACGTTGATGGCTTTGCATTAAGAAAAAACCATTCTGGTTCTGTTCAAAATGTTCCTCTGTTACTTTGCATTTTTTTATACTCTCCTTCCATAATTAGATAGTTTCATGTTCAAGTATGCATTGGGCCATTACTGATAACCTTATACAGTTAGTTGATTCAATCAACAATTGTTTAATATCTCATGTATTCTGCTAACTGCGATGATGAATTTACTACTAGTGATTATGCCTATCAAAGATTCTTTTCTTGCTAACTTCAGCAGTTCAGATACTTCAATAAATTATACAATTCTTTGATCTTAACGTACAAATATTCCAGATTATACTAAACTCAGAATTCAATTGGCAAATTTTGATAACGTTGATGGCTTTGCATTAAGAAAAAACCATTCTGGTTCTGTTCAAAATGTTCCTCTGGGGTGGTTATTTTTCGGTCCAACTCTCCTAAGCCAAATAGAGATAGTTGAGTCACCTTGACATGACATATGGAAAACAATTACTTTTATTCTTTAAAGATTAAAGTTTATGTTTTCAAATTTTAAATTTTATTTCAAACCTGCTTTTTAAAAAAATAAATAAATTTTATTGCAATCCTCGTTGTTGTTGTTGTTGTTGTTTTTTTTTTTTTGCCATTTCATTACAAAAATAGAATAGAGCTGATACTGTTAGTAATTTGATATTATCTATACTCATATAACTGAGTTTTGATCATATAACTTAAATAGAACCCACCTATCTCTTATACCATGTCAAAAAATTGTTTATGACCTAACTCCACTATAAAAACTAACTCATAAATGAAGGTTTATTCTCATCTTATAAACTAATATAAATTCACTTTTTTAATCAATATGAAATAATCTAACAAATAAGAGTGGCCCTGCTACTTTGTCAATATAAAATTATAATTTAGTGTCATGACATTTGCTAATGTTCTATTAACTATGATTGACAAGCACATGGTTAAAAAACCAAGGAAATAACTTCTAGGAATGAAAATACAGGTGGGTGAGTGTATCTTTTTGAGTCTTTGACACATATCCTTAGTGCTGTATTAGTTACGAAATTATCATCTCATTTGAAATATGATTTTTCCAAATCAGGTCCAACTGGAAAGCAACAACCGTATCAAGCATTTCTCTTTGAGTGAAAAGATGCACTAATACATGATGAGACAACCATCCAAAACGACATCCTTTCAAAATATGCTACATTTCTTAAAACTAGTAAATTGATATAAATATAGGACTCTTCTCCCTTGATATTCACACTATTGGCAATTGACTTGCATGCTAGACATCCCTTTCTTATAGGGATAATCCCCAAAAACCTCCTGACTTTTGATAGATTACCCATTCTCACCCATACAGTTTCATTTTTATCCAAAATACCGTCTGACTTTCAATTAAATACTCAAACTACCCCCTAAAACCATATAAAAGGACAATAATACCCCTAACGGTAACAGATTCCGTTAGGGTAATAAATTTGACCGTTTGACTCAAGGGTAAAAAAGAAAATTCAACGAAAATATCAATAAAAATTAAAAATAAAATAAATAACATTAAAATACCTATTCAAATAAGATATTTTTATTAAAAATAAAAAAATAAAAATATATATATTAGTTTTTTTTTTTCTCTTTATTTCTCTCTATCTCTCTGGCTCTCTCTCTTTCTCTCTTTTTTTCGTCTTTCTCTCTACATCTCCGACCAGCTCCGCGGGTTGGTTCGGCGGCGGCGGCACCTGGTTGGACGACGACGGCATGGTGGAGACCCAATTCTGGGTCTGGGCCCCCACGATCGAAGACCCAAACAACTGATGGAGACCCAGTCTGGGTCTCCATGAATGGAAACCCAGTTCGATGGGCCTCCAACAACGATGGAGACCAGTGGTTTTTTTTTTTTTTTTCTCTTTCCGTTGAATGGTTTTTTCTGTTTTTTATGCTTGGTGATGATTGTGGGAGATTGATGATTATGGGAGGTTGATGATTATGGGAGACTGAATGATGAGAAAGTCTAGGGAACCCAGAAATGGGAAGAGAGAAGGAGGAGGGGATCAGAAAGGGTTTTTTTTTTTTTCTCTGTTCATCGTTTTTTTTTTTTCATGGATGTGGAGATCCAATCTGGATCTCCACTTTTTATTATTTTTTAATTTTTTAATTTATTGTGTTCTTTTTTAAAGAAAAATCATATCAATAAAAAATCTCCATATTGGATCTCCACCATCCATACAATTGGATGGACAGTGGAGATCCAATCTGGATCTCTATTTTTATTTTTTTTCTCTATTTTTTAATTTAATATGTTTTTTTTTCAAAAAAAAATCATATCAGGGGTAATATAGTCTTTTTATGCTCTGCATATGTCAGTAGTACTTTACAGTTATTAAAGTGACGGAACGGGGGAAAATAGATAAAAATAAAACTGCATGGGGGAGAATAGGTAATCTAGTAAAAGTGAGGGGGTTTTTTAGGATTTTCCCTTTCGAGGGGAATACAAATTCCAATCTAATATACCAGCAACTTTAAAACTCTGTATAGATAAGTGAGTATAGTATAGTGGTTTAACCGTTTAAGTACCTCCATCTGCTACTCTAGTCCCTCCCTTTATGTTAATATTCATAAAAGTATGGGCAGACATCTCCGATACCTGAAAACAGTTATCTGAATTGTGTTAGTAATTCTTTAATCTAGGAATTGTGTCAACTAATTAAAAAAAATAGATATTATGAAAAACCGTCTTGTAAAGTAAACTAATTGTAGTGGACCCTGGTTTATTATTATTATTATTATATGAACTGTCCCTTATCATCAACTTTCTATAAAAAAAAATTAAAAAATAAAAAAAAATAACATTTTCCATCTAAAATCATGAAATGATTAAAATACCTTTATTAAGATTCTCTAAAATCCCTATCATACTCTTTACACTTATGTAATTACTAAAATATCCTTTAAATTGTTAATTAATAACAACATTTAATTTAAAAAACACAAAATTAAAAAAAAAAAAAAAAAACTCCTCTCCCATTCTTCTCGTCTGATGTCTTCTGTATCTCTCATTTCTTTTCTATCCTTCCTCATTCTCACTTCACTTGTTTACTTTTTTTTTTTTTTTTTTGCGATTTTTGTTGATGATCAATAGGTCATCTAGGATGAACCTAGATATATTCAACTAAGTTCTCCCATATGACCCACCTCATCTAGGCTCCAATCAAACCCAAATGATCTAGGTTTGAGTGGAACCCAAATAAACATCATCTGGGACAAACCCAAATGATATTCATCTGAGTCGCTTGAAGTTGCAACAGTTATGAAGGATTGAGCAACAACTGTTGATGAAGAACGGAGCTCATCCAATCAGTGGTTAATGATGAACAGAGCTGATGAAGAACAGAGCATTAGGCACTGCAAAAGTTGTAGCTTAGAGAAGATGTTTGTCCCTGATGAGTTGATGATGGTGTCAATAATTTTTTTTTTTCTCTTAAGATGGGTTGATGGGTTCCAATCACACATCATCTGTCAATTTTTTTTTTTTCTTAAGATGGGTTGATGATGGTGATGATGGTGATGATGGGTTGATGATGGTGATAAATGAGTGTTTTCATGTCTGATGTCTGATTTCATAGTGATAATGTGTTTAGGTTTATATTAGTGGCAATGCCTAATTTGATGAAATGCTACTAGTGTTGTTTGGCTGCTGATGTTGACTTGATAAATATTGCTAATGTTATGACTGATGATTAATCAGAGGTGGAAATTCAATCCCTAAATTGGATATCCACAGTCTATTATTTTTAATTGATGATTAAATATTTTTCTTTTTTTTAAAAAAAAACAATAATTTTTTCAATATTTTTTTAATTATGTCCATCATCATGATGAAACGATGGAAATCATTCAAAAAATTTTTTGAGAAAATTATTAAATTTATTTTATTTTATTTTATTTCTTTACATTTTTTTAAAGTTATTTTTGATCTCCATCGTCCATCTTAGAGATGGACGGTCGAGATTTTTTTTCAATTTTAATTTTTAATTTTTTTTACAATTTTTTAATAACTTTTCCTCATTTTAAAATTTTAATTATTTTATTAGATTATCATTTTGTCCTCAAATTTTATCACCGATTGAGTTATTTAGACTATAGGGGCCGTTTATCTTTAAAAAAAAAAAAAAAAAAAACCCTGAGGTCCAATCATGATTAATTTAGTTTTCAAGAGATTTTTTATAATGTCATTAAAAAGAAAAGAACTTTAAAACTTTGTATGAAAAAATAGAATAATGCTAAATTTTTGAAATATTTTGTCTAAATTCATACTGAAATAATGTGACATGTGAGTTATCAAAATCTTATAAATCATGAGATGATATAATAATTAATAAGATTTTGATCATTTATATACTATATCATATAAGAATAAATTTAAATAAAATATTTGGAAAAATAAATATTATTCTTAAATAATAATAATAATAAATATCAGCAAGCAATACTTTTGGCGGGTAAACCCAAACAAAAGTATCAAATATCGACCAAGCAGACAAAATATGATGGTCTCTCCATCCATGCTTCCAGTTTCAGCTTCCGCTTCCACACTTCATGTCCTTCCCTCCTCAGACCCTCCATACAAGCTCCTTCAAAACCACCCATCACTCTCTCTCGTATCTAAATGTAGAAACATACAAAATCTCAAACAAGTCCACGCCCAAATCATCAAAACCGGCCTCCATCACACCCACTACGCGCTTAGCAAACTCATCGAGTTTTGCGCTATTTCTCCATCTGGTGATCTTTCCTACGCCCTTCTAGTGTTGGAAACAATTCAACAACCCAATGTAGTCATATGGAACACTATAATTAGAGGCCACTCGTTGAGCGCATCACCAGATTTAGCTTTAGCATTTTACGTTCGCATGATATCATCGGGTGTCTTGCCCAATTCTTATACGTTTCCTTTTGTCTTGAAATCTTGTGCGAAAATTGCGGGTAACCGTGAAGGGAATCAGATTCATGCCCAGATTTTGAAGCTAGGACTCGAGTCTGATGCATTTGTACACACTTCTCTTATTAACATGTATGCTCGTAATGGCGATCTAGACACTGCGAGATTGGTTTTTGACAAAAGCGGTCTCCGTGATGCAGTTTCGTATACGGCTTTGATCAGCGGGTACGCAACTACAGGTTGTTTACATGAAGCTAAGCAGCTGTTTGATGAAATGCCTGAGAGGGATGTTGTTTCTTGGAATGCTATGATTGCTGGCTATGGTCAACATGGTCGATATCAAGACGCGTTGGCCTTCTTTCAAGAGATTCTTAAGGATAGCAGTATTGTGCCTAATGAGAGCACAATGGTTACTGTCCTTTCGGCTTGTGCTCGTTTGGGTTCTCTTGAACTGGGCAATTGGGTTCATTCTTGGATTGAAGAGCGCGGACTTGGTAATAATCTTCAACTTGTTAATGCGCTTATTGATATGTACTCCAAGTGTGGTGATTTGGAGAAGGCACGCGATTTGTTTGAGAGCATAGACGGGAGGGATGTCATAACGTGGAATGTTATGATTGGTGGTTATAGTCGTATGAGTCATTACAAAAAAGCGTTGATGGTGTTTCGGCAAATGCTACAATCAAATGTGGAGCCTAATGATGTGACATTGTTAAGTGTACTTCCTGCTTGTGCTTACTTAGGTGCTCTTGATCTTGGTAAATGGATTCATATTTATATTGACAAGAACTTACAAAAGCTAGACAATGTCTCCCTTCGGACCAGTCTTGTTGACATGTACGCTAAATGTGGTAATATAGAGGCAGCACAACAAGTTTTTACTGCTATGGATTCTAAAAGTGTTGCTTCTTGGAATGCGATTATATCTGGGTTGGCCATGCATGGGAATGCAAAAAAGGCTCTTGAACTTTTCTCAAGAATGACCAGTGAAGGATTGAAGCCAGATGACATTACATTTGTTGGCGTCTTATCTGCTTGTAACCATGCTGGTTTGTTGGATCTTGGACGCCAATATTTTAGCTCGATGATCGAAGAATACAAAATTTCACCAAAATTGCAACACTATGGATGCATGATAGATCTTCTAGGCCGAGCTGGGTTGTTTGATGAAGCAGAGGCTCTGATGAGGACCATGGAAGTGAAGCCAGATGGAGCAATATGGACTTCTCTGCTTGGGGCTTGTCGGGATCATGGACGCGTGGAGCTAGGCGAATCTGTTGCCGAGCATCTCTTTGAATTGGAGCCAGAAAACCCAGGTGCTTACGTGCTATTATCAAACATCTATGCGAAAGCTGGTAGATGGGATGATGTAGCCAGAATAAGAACAAAACTAAATGACAAGGGAATGAAGAAAGTTCCCGGTTGCAGCTCCATAGAGGTGGATAGTGTAGTTCATGAGTTTCTTGTTGGAGACAAAGTACATCCCCAGAGCAAGGAAATATATGAGATGTTGGATGAAATAGATACGCTTTTGGAGAAGTGTGGGTTTGTGCATGATACATCTGAGGTGCTTTATGACATGGATGAAGAGTGGAAAGAAGGGGCATTGAGTCATCACAGTGAGAAGTTGGCGATTGCTTTTGGCTTGGTTAGTACAAAGCCAGGGACAACAATTAGAATTGTCAAGAATCTTCGTGTATGTGGGAATTGTCATTCTGCAACGAAGCTTATATCGCAGATCTTCGACAGGGAAATAATTGCCAGAGATAGAAATCGCTTCCATCATTTCAAGAATGGTTCTTGTTCATGCAATGACTATTGGTAAATACTTCGCCTCTTGAATTGTATAGTATTTATAAAGATTTTTATAAGTTGGGTAGCCGGTTTGATGCATAGAATTGGATGAGATTAGATGACATTTAATAAGTGTAATGTGTCTGGTGCAGTTAGAATTTAATTGGATTTGATTAAATTAAATTCATTTTATAATAAATTCATTTTTAGATATATTTTATATAAAAAAAACAATTAAAATAAATATAAATAAAAAATTAATTATATTAAAAATAAAATGTGCTTTCATATGATATTAACTTATTATTATATAACAATATTTTTAATAAACTTATAATTATTTTATCATAATAAATAATTTATATATTATTTAGTAATTAAAAAATTAAATAAAAAAGGTTGATATAATGAGTTGGACAGGATTTTAAAACACCAACAAATTGACGGGTCTTTGAAATCTTATTTGACCAGGATTTTAAGTGGGCCCCAGAAGAGAATTTTCCTTCCCCTTGTCATCCTTTTCTGCGCCAAAAACAGGCTTGGTGGGGTCAAGATTTTGAATCCTTTCCCTTGCAACCCATTCCTGTCAAACGAACACGCCCTTAAAGTTTGAATCTGATTGCACATCAGATTTGAAAACAAAACATTATTTCATTTACAAAAAAAAGATGGATACATGCCAAATAATTAAGTAGCTTCTTAAAATATGAAGATCATCAAGTACAACAAAAACTTGAATCAAATTGGCAAATAAAGTTCATGCTTCACTGTTAGAGAATTGCTTGAAGGAATTCTTCCGCGCTGTGGCCAGAACAGTCTTGTCAGCGACTATGAAGTATGCTGCTCCTGCCACTGCATATTGAATTAACAATATCCATTAACAAACATTATTAGCATAACAACAATGACAAATATATTAATATTGATAGACGAGGGATATAGTGATTTAAACCTGTGGATATGATGAGAGCTTGGGCGGTGTGATTGAGATTGGCTCTTGCCCAAGGCAGCATCCTCACACTAGCCAGCTGCATATCAATCATATGATTTAATGCCCAATTAACTTTAAAATGTCAGATTTTAATTACTGTAAGAAGCAATGAGGTGGAAGACTTACAGTTGGAATAGCAGTTGCAATGCTGGCAACAACAGCTGCCTTGGCTCCCGCAACTACACCCTCTGTTGAGTAATTCATGCAAATTGGTTTGTCATTTTATAACATAAACAAGCAAAATCATTGGAAGAAAATATGGATTTCTCTTAGCATAATTATTATAGAATAAAGCAAATCCAAATCATTTTTTGCGCAAAAACTCATCACGGGGTGACTGGTTAGTGGTCCCCTGACACCAACTAAAAAGCAGCTTTTCTGGCATGGAGACTCTCTATAATGTGTCAAATCTTTATCTAATAATTAACAGATCATCTAATCACTAGGTTATCAAGGAACTTTCAACATTGCATGGTATCTCATGATTGAAACAAAAATGAGAGAATTTTCCAAAAATGAAAACAGAGAAAGTTGTAGCATGTCAAAAAAGAATTACGTACCACGAGAGCAGCGCTTAGCCATGGCCAGCTTGTGATCAAGAGAATTCAAGCTAGTCCTCTCAAGAGGAGACTGAGCTACATTTTTTGCCATTGTAAAGCGTTAGTTAGAACAAATACAAATGAAGAAGATGTTAGTGAATGAAGGAAATGAGATTACGGAAAGCTTTGCTTGAAAAGACTGAGAGATTTGATGTATATTAATAGTAATTTGGTGAAAGAGACAACACCATGGGTTGGTACAGAGTTTGATGGTTTTGTTTGAATACTAAGGTCGGGAGAGACACTTGTTTTCACTTCCACCTGGTTTTCTGTCACTGGAGGTTGATTCTTGTGATCTGTTGCTCTGATCTGCCCCAGGTATTCTAGGTAAAGTGCTCAGTACTGTAATACTTTATTTAAAACTTAATTATTTGAATCGAATTGATTTTTGGGAAAGATCCAAAAAAACCCCCTAAAAACAAAAATAACATCAGTTTACCCATGTTTTTTAAAATATTAGCCAAAAAAAACTAAAAATTAAAAAATTAAAAAAAAATTAATTTTGTGAATAAATTTAAAAACAAACTAAAAACAGAGTTTTTTTTTTAAATGGAGATCAATATCTAGATTGCATCTCCACCGTCCATCTGATGATAGACGGTGGAGATCCAATTTGGATATTAAATCTCTGTCTACCCAAAAGAATTCGAAGAAAACAAAGGAATTGAAAAAAAAAAAAAATTTCATCAACATCTTCATCCCAATCCACTTGGAGACCTTAAAAATAATCATCATCTGTCATCATTAATCAATCTCCCAAATCAACCTAGATGAACCCCAAACACATGAACTTTGCATATTAGAAACGAACCTCTTAAGCTCCAACAACGACATCAAATAACAATCAATGCAAAACCACAATCTATTCCACAACACAACAAAAAAATTTACAATTCATCATAAACCCAATTAATAACTAAAAAAAAAAAAAAATCAATTAATAACTAAATAAAAATGAAAAAAAAAATACATTCGTTCCACCATCACCAGACAGCCCCTGGAATCAAACCTCGAATCAACAGCGACCGCAGATCCATCTCTGCACTGTTGCGCCGCTCCACGACGACAACACATAGCCTACTGTTCCTCAATGTCCTCTCCATCTTCTCCACGAAGCGCGTCGAGAACAGCGTTCGCATGATCTAATCCATCTCCGCACCGCAACATCGCCGAACGCAACAACACACAGCCCACCGCACCGTTTCAACAACGACGGCTACTTTCCAAAACTGATTCAACGACAGCACGATCTGATAATGGTTTGAAAGATTGAAGAAGAACAATAATAAGAGGAAGAAGAGAGAGAGATGGTGATAGAAGAAGAAGAGAGAGAGAATCTTTTTTTAAAAATTTAGTTTTTTAATTTTTTTAATGAAAATTTTTTATTTTTATTTAAATTTTTAATTTAGTCCAGCTGTCCTAATAAAAACATTGACGATTATATCTTCGGTATTAATGGATCCGTCACTTTTTAACTATTTTACTATTTTAATTAATAGTTGGGTCTTTTTTATTAATATTTTTAAAATCAGTGGTGGTTTGATATTATTTTTACTTTTAGGGTAAATTGATAATAGTCCTTTTTTTTAACCCTTTGTCACATCATCTATAATGCGTGATTATGCAGAAAAACAAGGGGCATTGAGATCTGCTTACTTTATTTACCCGTGTTTTTTGCGCTTACTCAGAAATCTATAAAAATGGCTTTTACTTCTTTGATCTCAGTGAGAGACTAGAAGCCACCGGTTTGGTGCAAAGTTGCCTTTAAAACCATGGGTTGTCTTTCAGGTGCACATGCAATGTCCATGAGATCGACACACGTGTGTCGAGTCAAGGGCTGGAATCCTTTGGTTGCTAGCTTGTACTAATAGTAGAGACAAGTGGTAAGCTAAGAACGTTTTGATGGGATTGCTTTTGTTGATGGGTTTTCCGCTGTTTGGGTGGGTAAAAAGCGGTAATAAGTTTGACTGTTACACTTTTTACCACTCTCAACTTCGAACTGTAGCAATCTTGTCTGTGTCAAATTACTAATAAAAGTTGATTTTAGTACTTATATTGGTAGCAGACCTCGTAAGATTGAAGAAATTTAATGGGGTTTCTGGGGGCTACCTAACTTGGCTAATATTTCAGGTATGGCTAATATTTTATGGAGTTTATTATTTCTCACTCTAGAGCTAGGTCAGCGTAAGTTGCACAAACTCGCCTTGTCTTTCGTAAATAGGAAAATGGAAAAACACCAGCTCTAGTTTACGTAATTAGTCACTTCACCCTCTCTGGCTTGAAAATTACCCATGAACAACCTTGCTTTTCATTAATTAGTTAAACTACCCTGAAGATAGGATAAAAGGACCAAAAAATATTCTTGATTGTCGAAGTTTTGTTAAGGATGGTTAACACTAAAAGGATAATACAGTAAATTATTTTATATAATATTAAAAAATTTTAATTAAATATATAATTTATTAACATTACAGTATTAAAATAATAAAAAATGGATACCTTCATTTTAATACTTACATTTTTATGAAACTTTTCGTTTTTAAATATAAATCTGTTTATATCATTTATAATCTCTTACAGTTAAAAACTCATCAATTAGTCTATCTGATATGATCTTTGACAGTCAATATCAACATAAAATGATAAAAGATTGTTTTACCCTTAACTTAATACACACTTGTAATTATTGTTTTTATTTAACTTTTTTTAAAAAAATTTCCATTTGACATGTATCCTTGTGTTACTATTTAGTATTAAAAGACAAAATTAACTCCACATGTATAACGTTTGATAGTCTATTGACTAACATTAAAGACTAATTTGATAAATTTTTGAAATGTAAGAGGCTATAAGCGCTATAAACGGATTCGCATTTAAAAACGAGAAGTTTTTGAAAATGTTGGAACCAAAATGAAATTCTTCCTAAAAAGACAAAAGAAAAAAAACTTAAAAGCAATTTTTCTCGGCTCTCTCTTTTTCTACCCTCAATTCTATGAGAAAATCTTCTATGGAGCGCTGATGTGGCATCATATGTTAATGTGGTATCACCATTCAATACCAGCTTGACACATGACATTATTTTTAAACAAAAATTGGAACATCTTTTATCTTCTCTCTCCTCTCTAAACCCTCATCTCTTTCTTTGGTTTCTCACAGATGCTATTTTCAGAAACCAGGGACTTGTGTTTTCTCTCTCCTCCTCTATAACACAAGTATTTGTGTTCTTTCTCTTCTCTGTTAACTCTCTTGTCTTTATTTGTTTTCTCACACATATACTATTTTTCAAGAATCAAAACCTCAAAAATCAACTTCAATGAGTTCTCAATCTATTTTTTTTTTTTTTCTCAAAAATCAACTTCAATATGTTTTTTCTCAAAACCTTATAAATCAACTTTAATCAGGCCTTTCAAGAATGAAAACTTCAAAAATCAACTTCAAACACACCCTCCATTTATTTTAACCCTCCTTCCTCAAGACTGCCATGGAATTGAATTGGATCATATGAGAGAGGTGAAGATTGTCTCCTTAATAGATATATGAGCTAATATCAAGTGTGAAAAGTTAATTTTATTATTATTATTGTTTTATTTTTTTAATTTAACTTTTTTTTTTTTGGTTGCTTGTACATGGGTTTGAGTAGGGTTGGTTTGCTTTGGCTAGATTTTTTTTTTTTTTTTTTGGACCTGTTGGGTTTGATTGGAGATGAGTTTCTTTGGCTGATTTTTTTTTTTTTTTTTATTGCAAATTCATATTTAGTGGATTTGATTGAAGGTGGGTTGCTTTGGTTGGAAAAAATTATTGTGAAAAAAAAAAAAAATGTTGTAAGTGAATGGAAAAGTGATACTAGAAGAAGAGTTGGGTGTGGACTTCAACAAAGTTTGTGGAACTTGGTGTCAATTCCGTGGATGCAACAATTGATGTTGGGAGGAAGAGGGCTTTAATCGGCATTGTAGTGAATGGAAAAGTTGGGTGTTTGTGTGCTGGCTTTAGCCATTAGTCTAAGATGCAGACCATTAGCAGAAATAGCAGAAGTTGCCACCATTCTTAAGGGACTGCATTTTTCTAAAAGCAAAGGTTGGGGGAATATTTTGGTGGAATCAGATGTTCAGAATGTTGTCAATATGTGCAAAGGTTATTTAGTTGTGAGAATGGATGTTTATAACATAATCCATGACATCAAAGCTGCACTTAAAATTAAATATTTTCAGTTCTCTGTAGTATACATCCAGTTTAGCAGACTATGCTGCTCATGGATCAATTTTGATTATGCATTTTTGTGATTGTTTAACTTGTTATATGGTATTCAAAAAATCTAATGTTACCTTGAAACTATCATGAATTAAAGAAGTAATATTGAGAAACTGTTTGTAGTAATGAACTTTTCTATTAGAAACTCAAAACAAACTGGACCAAACTTTTCTTAATTTCCTTTGAATTCAACCTACCAAGCCATTTAATTCAACCTGGACCAAACTTTTCTATCAGTAGTATTAAGAACTCTAACCATTGAATTCAACCTGCCAAGCACCTTATCCACCATGCACATTGAGAAGAGTATTTCAAGCTATGAATTTGAAACTCACTAGAGATATGTGGGGACATGGTAACAAAAAAGACTGGTTTCTTGCGTGGATTCACTTTAGAAGCCACCCAATCTGCCCATGTATTCATGGCCAACTCCATTGGCCCCAAGCCATTCAATTCTTCACAAGCTCTGTTTTCTAAATGGGATATACAATTTTGTTCTCAATATTTTGTTTTCCAAACACACAGAAAAAAAAGAAAAACAAGTTGTATCGAATGGGAAAAAAAATTAAAAATATATATATATAGAAGAGAATTTCTTCTGATACAAATGGGGGAGGCGCAATCCTTCCTTAATTTGTTGAATAAGGGAGGCTTGCACCTTCCCATAACAGTGAAGGGGAAGCCTCAAGCCTCTTAATGGATCTCTAGTAGATCCATCAATGGATCTCTTATTTGGATTGTGGAGATCTAGATTAGATCTCCATCTTTTTAGGATGGACAATAGAGATTAAATCTTTATATATTCTTACCTTTTTTATTTTTTATTTTTTATTTAAAAAAAAATCCTAAATTTGTATTTTTCTTTTTATTTTTTAAAAAATAAATCTTTACCATCCATCTCAAAAAAATGGATGATAGAGATTTAAAGGTCATATTCCTTTTGTTTTTCAAATATAGATATTTTAAAATTATTTAATATATAATTTTTTCAATAAGTCTATTTTCATAATCTTACGATGTTAAGACTTAAGACAATCAACAATCAAATTTATCAGTCAATTTAACTATAAGAGTGCTTTATTTAAAAAAAAAAAAAAAAAAAAACCAACTGTAGTGTAAAAAAGTAAGTCTCTAGTGGTCCTATGTAGGAAATTATGAATGGAAAAAGTAAATGGTCCTATAATTTTGCCGTTAAGTTCCTTTTCTAAAATTGTTAAGGAATCAAATTACATGTACTTTACACATAAATTAGAAATTAAATTCTGGCTTAAATTCATTTTTATGATTTTCATTACACTCTTGAAAGAATCACGTGATATTAATGTGATAGTAATAAATTTTGTAGAGTTTAAATATGTGAAGAATCTACACGTAAAATTATATAGGGAAGTTTAGGTGGTTTAGTAGTATGCTTTTCAAATTCATTTTAATGACATTGTAGGTTTAAGCTTGTTCCCCTCCCAAAACTTCCAAATTTTTAGACATTAATCCATGAAGTTAACTGTAATATATATGCAAAGTTGAACACTATATAGTATAATGACAACAATTAAATATGTACAGGTTGATACAAGTTTTGTGAATTACACTATATAGATCTTTATTTAAAGTTGCAAGACCTTAGCGAAACCCCTTTCCTATTTCATTGCTTACTGTGTGTTTACATCTTCGATCAAACCCTTCTATAATTAGCAAGAACTAAATATGAAATAAATTAATATTATATGTGTTCGTAGTTTATATACAATTATAATGTGATTATATTGCATCGTAACATATAGATACCCCCGTCACTTTCTCCATGCAAGCGAGGCAGGTGGGGAAGAAGCCCGCGTGCTACTGCGAGCTGACGCCTGACGGTCCCAGTCAAAAACTCATCATTGACTTGCACATTTCGAAACCCATTTCAGTCTACATTGACATTTTTTAGACGTTGACTGATTGCCCTTTAAACTTTGACCAAAACCTTTATATAGTATACAACAATCACACTCATTATATGATATAAACAAAATATGTTAGAAAATATAAAACTATAATTCTCTCAAAAAATATATATAAAACTATAATTTTCTCGATTAATTAGTATTTTCTTCTTCATATTATATTGCATAACACATTACACACCATTATTTTGATTTTACGTCATATAATATGATTTGATCAAATAGGTCCAATCATATTTTAAGTTACTCTTGTTATGCGATCGAGTATAGAGAGATATCATTTTAAATTTATATTTATTCTATTTTTGGCATAAAGATCGATCATCACATTCCAACTGAATGCAGATTGATTAGTTTTATTGTATTTGTTTTTCTCTCTCTCTATCTATATATATATATATCTTATTTTGTATTATATTATCCTCAGTGTTTTAATTATGATATTAATCAACCATATATTGATAAATAATCATGCATGCCATTCTTTTCAAAGTGGTCCACAAAAATTATCCATTTTTCCTTCTTCTCAAGTCATCATATTAATTAGCACCGCACAATTTTGAAAAGCTAGCTCTTTGTACTGCTGCTGAAACCTCATTCTATAAAAAACTTAAGATTCGGATGTTATATATTGGAAAGTTTTTCCCAAAATACATATTAAAATGTGGGTTGTTAACAAATACTAAATAAAAATATTGTTCAAAGTAATAATAATAATAAATGAAAATACATTTATTTTAACATCTCATAATCAATAATATTAGTATAGTGCAGCAGCTAATCCTAAACCTTTTAGAAAAGGTTAAATTCAATTAGAATTTGATAATACTTGTATTCTACTTAAAAAGGTTGATAATTTATGACACTATGATGAGTAAAGGTTTGAATATAGTATGCTGGAGGTCCCTAACACTGAAATTAATTATATGTACTATATTTGATTTGAGAAGAACAATACTAATTAAAGTGATTTAACAGCCTATAAACAGAAAACAGTTTAATTATCGATTTAAAATTGTGATTTATTTTGACATGATTAATTAACCCCATTAAATTTGAACTAATGCGAACACAACAATGATAACATGAATTACCGTCCCTACTTCTTGTTTCACGGAAAGTAAGATAGATAAGATAGAATGAAGAAGGTAATTATGAACCTTTAATTACTTTATTCACTAGAAATCTGTATTTTCAAAAACAAACGAGGAAGGAAAAATAAATTAATTTTTTTTTTTTTTTTAGTTTGTTTTTTCTCGGATGGGTGAAAGAACATGGGAATGCGTGAGTATGTGAAAAAGTAGAGAGACGATGCAAAAAGCTATAATGGCTTCTCTTTTAATTTTATTAATTTTACCATGATCAGAAGAACCATGATTGTCCTCACATGATTTCATGGACTTCTCATGAGATTCACATTGGGACAATTATGGGATACCTTAACTTTTACACGTAAGCACAATTACTAATAATTACTCACCACTATCTAAATAATAGCCAAACAATCATTAACAAATAAATAAATATAGAGTAAGTAAGAATGTGATGAATGCAAAGCATATAGTACCGAATTAGTGTTGCATTAATCATCTAATCTCATTTTCATTACAGTAAAAACAGAGGAAAACAGCTTCTGTTTTACTTTTTGGTATCTAATTTACATTTTACCGTTAGAAGTAGTCAAAATGATGAGGTATCTGATACGGTGCGTCTCTCTCTTGCTTGCTCAACTTGGGCACATAAGCTTTACTCCTAATCTTGGAAAGATGATCATTTGGAACTTCTGGTGGTTTAATTGACCTGATCAAAGCCCAATTCACACCCTTGAAGAACTCATGCCTCTTGATCTCGACAGAACCCTTTAAACTCCCTATTCTTTTCTTCGGATTCTTCACCAAAAGCCTGCTCATAAGATCTTGTGCTTTGACCATCTCTTCAAATTCCTTGCTACTACTAAAACCAACTCTTGGAAAACTCAAGGGCTGTTTAATGATGTTGATGAGCGTTTTCTCGTTGGTTTCACCTTTGAATGGTGTTCTTCCGTATATCATTTCGTACAAAAACACCCCCAAAGTCCACCAATCCACTGCGCTTCCATGGCCTTGTCCTGATATCACCTCCGGAGCCAAGTACTCGTGCGTACCCACGAAGGACTTGGACCGAGCGTTGATCGGCTCGGCCACCATTTCGGGGTCAAGTTGTTCAGTACTATCATCAGCTTGTTCTGTAATTGTCGTTATGACCGTATCTTTACCCTTCTTTTTTCTCATGGAGGACGAGAAACATGATAGAACTGGCTGCATGGGTGTTGCACATGAAGGGATTGAACATATTTCGTACTTTTCAACGGCTTCTAACTTGATTTTAGGCCTCAGAAGCTTTGGAACAACGTCGCATTTGAGAGAAAGGTCGAAATCCGAAAGCATTATATGCCCGTCTTCTCTAACTAGAACATTTTCTGGCTTCAAATCTCTGTAAACTATACCCATCATGTGGAGATACTCTAGAGCTAAGAGTGCCTCAGCAGCATAGAACCTGTTCATGCACATATAACTTTTGTCATAATATATTTGACAAAAAAAAAAGAAGCTTTCCTGGAGAACCCTATTTAATGTCAAACAAACTTACTTAGCGGAGGAGATGCTAAAGCGCTTTCCTGGCTGGCGTTGCCGAGCAGCATACAAGTCTCCACCTGGACAGAACTCCATGACCAAACATGAGTAATGAGAAGCCTCAAACTCAGCATAGAGAGTTGGTAAAAAAGGGTGATCAAGCAGAACTAGAATCTCCTTCTCCATGTCAGCTCTATGCAGCTTCTTCCTTATAGCGAGTGCTTCTCTGTCTACCACTTTCATGGCATAAAAGCACTGTGGCAGTCCCACCATAGGGTTCCTTATCTGGCAAAGATAAACATTGCCTATATCACCGCTGCCAAGGCGGCGCAGGAGCCTGAAATGGTCGAGCCCAACTCGACCTTGGGCTCTCCTAAGCTGCTTCATGGCTTCCCATGCTGCTTGGTTGGCCTTGTGCGGCTTCTGAGAATTGTAAAGAGACGCTTCGGCTGTTGAGGAGCAAATAGAGATGGAGCTACGGCGGCTGCCGAAGCTAAGGTTGCTCATGAAGCTACGGCTCGAGTCTGGCACGGTGATCGAGGAGGAGCTGCTATCATAATCGGATTCATCTCTGGTCATGGTTGTGGTTGGTGCTGGTGCTGCCATTGTTGTTGGTTGAGCATGTAGTGAAGGAGGAGAGGTTCTCTATTTAGCTTTCTTTGCAGGCTTTTTATATAGAGGGCGCTTTGTGGTTGTGGGTTTTAACGCATGAATATTTCGAGTATGTAATTGAAAGCATGAAAAGTAATGCTTTGTATACAAAGTATTACTTTTTGTCTAATACAATAAGCCACTTTAATTAACAAAAGTGTCTATGTTTTCTATGGCTGTTTAAATCCCACTATTTTCAACAATTTTTACACCACTGCCATTATCTCTTTTAGGTTGAAAATCATCTCATCATGATCACATATGCATCTAAAATGAAAATAAATTAATTGAATCGATCGCAATCAACAGTATTTTATAGTGCATAAAAGTAAAAGTCTTGTGGTTCTCCTTTGTTACCATATATTATATGGTTCAACCAATTAATATCTGTAGATCTAGTAAAAGAGTGAAGTAATTAATACAATCCGGTAATGTATTTAAGCATGGTAAATCAACTGACACAACCACTAGCCTTTGTTCTGTCAGAAAATTGGGTTCCAGAGAGTAATGTTCATGTATGTAATTAATAGTATATATTTTAAAGAAAAAATTTTTAAAATAAAAGCTTGTAGAGGCATTCGTCTTTATCTTTCAAAAGATTTATTATGACTTTAACTATCTTGCAAAACATAAACGGTCAACCCAATAGCATCTTTTTCTAGTAAAGAAGTTCTGTACCTTTCTCATATATATAAATATATATAAGTAAAAATCGTTAGTTATATGCAAGATGCTCTTACTGGAGTAATACTAATAATACTTTGTGATGATAGATTAACAAATGTAATAATTAAATGAACAGATATTGACTGTCTATTTACGATAATCATTGTACGGCACAAAATATTGAAAAAATCACATAAATTTACATATTGTAGATATTTATTATAGCAATGAAAATATTTATGTCATGTTCTCCATAACTTTAGAATTAGTGTGTATATATATATACATACTTGGTTCCAAAAATAAAAAAAGAATTAGTGTACATACTAAAAAGATATTCGGGTTTACAACTTGCGGGCTGCGGCTCAGAAGCTACCGATGAGAATTCTTCTGATGATGTGCGCTCACTTTCCTATGCAATGCATGCCAAGTTGGGTGGCAATTTAGTTATTATAGTGAAAGAAATGTGGGTTTGTGAAGCCGATGGTCAAAAGCACTTGTTCTTTTCTGCTAAAAAGCTTCTACACCGATTGTCACGATACTTTTCCAAAGCAGCTATTAACAACTAATATTTAAAAGCAGGCAAAGCAATTGATCGGGCTTGCATGATAAAAGCATTACACCAAAACGACAGCCCTTGCCCCCATTTCTTGATTCTTGACAAGTCAAAACTGCCAATCCCTTTTGAACGGTTGTTATGGTTGTGACGTGGAGCTGTACTGTACACTTACGAAACTAGAGAGTACACGAAGCACCCGTGCCCTAAATTCATTTCCACCTCAACGATAAACATAGAGAGGTGAACTTTTTTCAATTTTTATAGCTGTTGTATTTGATTAAAATTGTGATATCAAAAATCAAATGTATCTTATGATGTTGGTGTCGTGCATGTGAACTCATGAAGGGGGCCTGTATTGGGTCAATCATGTATATGATACGTATACTATCTGTGGCGTTGCACGTGCCACTTTAAATTTTATTTGTTGAGATTTAACAGCTTATTACATTAATTTGAGCCCTCTTATTTACTAGTTATATTAGAGAAAATTTAAGTGGATACATTTAAATTAGTGTGAATGTGAAAAATGACACTAAAATTGTTATAGTAAGTTTTTTTTTTACACTGGTTTAAAAGGAAAGCTGATTTTAATAGTTTAATGCTATTTTTCAAACTTATACTAATTTTAGCATCATAACATAAGAATCCTATTAATAATCTATTTCAGTTAAACTTTAATAGATAGTTTTGACTCTCAAGATATGTGTTGGGTTATCTAGCTTTGGTTTTCTCTGAATTTACAGCTAATTTTGATTGCTTTATTGTTCACTAAAATAATTACTAGTTAGTTAAAAATATTCATGGTTGCATTGCATCAATTTGTAGGTCAAATTAGTCTTACCGTATAAACTAAGAGCATGGGATTAGAGAGACAATGTCGCAAGATTAAGATAATTTATATTTAACTTCTCTTTTTGTTTGGTAAAGCTTTTTTGAATAAAACTTTTCGAAATAGTTATTTTAAAATAGAGCTTCTACAAATAAAATATTTAAATAAAACTTATTGATCGTTTTGTTGTCAATTACAAAAATTATTGTAAGTTGTTGGTTGTATTGATAAGATTACTAAAACGTATAATTTTTAAAAAAAGTTTATTAATGTTTTAAGTTAAAAGAGTATTGTGAAACTAATAAAATATAATAAGGTTATATTAGATAATTTAATATTTAAAAAAAAAAAAACTTAGAAATATTTACTTGAAAAAACCCAAAATTTGAGTTTTTTCTAGTAGAAGTGTGACAGTTTTTTTTTTTAGTCTTCTAAAAGCCCTATTAAAATGACAATCAAATGAAATAAAAAATTCAAAAGAGGTTTGAAATTAAAAAAAAAAAAAAAAAATTGTTCCGTAGAGAAACTCTATTTAACGTTTATTTTAAGTTAACTAAGAGCAATATTATAAAACTCATAAAATATCCTAAAATTACGTTCTAATGATCTAACTATGTAGTAATTATCGGGGTAAGGCTATTGCCACCCAACAAATTGCTTTCTGCACCCATTTTTTAAATATATTTTTATTCTAAAAATATCCATATATAAAATTACATATAAGGACAAGATAATTTAAAGAAATAAAACACAATTAGTTTTTAAATTCATTCATACAACCAATTATCATAAACCCTAATTGCCCCTTTAATCCTAATTTGAAAATTTTAAACTAATTCAATTAGAAAATCTCAAATTTATCAATCCATGATAAATTAGGTTAAGAAGACAACTTCCGCTAAGTATTCGTTCAAAATTATGAAAGTGAATAATAACCGCACACATCCATAAATCTAGATAAATTGAGCATGTTGAAACTCTCAGAACTCAATAACTAGAACTTCAAAATTATTATGGCAAATAATTTAACATGCCACATTTTTATGATGATGATCTAGTGGGTCCATGACCAAGCGCAAATATTTTCATCATCATTGATGATCATATAAATCAGCAATGAATACCAATAGAACACCAAACGCTTGTTGGTTATATTTATCGTTATAATTAGCCAAAAAACAGTATAACAAAACAAAACAATAGTAATAATAACAAAGGGCCGAGGATTAAATTGAAGTAGGTAGTGGGTAAGATCGCGCAAAAATCTCTTCCCCATTTTGATGGGATTTGATTTGGACTATCTGAAAGCTCTCTGAGATTTTGTTTTGTATTATCCAAATAAAATAATTGTAAATTTATACTTGTCTTCCTTTGCTTTCATTGCTCCGCTTTTTTCTACAAGATCTTATCATTTTCACTTTTGGTTACATTTCCAGGTAGCATATCCAACATATTTTGCTATACTGCAGACTAGCAAATACATAGGAACACTCAAATCTCCATCACTTGCCCCACACATTCTTCTCCCCACGCCACTTTCAATCTGAAGAAAGATATCCATCAACCCTTTCTTGTTCCATTTAATTAATTATATTCAAGTAAAACAAATTCCCTCAATAGAACATTCCCAATCACTTTGTGAATGCCAACAATGCATGAAGTTTATATGACTAATCAATATAAATCTGTTTAGGCCATTACATCATCATTCATCAATAATAATGGGATAATTACACTGCAAATTATTTTATTAAAGAAATGAGTAATTCTTTTCTTAAAAAAAAAAAAAAAATCTAAAGAAAAAATGGTTTTATTAGAGATAAAATATAGTAAAACAAATCTACTAAAAAATAGAAATTTTATTCCTAGATTTTAACTTTGGCTGAACCTGGTCCAAAGACCATCTAGATTCATGCTGAAACCTTGTTCAAATTTTTATTATCGAATATCTATAAAATAAAAAAAAGATTAACTTATAAAAAGACAGTGATAATTTCCAAACAAAGATTTACTAGAAACGTATTTTTAATAAAAGGAAAAATCCTAAAAGATATGCACCGCAATAAATATTTTTTTTGAACTAATAATCATGAAAATAATCTTAAACATATTAAATCACATAAAACCCGAAGTAAATTCAGAAATAAGATATGTCCAGTTTTTCTGTTATCTAATATGCAATTTTCAGTTGTTGTAACAACTGTTAACTAGTTGTGGTATCAGCTGACATATTGTCGTTGTAACAACCATCTGTTAACTATTGTAACAACTATTACTGATATGTTGTAACAATGTTTAAACCATGAATTTACTGCATCAAAGCCATATGATGTCAACACTTATGCACCAACAATATAATTGTTGTACAACACTAAAATTATGGAGTAGTGTTTTTATAACCTATCATCCCGAGTACATTACCTAGAGTTGGAACTCTAAATGCAAGAAACATCTTTAGCTCCAACGTTAAATTTTCACCTTCAATATCATATATAGCAACTCCTTAATCTAGCTAATTAAGTCCAAAAAATCTTTAAACTGATATGAAAAATGGTAATTAATCAAGTGTCATGAAGAGCGCACAATCGGTTAAAGACAAGATGAAAAAGTAAAGAAGAAAACCACTAAATCGACATGTAGACTGCAAAATTCGCTGCAGTCATTCAATAATGTGTATAATTCAGTGAGCAAAAGATGGCCGACCTGACAACCCAACAACACGAATATATAAACCTGATTTGAGAAACATTTAAGACATAAATCTCAGTGAAAGTGGATCAGATTCAAAAGGGATATGGACGCAAATACTGACGAACTGCTTCTATGTTCTTTTTATGTGGCGATTGTCTCAGACATATTATCATGGGCAGCTCCAACTCATGGGGTCCAATTCATATATTTTGTTTTTATGCTCTACGGGTTGCTTCGAAACGTGAATGCTTTTCAATTTAAAATTAATTTATATTTTTATCTGATCATTACCCATGTGCGCTCATAAGTATACGAAATGTGTTTACCCATTGGTAGCTTCAAATGACCCCATTCTGACCCATTTGTAAAATAATCCTTTGTTTTAGAATTTTATGAAAATTTCTAAGGGATTTTTGGTATAACATGTAGTTTTTTGTTATTATATATTTGATTTAAAACCGAAGAATTTTATTCAATTTTTGTCGAACTTCGTATAGTTTTTTTTAACCAAAATTTTCCGAAAACTAACATTTTTTAAGGCAAAGAAAAAAGAAACTTTGATATTATATTATCCATATAATAGCAATAATATGTATGTCACAAAATGAGACAAAAGTACATAAAGAAGCCTCTTGTGTATGTGGGCATTTGATTAAATGAATTCGGTTGACAGATTGTCTAGTTGGCTGGAGACATGAACAATATATATATATATAACGAGATTGGTCATCATAAATAATATCAGGAAGAGAATCCAGATCATACATAAGTACTTAATTTGATTCTATTAAAAGCCAAGCTCATAGTATTAAAATCTGCTTATCGAGCAGTCACACACAAGACTCAAATCCAGGATTGTTGTGGAGTTATCAATGATTTATCCAAAGGCTGTTTGACAAAGTTAATGAAAAATAAAATTACTTAGTTTCAAATTAAGGGAAAAATGTATAAATATATATATATATATGTATATATATTCACCCTAAGGTAATTGTACAGTTCTTTCAATTTTATTTTAACACAAAATATCAAAACTCAATAACACTAAAAAAACACCCTAGCCATTAGCCAACAAGGCAACAACTCCGGTCTCCAACCCCAAGCATGCCGTCAACATTTATATGTCGGATATCGAAGAGAGAATTTGAAAAATAAATGCAACTATTAGATAATCAGCATTAAATATTTTACACATTTTTAGTTTCCACTTTTATGTTTGCGTTACTAAATTTATGTAAGAATGATTGAATCCACTTCTCTAGTTATTGGATTTATGCTTATTATTAATATTTACGAGACAATTTTCAGCAGTTTCATGAAATTACTTTTCATATCATATTAAATTCAACATGCTCTATATATATATATATATATATGTTTTAATGAATAATTTTTATAAATAAATAAACGGGACGGAGATAGGGAAAACAATCCTTGTTCTACCCTATCCCACCTCATCCTGCTCCATCTACTATAGGGATTGAAGAGGGGATGAGTTTTCAAAAAATAATTGACGCAGGGTATTGGCAGGGCACCTCGTCCTGGCAGCATCCCCATTTCTAAACCAAGCTTGCGTTAAAACTCAAGCCATAACCAACCCAGTCCAACAGGGCCCAGCCCAAGCTTTGGTCCTCAAGAGTATGAATATTTGCACCCACTAAAATTGTATATACACCTATTTAAAATAATAATAATAATAAAATCAAATATACACACCTTTCGTACACAAATGCTTTAAAGATTACTTTAATAAATTATAAATTATAATTACACAAAGTATCATGATATGCCATGTTAATAGATCAATAATGTGAGTTTAAATTAAATTGTACATAAATACCTTATTGTTAATTGATTTAGTCAAACTCAACTGTTTAACAACATATTTAAAATAAAATCACACGAATGCCCTATTATAATTAATTAATATAAAAATTAAGTAATTAAAAATGATTTGACATATATAATATTGAGAAATTAAGGGGGAAGTAAAAACGAATAAGAAGAAAAAGAGACCCCACTTTCACTACTTCTTCATTTTTAGTGCCTCTAAAACCCAACATCACCAACACGCATTTACCATATTCTTACCATCCCATACCATTACCATCACCGCCCCGTCTAAAGCTGCATCTGTCGCGACCCCATTTGAACCTCCGCCACGTCGCCGACTCGCCTGAAGCTCAACTTGTCAAGGATGATGCACTAATATTGAGATTTCAGATGATGGATTTTTTTTCATTTTAATAATCATTTTCACTTTATGATTGGGATGGTTTCTGGATTGGTGTATGTTGATGATATGTGTAATTTAAAGGGAGATGAAGAAGTGGGTTGTTGAAGATTGGGTTAATTTTTGAGGAGGATGATGATCTAGGCTGAAGAGCTGGTTTGATGCTTATGATGATGACTTGAGTTTTGGATTTCAATTCCTTTTTTTTTTTTTTTTCATTGAAATAAAATAATACTAATTACTTAATTTATGCTTAACTTTAATTTATTGAGATGGCTTTTTATTGGATATTGTTATTTTTTACTCATTTTAAAATTTATGACTTTTAAAAAATCTCTCTACCCTTCAATAGTTAACCTTGTCATTAGTTGAACATCAGTCAAATCTAATCAAAAGTACTTTAGTGTAATATATGCTAAACTAGCACTATTGTTATAATAATGCATTACGTCTAGGTACTTTAGTGCAAGTTTTCCTTGGTGGTATCAGTTTACAATCAAAATAACTATAAGTTTTTTATTCAAACCCTGAGAACGTCAACTTACCATTTATTTGTGATTCAAGGAGGATATGTCTTCACCACACTCTGCTTTGCACTATCTCGAACTTGTGGTTCAAGGAATGTCAACCTCCACCACACCTCTCTGAAGACAAGGTCAAAATTCCACGTAAATAAATGGTCACCGTGGTGACTAAGGCCAAGTCACTACAATATTAATTCTCTAAATTTATCACTTGTGTTAGTTTGCTCGGTTAATGTTTTATATATGTTAATCTTGTTGTCTTGCCCAACAAAAGTTTTATCAAAATGTTTGGGAAAACTAAATTATCATTTGTGGCTAGGTTTTCGTGGACAAATAACAGATTGGATCATTTTGTGAAATGATTGAGCTGCATGTTTTAAATCCATCTACGTAAAATTTTTTAAAAACCTATCCATCCGCCCCTCCAGGTTTGATCCATAGTGTTAATCACAGGTATAAGTGTCAAAAGGGTCGGGCTAGATCGGCCCAGTCCGAGCCCTATATTGGTCCGGCTCCTCGAAATAATGTCTTTGCACTCAAATATGCATTTATACTTTACAAAAAGTTCAAATATGAGGTTACAAGAAAGATATTGTATGAAAATTCTCAATTGAGTTTGACATGTTGATGCTGTTGTGCTAATATGTTGGTCAGGAAATCTATAAGTTATTATTATTTATAAAATAATTTTGTGGTAAAATATAATATAAGCATATATTTGTGCGTGGCTTGGTGGCAATCGGTTGAGGACTGGGCTTGACATCAAATGGTGATTGCCAAATCCGGCCCACTTTGGTGTATTCAATAACCGCATGAAGCCCAAGCCTGAATTTTAAGTGCATTAGGCTTCAATTTTTGCCCGACCCGGTCTGTTTGACACCTCTATTCATTCATAGGTGATATATACTTCGTATAGACTAAACAACGTTAAATGTTAAGTGTAAAGAAAATCAAATAAGCCTTCACCAAACACCAATTAAATTCTGATTTTCATTCTACCATTTTGTTCCCCAAAAACAGAAGATACAAATTATTTCAAATGGTCATTAATTACTGTAGCATAGTTATTGTGGAAAATATAAAATTACATTATTGCTGCCAAATAAATTGATTTTTTAAGAGATAATCCCAAAAACCACTCTAGTTTGTAAAAATATTCATTTTACCACTTATAATTTTATTTTTGTCTAAAATCTCCCTTGATATTAATAAAAACCACTCAAAAGATCTCTAGATGTGTGTCAAAGAACGATAATATCTCTGATGGTTACAGATTAATGATAAAGTCATAGGTGATAAAATGAATATTTTATATAAATTTATTAATAGAAGATAAAAATGAAATTATAGGTGATAAAATTGATATTTTTACAAACTTCAGTAGGTTTTTTGAGATTATCTATTTTTTTAATTGTTTTTGGATATTTTACATCTCCACGGTATCTTACTTTGAGAATAATCAAAGTAAAAAATAAATAATAAATAATAATAAATTTCAGCCAATTAATTAAGTCACATCAATTATAAATGCCACCGAATTCCCTGAATTCAACATAAATGTAGCTCAGCAAAAGATTTCGATTCCTTAAACTACAATCTTCCAGACGAATCAATATATCATATTTTAAATTTTATTATCCCTTACTTTTATGTATGCAATTATGTTTGAATTTTAAATCAAACATAACCTTAATCATAATTTTTGAAAACCCCGCTATAGAAAACAAAAGTTCCTTAATCACGTGATTGCACATTTTTGCGCAACAATCAAATTTTGCTTATCAAAGTTTGTTAATTCAATAAGTGAAATCAAATTAAACGTGACTAGAGTCTTTTCATTGGATATGATCATCTACGCAAAATGGAGATTACTTTCTGACAATCATTGAAAAGATATGCTCAAATCACAATTTCTTAGTAATTGTTTGCTTGCCATAAGCCTCGGGGGGCCAAATCACACTAAACACGATATGTCTCATTTTATATGGAAATGATATATCTTTGATAAAGATATAATGTACAAAGAGGAACATTCTAGCCACTACCAAAGCGCTAAATTACTGATATTATTGTTTATCCAGGGTCACGTTACACATGTAGAAAGAAATAAAAATTAATTAGATGCTTGAATTTGGACTACTTTTCCAAGTTTTAATCTTGTGGTTGTGGGTTCTTGTATTATGTTACACAATTTTGAGCACTCTCTTATTTAATGCCACTTCTAATCACAAACCCCAATATAAAATTGAATGTTGCCAAAATTAAATGTACATCTATGCACCAACATTGTCGAGAATGTAAATACTTCATGTGATGGTCACTTTATGGAAATTTTAAGAAATATTAAAAAAAGGAATAATTTTCTTTTCAAAATTAACATGCGAATGGATCATAGAATTATCAAAACTTCCAAGATTAATCATTAATTATATGGCTGGCTAATTACTCCTATATTTGAGAAATATCTATTACAAAAGCAGAAAATTTCTCAGACAAGCTTATGAAATGGAAAATTGTAGTCCTCGTAACAATGAAATGGAAAATTGTATAATCATCTAAATTAAAAGAAGAAATATGCAAAAAGAGAAATAATTAATTGGCTTGATTGGGATAGTTTGTATCTAATTCCGCCATTATCTGTCAAAATATGATCCATAAAAAACATAATGGCTTTGGTTGGTGAAGAACTGAAGATAAAATCCACATTGGTTGCTAATCCTCAATGTGGACAACATAATTAGATTAAACAATTTTAGGAATATCGATATATGGTGATATGCATCCCAGTAGTATGAAAGGATCATAGTGAAAAAATATGAAATATTAAAAAATAGGGATATAGCAAGAAAGTTAGTGGGGTTTGGTAGACTACTAAGCACTATTTTAATTGAGATAAGAAATATCTCTAGAAGCCTTGATTTGGCATTATGATAATTTTGTATTGCTTGTAAATGAAATGAGGAAACTATAAGGAAAAATTAGAATATAAATTTAATTAGTTTTATATTACAAAAGTTCATTTGACAACAATAATGTTAGACATTTCAGTTTTATGTCTTATTTTCATTTCAACCAATGATATAACGACTAATTGAGATGTCAAATCTTCCCGTCGATATGAGCTCTTCGAGAAAATCAATCTGAATGAATACAAATTTTATGAATATTTATTTTATTTAAAAAAAATTATTTATTAAACAATATTTATATCATTTATTGAGATACAAATGTGATATATTGATATATATAAAAAATAGAATATCTGGTATTTTTATTTTAATTTAAATATCCTTTTTAGAAAACATATCTACTAAAATCATTATCTCTAAATTAGTAATACATAAAAGTACCTCTAAATTTTAAGAAAACACAAATTAACAAAAAAAAAAAAGGTTACTTTAAAGGGGTTTGGACCTAATTTGACAACATTCTCTAAAAAAATTAGTTCATTTTAAATATGTAGTTATGATCGTGTATGACCTAGAAATAATCTTCTAGACATGCACGATTGCTATATCATCGTAGATAAGTGGTATCCAAACGCGGTAGCCCCATAACCGTTGTACACACTATTGTCATCTCACTGTGTAATGCTTTCCTATAAATATGGGTATGTAACAATCAATAAAAAACACTCAACAACCTTTTATTTTTATATTAATTCATGAATTCTCTCACTCTATGGTTTTTATTTAGCTCTCTAATCTTCTAATTTCTTTGTTTCATCTGTGTAACAAGTTTGTGTTCTAATTTCTTAATTTGCTTAATGTGTGTAACAAGTTCGTATGATGTGAGATTCAATTTTTCAAGATTTATTTTGTAGACTATTGTAAGAAATCTCATTACTATACTAATTTTTATCCCAAAATTTCAAAAATTAAAAAGTGAAAATATTACTAGATGGTATAAATGGATAATGAGTTAATAAGTTTTTCAATTCTCAATGGTTTTAACATTTAAGTCCCAAGAAATATTTTTTAATAAAACTGCCCTTTAAAAAAATATTTTTAAAAAACCCTCAATGTTTACTACAAATATGAAAAGACACCCCGTAATTTTGTAATAGGCAATTTTACACTCCGACGTTTATTTAAATCATCAAATAACAACCCACCGTTAATAATTATGTTAGAAAAATGGGATTGTCGTTAATGGTGTAAGGGTAAAATTGTCAATGAAGTTGCATAAGTAAATGTCACTTATTAAAAAAACCAAATAAAAAAATAAAAACATTCTTTGGATTTGTCTCATTTCTTTCCATCTTCGATCTCTCACTTTCTCGTTTCTCAGCGACCGGATTTTTGTGCCTCCTCTATGACGAGAATGATGTATTGATGCCTTTAGTATTCTCCCCTTTAGGTGTGATGATTGTTGAATATGTTTTAGATTTCTAGATTTTGGGTATGATTTTGTTGAATCTAGATGTGATTTTCTAGATTTTTATTGTTAATGAGGTATGATGGTTGTGGATTGTTGTGTGGTGATTCGATTTTCGGTGAGTGGTGTATTAGTGCTTCCGATTTTGAATGTTGTTTTTGTGTGGAAATTATATTTTGGACGCTTAAGGGTGATGGTTAGGCTAGTGTTTGGGGAGTGATTGAGGGGTGCATTAAGGTTGTTTAGCAGTTGCCTAATAGTGGCCTTTCTATTTTTTCATCAAAGAAGAACTTGTTGATAAAGAGACAAAAAGGTGTTTAGTGTTTATGCGGCCACCCAAAATGTTATTTTTGTTTCTTCGGTTTTCGTTTTTAATATTCTTTTGCTTTTATTATTGTTATTATTATTAGTTTAAAAAAATTACTTTTATTTAATAAAGCAATGGCAATTTTGACTTTTCACATTCAAATATAACTTTTTTAACGGAATGATAATAGAGGGGTTTCTTAACTAAAAATGAAACTACGGAGTGCCTTTTCACATTTGCCACAAACATTAGAGGCTCTCTGGATATATCCCAAAAAGGACAAATTTCATCTTCTTCCTCTCTTCCACCGGAATCTCTTTTTTCCATGTGACGTGTTCCCTATCGGATTCTTCGTCAAACACACTCACTCTCATAGTTTTGTCACCTACGCATGAAAATAAAATTATATTAATTATACCAATATATAAAATAATATCAGATATACCTTTAATAAGATGGATGAACATACCTCACTAAAATAGTGGGATGGAAGTTCACCAATAGCACTGACAAATGGAATGTTCAAACAAATTAAACTGTTACTATGAAATCCAATAACTTGGAAAAGGGCATTTGATGTTTATATTTTACCAAAAAAGAAAAAAGAAAAAGAAAAGAAAAGAAAAATGGCTCTCTCTCCTTTACACTTGGAGCATTGACAGTTCACATGAAAGCTGAGATGTGGGTGAAATAGGGAGGTAGACCACAAAACCCCAATCCAAAGCATATTATAAAAACCTTGACAGCTATAGAATGCAGCTGTGCAGATTTGTGCGCGCCAGAAGTCGAACTGATTAAACAAATCCTAATTGAATTCATAAACATTCACAGTGGAAGGAAGAAAGGAAGAGGACCCATATAAGATAGTCTGGTGATACTGGTCTTCCATTTTATATAATTCTCTATCGTACTGGAAACGAGTTCATGTTGCATGTTTGCTCTAATCAGTGGCCGGTGGGTGTCACTTGTTTGAGTGCTGCCTGTTAGTACGTGTCCAGGTGGATTGCATTATTAATCTACACGTGTAAATTTCGAGTACACCGAAGGCACGTGCAGATCACATGGATAATATGAGCAGTGGGTTGTATTTGATTATTGGAATTAGTGTAGAGAGAGGTTGAGATATATATGAATGTTTCTTTGTCAACTCTCATGACCCTACTCTGCAATGATTGTAATTCTAATCATTTATCAATCCCATTGAAGACTTTCTGAGAATGATGATAAGAATGGTTTGTTATAACAATGATCCCTCTCTATAAAATTGAAATATGTAGATAAATGAAAAGCATAAAATAAATTTACTTTTTATCTTTTTTTTTTTTTTTTGACTTAATAAATTTACCTTTTATCTTGACGTTTATATATATATATATATATATACAAAACTTATATTGCTTCTTTCAAAAAAAAAAAAAAAAACTTATATTGCTGAGGTGGTTTGTAAATAAGGGCTGGGCATTGGTTGGTTTGGATTAAGTTTGATTATACCCAAATCAAATAATTATTTAATGGGTTTAGTAATTTATATTCAAACCAAGCTAATTATGGAGTAAAATCAAATCAATAAGGTTGATATGGTCCTATTATGAATGACCATGTAGGATTAATATTTTTAGTTTAAACAAATATAATAATATCTACATATGTAAATATCGAGAAAAAAAAAATCTATAAATTAATGTAGCTCAAACTAATCGATCTAATAGACAGTAATACTATATTCGATTCAAGTGCAGCGGACACATAAAAATTATAAACTGAAACTAATATTTGTTCAAGCTTCCAAATGAAACAAAGATAAAATTTATTTGAGAGGAAGAGAGATTGGAACTTGGAAATCCGCAATGTTGAGGAGAGATCTCTGTACTATAAATTTTGGTTAAATTGGTTTTTTTTTTTCTGAGCAGTGGTTAAATTAGTTTTAGTTCTTCTCTTCTTTTTTTTTTTTTAATGGATAGATTAATTACTCAATTTTTTTTTTTAATATATGTAATGGTTTGAGTTAGTTTATTTGGTTTGATAAAACATAACTCACTTAAAAAGCCAAACCAATCATTTTGCATTTAAGCAGCCCAATAAGTTTATTCTATTTTAGAAAACTAAACTAACAATTTTAAATCAGTTTGATTTGGGTAGATTGATTAGTTTAACTGTTCGGATGCCAACTTAGTTGTAATTTGTGAACTGATTAAGAAATCATGACTTGGTAAAATAGTCCTTCGGCAGATCTTGGCAATTTAATTTCTTAATGATCAAGATTGTAATGGTTTAATTGATGGTGCCTTTCATGTTGCCTTTTGATATGCAATTTTCTATCTTTTGAGATTGAGCTACCCAAATAATTACTCTTTACACTCATTTGTTCATTGCACCTAATATTAAGATTTAAATTTTATATTTTTCTTTATCTACCCTTTGAAATATCAAAAATAACCCTAAACAAATTTATATATATAATTTATAAAATTTGCACTTACAAATATTCTTTCCTTTTCCCTCTGTCCCTTTTTTATTATCATTCTTCTCCAATCCATCATCTTCTATTATTCTTTTTTCTCTTTTTCTTTTTGGTACAATCTCCTCCTTCATTCTTTATCTTCAATAGCTTAAAGATATATTAGCCAAAATGAAAAATAGAAAAAATAATGTTCTTCATATCTACTTGCACATATGCATATAAAATATTTTGTATCAGAATAATTTGTCTAAATAATAAATCTTTTTTTTTTCTTATTGGATGGAAATATGTTTTCCATGAATGATCAAGATATGTTTCTTCTAAATCCTATATCAAACACAAAACAAAGCAAGAAAAAACAAAGAAAAAAAAAACACACATAAGACCTTATCATCCAGATTTATTTAATTCAAATATGCTTTAGACTTTAATTAATTTAATATATTACGACTTAAATTGATAGAAAAAAAAATAATTGTCTATAAAGGTAGTTGAACAACAAAACTAACAGTAATCTTGTTCTTATTTTCTTAAATCATCATATCCCTATAAGTAATTTTAAATATGGATATTTTTGTAATTACAAATTTATTTTAAAAAATGGGTGTAACAAGCAATTTCGTATTTGGAAGTAAAACTTAAGATCTCCTAATTAGGTGTATCTTTTATTTTTATTTATAAATTTTTCCTTTATTGTCCAGGTTTGCTAAAGTAACTTTAGTGTGAAACGAATTGGAGTTTAATTTCCTGAGATTTTTTGGTTCAGCATGCTAGCCACTAGAAAAAGAGAAAAATAAGAGATTTTTAAGTAATTTGTGAAAGAAAATATTCTATAAATTATTCTAGATTTCATTCATGTGCTTTTGATCTACCCCAGCAACTGTGACGACTCTTTCTTTAATTGATATGCACGTGCATGATCGATGAAGTATTAGGACTACCAGCGAAGTCGGGCAAAACCCTTTAGCTTTTTTCCAAAATTGACAGTTCAAAGCAGGTAACCGTATCGTCAATTAATACCATTTCTAGTAAAATTATTGAACAAATCGAAAAAGGGTCACTATCTCTATACAACAAAACCCATTTTTTCCTTCTATTTTTCTGCCCATATAGAAAGAGAAGATTTGGGTTGTGGGGTAGAGAAAGCACTTGCAATGCCTAGGGTGCTGTGGTTCACAACCTTCACAAACACAACCAAGCTATCCTACCACAAGCAAGATGTATGAGAATGAAGATGGTGGTGTTGATGTTGCATGTTCAAGATTCTAATATTCCTCCTACCATCCCCAGTCAACATCACCTTTAATTTCCCATTATTTCCTTACAAATATCTTGCTTAAAATACCGGAGCATAATTCAGTGCTAGAACCTTCCAACATGGGATAAACCTAATCCCTACCTTTATCAATAACAAGCAGTGTGATCTGTCTTACATAGTGGAGGGTCATTTTCATCATTGATTAGACTCTGCCTATAAAAGGAGGAGCTCCCAACAAATCTCACTTGTGACTTGAAGTACAGAAAACAAAGCATATCCTCAATTCTCTCCTAACTTTCATTTTCTAAATTTTCTGCTCTTTTTCCTGTTGAAAGTTTGAATACTATGGTCAGTAACTTAACAACACTTTCTCATTATTACTCTTTCAGACACTTGTCCGGTCAATGGCAGTTTGAAATATTTCTTCTATTTACTTGTTAATATCGTACTATCATTAAGATCGAATATATCTTCAAATTAAAGACATTTTTTGTCTGCTTCTCTTTCAGGAAGGCAGGATGAGTTGGACAGTTGCTGATGCTGTAGATTACAAAGGTTTTCCCGCTGACAGGTCAAAAACTGGCGTTTGGGTTCCAGCTGCGCTTATCCTAGGTTTGTTTTTCTTATCCAATTGATTAATGATGCGTTTCTTACACCTTCATAATTTTCCTCCTTATATTTGTTTTGGACCTCCGTCTCATCATTTTAATTATTATACGTTTAGTCCAATGTTTTTGAATGGTGAAACTCATTACATCCCCAGCTAATTGGGAGTTATATCTTTCTTTTTATATTACAAATAAAATTTCCTCTTACGAATTTCCTAGGTTCACCTAAAAAACAACATAGGGATTTGAGAGAAACTTTAAGGAGGAAACAGAAAGAGAGACAAAGTTTGATGTTGCTCTATAGTTGTTCGATCATATAGAGCAGCATGGACAAAAGAAAAACCGCGCACAGGCGGTTCATGCAAAAGTTATGGGTTTCAATACTAAAACAATTATTTACAAGGCAATCATTATTTAGCGCTAGGAACTCGATGCGCACAAGTCAAGTTCTTTTAATATGATGATCAATACTTTCAGGTTCTGACGTTATTAACTTTTATTTGAATATAACTTTTGTGGAGTGAGGGAGGGAGATGGCGAGGGAAAGACAGACAGATATGAAGGGGACCCAAGAAAACTTAGTCCATTAATTGTACTTGTATTAATTCATGTCATTTTCTGGTTGGAGTTGATGGGATAAGGCAGATATTCTATCTATATTTGAATGTACACGTGAACTATGGTTAGGTTCTCAATTTCTTCACACCAACTAGTTGCCACAATTCTGCTTTTTGGCTTGTTACAATCCCACTTCTGTAAAGAAAGCTGCACTTCAATTTCTGGTTAATTACATTCCTAGCCACAGAAGAATATTGAAAAGTTCTGATGTATGCAATTTTATGTTCTTATACTATTTCAACCATAATGCATCGTGTAAAAACGTGTTTAGCATAAATAATTTTGACTCTCAGAAAAGTTCCATAACGTAAAAGTTAAACAAGTGAAATAGTCAAAAAAACACAAGAAATTTCATGTTGTTACAGAAATTAAAGCTCTTTAATCTTCATTGAGTACACCGTGAGCTTTGCAATTTTTGGCCAAATTAAAAGAAAAGTTTTATTTTCATCTACTTTTTTATATAAATTTGTTTTTAGTCACTCAAACAAACTATTTTCATTTTATACTCAAATTTACTAAAATACCCTCAATTCAAAAAGAGAAAAAAAAAAAAAATGGATTTTAAATCCACTTAAAAACCAATGACTTAAAAACTGGTACTAATTTTTAAATTCACTTAAAAATCGGTGTTGGTTTGTAAGTCCATTTATCAGTTTTTAAGTGGATTTAAAAATTAATACCGGTTTTTTAAGTGAACTTAAAGACCAATTCTACCCGCTCCTTGTCTTGATATTGCATCTCACTAAAAATATCTATTTTCAAGATAAATTCAACCAAATCTAATCCTAAACATTAATACCCAACATTAAAAAAAAAAAACTAGAAAAATTGCAAAAAAAAAAAAACCCTCAAAAAATCCCAACAAAACTCAAACAATCAACAAAGGAAGTCAAAGATCTTATATCATGAGTAATGGAGGAGGAGAATAAGGTATGAAGGGACAATTTGAGTAATTTGGGTGTAAACTGCAATTCATTTGTTTGAGCGGTTAAAAACAAATTTATTAAAAAAAGTGAGTAAAAACAAATTTTCATTTTCTAGATTGGACATTTTTTGTAATTTCCACACACACATATATATACATACATACATATATATGTATATATATATATATATATATGAAAATACTAAATAATTAAGTAGTAACAAAATATTTTTATAGGAATCGAAGTATGCGAGAGGCTTTCCACGATGGGAATTGCAGTTAACCTTGTAACATACTTGGCGGGAACAATGCATCTGGCCAGTGCAACTTCGGCCAATATTGTAACAGATTTCATGGGCACTTCCTTTCTCCTGTGTTTGCTTGGAGGATTTCTCGCCGATTCTTTTCTTGGCAGATACAGAACAATTGCTATATTTGCCACAGTCCAAACTCTGGTGAGTACACCTAAAAATTTGATTTGGATATGTGATTCCAATATATATTCATTGATTTTGTTATCATCTAAAAGTTGTAATCTATCATAATAGGTTTACTTTTTTCATTCTTAGATTGAATGAAAATGAATAGATAATTCATTTATTTTTTCCACTTTTGGATTGATAAATATTTTTTTTTTCTTTTACATAGATTGATTTAAAGCTATAAATTTAAGTCAAATTTTTTATGTTATATAACCTAACCCACATACCGATAACTTATTAAATTCTTATTAAAAAATTCCTAAAATATAATTTTCTTTAATGTACAACTTTTTATAATTTATACGATTTGATTTTCAAATTTTGATTTGGGATGAAATATTGGCGAATTAGGGTACTGGCAGGTTAGCAATGGTGACAAAACTGCCACAGCTACGTCCACGTCCTTGCCATGCATCAGACACCTCAACATGCGAACAAGCCAGTGGATTTCAAATGGGAATTCTATATATTGCTCTATATTTAATTGCATTAGGGACTGGTGGCCTAAAATCAAGTGTCTGGATTTGGAACTGATCAATTTTATGAGAAAGACGAGAAGGAGAAAGCACAAATGGCCTACTTCTTCAACAGATTCTTCTTCTTCATTAGCATAGGGACTTTAACGGCGGTGACCGTGCTTGTCTATATACAAGATGAAGTGGGACGAAGCTGGGGTTATGGGATTTGTTCAGTTGCCATGTCCGTAGCAATCTTAATATTCTTCTCTGGGACTAAAAGATATCGGTACAAGAAAAGCTCGGGGAGCCCCATGGTTCATATTTTCCAAGTTATTGTAGCCGCTATAAGGAAGAGAAAGATGGACCTCCCCTACAATCTTAGCATGTTGTATGAGGATATTCCTGAAGTGTCGAGAATTCATCACACAGATCAATTCCTGTAAGCTCCGATTTTGTAATTAGGATCACGAGCACTTCATGGAAGTGATCAATATATGCAATAGTTCATTATATATTAAAGTGTTGTTTGCTAGCTAGCTAATTTAAGCTCTTATTAGTTGTAGTTTCTTGGACAAGGCTGCAATTGCTACAGAAGGAGATTTTGAGAATGGTTGTAGTCCAAACCCATGGAAACTATGCTCGGTCACAAGAGTGGAGGAAGTGAAAATGATGGCAAGACTCCTTCCAATATGGGCCACAACCATCATTTTCTGGACCACATATGCTCAGATGATAACGTTTTCGGTTGAGCAAGCAACCACTATGGAAAGATCAATTGGCAATTTTCAAATTCCAGCAGGTTCTCTCGCTGTCTTCTTTGTGGCAGCTGTAATGATTACTCTGGCTGTTTATGACCGCCTCATTATGCCTTTTTGGAAGAAATGGAAAGCAAAATCAGGTATATAGTTAAAACAATAAATAATATGGAAGCCAAAATATTTAACGTCCATAATTACAAACTCGAGTCATCAAAATTGATAGCTAGAAACTTTGTAATACATATTCACATAATATATATATATATATATATATTCGCATAACGTGGATTAATCAATTAACCAGAAAATGACTGGTTTTTCGCTTAGTTAATTATTTTGAGATTCAAATTCAATACATTTTGATAAAAGCTAATTTTGATATGATAATAAAGTATCACTTATTAAATAAAACTACAAAAGTTCTTTGCCCTAATTTAATTGATATTTTCTACTTTCTTATTCAATGGAACGGTTTTAAATTCTGAAGTATTAATTCTTTTCTTGTTTGGTTTCCGTTAAATAAAAATTTTGAAGAAATGTTTGTCTCTGTTTCAGGTTTCACCAACCTTCAGAGAATGGCCATAGGGCTGGTGCTATCAGTCATAGGAATGGCAGCGGCAGCATTAGCTGAGAGGAAACGGCTTTCCGTGGCAAGAGCTGTGGGTCGCAATACTGCAACCCTGCCCATAAGTGTGTTCCTATTGATCCCACAATTCTTGTTAGTGGGTGCTGGTGAGGCCTTTATATACACGGGTCAGCTCGATTTCTTTATAACTAAATCTCCCAAAGGAATGAAGACAATGAGCACTGGTATTTTCCTCACGACTCTATCATGTGGTTTCTTTGTGAGTAGCTTCTTAGTATCAGTTGTGAAGAAGGTAACAGCAACCAATGGACGACGTCAATGGTTAGCTGACAATATAAACTGCGGGAGGCTTGACTATTTCTATGGTCTTCTAGCAATACTAAGCTTTATAAATCTAGGAATATATCTTATTTGTGCAATCTGGTACAAGCCAAAGAACCCTAAAGCTGATGTCAAGACGGAAACTTTAGTTAATGGATCCTCTGCTGAGGAGATCTGCTAGGTTTCAGTTAGGGTTTTCGCGTACGTTGTTATGGTTTTGCTTTAATTTTGACGCTCTTGTATGAATTGTGTCATGTTTGGGTCCGGTATGCATGGTTTCTGTTTCCAGTGTTTTGATAATCGATTTTAGTGACTTGTGGCTCTCCAAAACTGCATACGTTAGTCTATAATTATTTTTCCAAGATTTTAACAGTCATTAATTGTGTGCATGATAGAATAAATAAGAACTACGACATATCGATTAAATAAAAAAACAACGGCACAATGCACCTCATTTTATAGAGAATCTGCATGTTTTTATTACTATTAGTAGTCCGGCATCTGTTTTTGTTTTCTAAATCACAAAAGTCTAAGGATTTTATTGTTTTATTATAGCATGTGTTCATGCTCAGATTAAATCAAAGGAATATAATTACGAGCGGTCATTTGGGAAAATGATGGATCATGTTTCTAAACAGATTATGTATAGTTAGAGAGTTGACCATTAACACCATTGGATTTTCTCATTATATAACCACCCTTTAATTAAACAAATCCTATATATACCTTGTACGTTAACTGAATTTGAAAATGATAGTTGTCAATAGTCAATACATGAAAAACCAATAACAAAAGAAAATTTGTGGCCACAATTTTGTACACATCAGTTATACTATAGGAGAGGGTTTGTTATCAATTATTGGTGTCCTCCCAAATCTAGATCTGCATTGGTAGATGTCTATCCAATCTTGATATGTGTGGTGGTCTGGGTTTTTGTGTGATGTGTAAATGTTTCACAGAATATCAATCAGTATATCAATTGGAAAATCATATCGTGGCCGTGGAGAGTTTGATGAACTCTAAATTAGAGTGCTTTTGATAGAGATACCCAAATGGTTTCTCTTGTGTATTTTTTTCTCCTTATACTTCATTGTTTTATGGATATATTTAATTAACAACTACTCTCATAATAAAAGGTTGAAAAATTACCCATATAATTTATAAAATATATATATAATTACTCTTCACACTTAATATCTCTATATTAAATTTTACATAGATGCTTAACTTATACCCACTCTATTACAATCCCTAACATTTCAAAAATTAAAATCAACGTCATTATAATTAATATTTGATAACGGCATAGTGAATTATATAAATACTTGAAGTTATACCAGTACTGTATATCACATGTCAAATTCTATTAATAGAATCTGTTCAACGACTTCCCGTATGCAATATGTTTTTAGCTATTTGATGTTGTATATATGTGTTTTTCATTTTGTTTATGTTGTTTAGCATTTTCAAAACATTGTTTTTAAGATTGAAAAACTATTATAAAATATAATTTAAAAGCTACAACATTAAATAAGTAGAAAATGAGGTATAAGAAAAAGGGGGAAATCATTCCCTTAATTCAATTGATGGTAGAATATGAGTGCTTACAAAATAGGACTATATATAGCCATGAGTATAATTATTTCAATATTAAATGATAATAATTGATTAATTATGTAAAAATAATAAAAACTAAATAATTATCAAGATATAATAATTAATAATTACTAGATAGTGATAAGTCCATATTTTCATAATACTCCACCTGGAACATTCATCAACGAGATTACTGAAATAGATATTGGACATGCTTAAATACTGCCAAATTACAGACTTCACTAGTAAAAGTCAATATATAGAATAAAAACTTGTCAAAGAAAAAAGAGTAAAGTACATATATGTCTAAAATGAAAATTATTCTCCTTGAAAATGTTGTAGTATATTCTTGTAGTTTTCAAAGGCAATACATTCTAACTCTATAGACCAATTTCCCTGTTGATGTTGGTAAAATCTTAGTAAATACTTCTACAATATCATCTATAAATAAGCTTATATATGTTTAATATTAATTTATCGACTTGCATGAGTTTAGATGAACTTTGATGATATATGCTCATTCCATCTCTCTTAATGTATCTTCTTGTAACTTAGGCTTACACAATTGTACTTGCTTCATGAATTGTAAAGATCTCATAAATATATCAACAAAAATATTGTTGGAACTCTATGAAATCTTATACTTTATTGGAGGAAATATATTTGGTTCAGAAATACTATATCACAACATAATTGATGACTTACTGTATTTAAACAATAGACAAAATCATATATGTCATTTTTAATAATTCCATTGGTGCATAAATAAATCTTGCCAATAGAATTACTAAAAATAAAATAAATGTCTTTTGTGTTGTTTAAATACAATAAAGCAACAATTACATTATAATATATTTTTTTCTAAACCACGTAGCTTTCCACCATTGTCTAGCTATAGATTGGAATAAATCTGTTATCCTCAAACCTTTGACGTTTGATTTTGATGATTACAAATATTGACAAAGTTCTAACAAAGTTTGATTTGGGGGAGTGGGGGTCGACCTCTCGACCCAACACGCGTCTGTCCTTGATCTCCTCGCTTTTATTTTGTTAATTTTAAAACAAAGTAAGTTACTTTTGTTCATATAGAGAGAGATGTAATTGTAGTTGCACCCCTGACCATTGACGTAATTATAGGGGCATTTAAGTTTTTACCATAATTCCAAAAACCTTCCTTTAGGTTTCATAAATGTTGCAGTTACATTCCCTGCCATTGGTTAAGTACTCATGATCCATTGACTGCTAATCACATGTATAAAAAGACTAAATACACCCCTATCATTTTTTTTTTCAATTTATAGATATTCTTTATTTTTAGATACATATTATCTTGTAGAGATAATTGTAATAACATCCACTGACTTTTGATTTAATTACAAACACATTTGAGTTTTGGGTATAGTTATATATAGAAACCTCCCATCAGGTCCCATTAATATGGCAATTACATCCCCTACAGTCAATTATGGTTCATTGACCATTATTCAAACATGTAAAAAGATAAATATACTCATATTTAATAATAAAACTTTAAAAAAATGATAAATTTTTATCATCCATCTTTAAAATGGAAGATGGAGATGAAAACCTAAAAATTATAAAAAAAAAAATTAATAATAATAATTAAAATTTGTTAAAAATTCAATTGTATTCTTCAACCCCTTCACCTCTCTCCCTCATTCTTCATCACATCTCCATCTCAACATTCCATCAATTCTTCATCACTTTCCTCCTCTTTTTTCATTATTTCAACATTATTGATCACAACATCACCAAAAAAAAAAATTTTAAAAATAATAATTAATTAACAAAACCAAAACCAACACAAGAAAAAATTAAAAAAAAAAAAAAAAACCTCCATTGGAGATGGAATGCTCCATCTCTGATGGAGTGCCGACTGGGTTTTCATCAAAGGAGACTCTATTTGAAGGAGATTCAATTTGAGTCTCCTTTGAAAACCCAATCTGGGTTTTCATCGAAGAAGACTGTATCCACTAGAGAGCCAAAACAAGTCTCTAGTGGTGTGGATAATACATATTTTAATCACTAAATATATATATACATAAATCTTTTATAATTAATAATAATTAACATATGAATATAAAATTTATCAAATAGATATTTAACAAATAGTCGGTTATTGTTTGTAAAATTTACTTTTATTATTTTTCTTGTTAATTATTTTTTATAAATTGTTTACATTAATTATTGAGTATTCAAGCTATAATTGGTATATGGGCATTAAGCTTCTTTAAAATTAATAATTTCATTTATAAAAACATAACTATTGAATATACAAGAATTATGCGATATTCACAGAGAAAAAAAAAAAAAAAAAAATCGTGATAGACGCAGTGTGGTGGGGCGTTCACCTCCCACTGCCCTAGAAAATCCCCAACCTCGATCTTCGATTGTTGAGTTGGGATATGTTAAGGGGTAAATAATTTTTTTTGGGTTTCGGGGTTGAGAATTCCTACCATCGCCCCGAGCCTACCCCATTAACAGACATACTAAAATTTATGACTACGATATTCATCTATTGTGTCCTCTAATTAATCAAACGGCCATCGACCTTTAATTAATTTATTTTTTATCATTTTAATTGGGTAAGAGGTTGAAAATGAATAAATAAATATAAAAATTAGTCAAATATATTAATCTATTATGAACCTACTTTCATGTATCATTCTTTAAATGCTATCAAACATGCCACTGTATGGTATCCAAGTCAATCTTGCCTTCAAAAGTATCGATAATAATATATAACTTTCTTGTTCTGCTATCATTACTGCGTTCAGCTAAGGGACACATGGACAGTAGTCATGATGATCGAGCATAAAATTATAGGAAAGTAGTGATAAGAACCGAATCATTTATATAATGAAGAAGATCTGCTGGCGATATGAACGTGCATATCAATAGCTCAACAGCAGTCGGTGGATTCTGTGCCCCATGTTAATTTGGAATTGAACTAACTAGTACCTGCTTTTGCAGAAAATGGCATACCAACTATCGACTCCAAAAGCATATTCCCTTGAGAACATCTTAAACTCCTTTCTGCAAAGTAAGATAGCCACGAAAGGTGCTTTCCTTTTCATGCAAGCCTCAAGTAGTCATCTCCTAATTTCAGTTGCCTTTCGGTGTCAAATCTGACTGCAAGTATTTGAGTGACTTGGGGATTTCCCTTGCTTAAATTTGATTCTTCTTCAAAATTTTAAAAAACAAAAAAAGAAACTAAAACCTACTGTGTGGTGCCACTGGAGCGTGGACACATTTTTCTTTGCCTGCCCAAAAGTCAAAACTTTCTTGCCTATAATTTGATAACTTTCAGTCTAGGTTATTATGATTAAATTGACTGCGTGTCTTTAATTGACAATGTGTATATGAAATTGATATTTTTTTGTCTAACTTAATTAGTGGAACTTCTAAATGAAGTAGCATCTGATTTGTAATCATCATGCAATCATAAGATGATATGATCAATGATGTGTTAATTATATTTCATTTACCATATTATTTGAGTATGATTTTGAACAAATTATTTAGGTAGTCTACCATACTCTTTTTTTTTTTTTAATTTCATTTTCAAATCTTTAATATATGTCTTAAATACGCATACGAACAATTTCAATTTTTTTTTAATAAAAGCATTCGTCCAAGATTAAAAACAAAAAAAACAAAAAAACACAAAACAAAATGCAACGAAGTACCATAATTTTAAGTGAGTGGGTTTGGCACATTGCATGTGGTTGGGATTGGGATTTTAGTCCAATTCTCTTTTTTGGGCCTTAAGATGATTGGATTTCTCCAATCTTATTGAGGTAAATGGGACTGTTGAAGCCCACCAAGTGGGACTATTTAATATTATATATTGATTTTTATTATGTATTTTATTAATGTTTATATCATAAAACTTAAAATTAATATAATATATTTAAAATTATATAAAATTGTAATATTGTTTAAAAATTATTTTTATGCATTATTGTGTTTATTTATTTCATTAAAATACTATTATAAAAAATTAAAATAATAATTAAAACACAAATATTATTTTATTTAAAAATTTAATTGTAAATAGTTTTAAGTAATTTTTAAAAAATAATTAAAATATTTTCATACATAAATTAATTTAATCCAATATTATGTTAGTTAATCTTATAGCATTGAATATAAAATTTAATTACTTTTTGTTTAATTCCAAACTTCATCAAATATGAGACAATATTATTTTTAGACTTTTAGTGCAATCCAATCAACTCAACCGAACATAGCATAGTATTAATTTAGTTCAATCCAATGCAATTCCTTGAAAGTAGTTCAATCCAATTTTGTGCATTAAACGCATCCTAAACGTAACTGTACCTAGATTGCACTTCTACTTGAATGACAGATATTTGCGAGCATAGAATTCTGTTTTTGTTTTCAAAAATTTTGTTGATAAACTCGAATATTTGTGGGGGAAAAAATAAAACAATTAGATTGCTTTGAAGCTACCATTTTCTACTATTTTTGTCATATTTTAATTCAATTTATTTATATTGAAGAAATAATTTGAGATAGAATTTATAAGAGGATAAAGGAAAATAGTTATTTTCATTATTAAGGAGAGAGGATACGTGAGCATTGAAACAGAGGAGAACCTTTGTGTGTTACTGGCAATTAGTGTCTTTTAGAATTTAGTTAAATCCTAGTCATTCTTATCATCTTGATATATAGGTTTACAACGTGTATAAAATATTGAGTATTCTAAAGGGACTGCCCATCCTGCCCAAATTACACAATTTATGACACAAATAGTTGATGTTTAGATTTCAATCAAATTTATAACTAAGATGTACTTATATCCTTAAATATATACGTAATTATACATCCTAAACAAATGTGTTTTTAACAAATGTGTTTTTTTTCTTTCTCTTCTTTAATATATTCTCTTTCCTCTTTCATTATTAATAAAACTAGACAATTTTTAAAAATAAATTTTAAGATAATAAAATGAAAATGAAAATTCATCTTAAATTTAAAAACTTTATTTATTTTTTATTCTAAATGTAATTTTAATAGTTTTAAATATTTTTCAGCTATTTTAATCATTTTCACGGGCAAGATTTAGTTCTTTTTTTTTTTTTTTTTTTTATAGACAACAGTTACTTCTTTCTTTAGCCATGGTTAAGAATTTCTACTACTTTTTTTTTTATAATTTTTAATTTTCATACAAATTTATTTTTTTCAATATAAATGTATTTGTATCTGGATAATGGTGCTTCCAATGTCTGAAATGTCGGAAAAGATGTACTCGACTGGTAACGTGTTACTGAAAGTTGCAATGTGATGTGAGGGGCTGTTTTTTTTTTTAATATATTAATATTAATTAACTTAAATGTATGCTTAATTAATTAGTTAATTGTTTTATTAATAAGGAAAGAGGGAAATGAATATACTAAGGAAGAGAGGGAAAAGAAAACATATTTATTTAAGATGTATAATTGTGTACATATTTAAGAACTTAAGGACATCTTCTAAAATCAACAACTTGCAAGTTTCAAAAAAAAAAAAAAAAAATCAACAACTTGCATAAAAAATTGTGTAATTTTTAAGGTCTGTCAATCCTGTCTTATATAGATATATGCACAGAGGCCGGGCTTATTTAGTAACAGAGTGGGCTGTTTCAACAGTCCGGCTAGAAAAGGATAGTAGCAAAATTGTTGTGGGCCATTGGATGAGTTTACACCAATCGGGACGCCCAGACAAAGAATAGGACTATTTATATATAAATTTTAGACGGAAAGGAATCCAATATTTATATACTAATTAATAAATTTATTAATCTTTTACACAGACCTTTTAAGTTCCAATCATATATTTTCCTTCTTTAATTAAAACTTTCAAATTTGTTTATTTCAAAACCAAAAAAAAAAAAAAAACGCTTTCAAATTTGTTATAGTTTAAAGAAAAGGACTTAGGCCGATATGGGACAATAGTCATGTTTGCTCTCATTAAAGCACTGGTAAGTGATCCTTTTAATTAGCACCTACTTTATTACTGCACGTATTTCCTCAATTTTTACATATAAGATGATTTAATGAAAAAAATGCATTGAGGTCTATGACAATCTTCATATGTTTCAAAATTTTGTAGAGTTGATCCTCTCCACAAATGAGATCTATACAAATTATGAATCATTCGGATCTATTTATATTTTATCCAAAATATAACTAAGCTTAATGATAATTAATTTGTTGATTAAGATCACTATTAAATGGACTATGGAGGTGACAAACTAGGGTACGTGCATGTTGGCCATTTCTACAGCACTGCCACAACTACGTCTGCCTCCTCGCAATGCTTCTATATCCAACAAATGTGAAGAGGCCAACAATTTCCAAATGGGTGTCTTCTAGTTAGCCCTATGTGTCTTGGCCATTTCTATGAGGACTATACCCAGGAAATAGGGAATTCTCGCACAAACAAATATAAGTACCTGCTTAAATTTCCATAATACTGTTCCTTGCGCTGCAATGTAGAAACTTACTATTCTTATTGATCCATGAAGAAATTATCACATTGATTGTTTACTAGGCTCACATGCTAATAACTCCTAAAAGAAAAATGTTAGCTACATTATGATGTACATCTAATTAATAAAATCATAACATCAGCATTTTAATATATATGCTGTTATTGAAAAGATGCATACCGTAAGTTTCCTTTTCCTTTTTAAATGGATCACTTCCGCGTATTGAAGACATAATATGTGACAACAATCAAATTTTTTTTGTCATCAATATGAAGGCAGCTAGATTGAAGATTTTTAATGTATAGAGATAATCTATTTACTTTTTCGTCATCCAAATCATTGATATTGAATACTTTTTTTGACAAATATTGTATAGCTTTAGACAAATTTTGAGAGAGATTAATTTAAAATGTTATTAAAAAATTTAAGAAAGATGATAAAGTGTATGGTTATATTTATAATTGCGACAGTTGCTTGGACAAGGGCATCCATCATCACCGACAACGACGACAGGGCTCCATGGAGAGTTTGTAGTGACTTGCACGGTAACAAAGGTGGAGGAAGTCAAGGTGATAATCGTTTTGATGCCGATTTGTGTGACAACAATCATGTGTTTGGACGGTTCATGCATGGATAGGCAATTTCCCAATGCACCAAGCTTCTACCATGGATAGTGTCACACGCCTGAGTTCTACCTAAAAATTTTTCACGTGCTAGCACTAGGAGTGCCCTGTCTAGTCAGTCAATTTCGCCCACACACATATTGCCCATAAGTGTGTTAAACACTGCTGCCACAAATCCCACACAGTCGCGCACCAACACAGCCCAACACCCTTATGTACTTGCACAAATGCTTGTTGCCTGCCTATTTACTTAGCCATACATGCATATTCTGGTCCATACGCATTAGTATCACATAAATATAGAAAGACACAATAATTACAGGGAATCACCCCCAACTTAACTTGATTTTATTTCTCAAATAAGGAAAGAATACACAAAGTGCTCAATGGTTTACAGCAATAGCCCATACATCATATGCCATGGGCACAATACAAGCAGCTTTATATACAACAGCAGTTGACATGCCCAACTGCATAGCATTGCTGGCACCAACTAACCCAAAACACATAAGCAAAGGTAGTTATTTAAGAAAAAATGCCCCACAAGCATATGCCAACTCAACATTCCATATGCAAATCTACCATAACTGCCTAGTAACTGCCACATCTGTGTGAGTGTGTGTCTGTCCCATGAGCCACATGTGCCAGCCACACATGCTACTTGCTGCCAACCGTCCAGCCAGTTTGCAATGCCCCTAGCATAACTTCCAGATAGCATTAGCTATACTTGACTTTGCCCCACACTTGCTAAATGCACTTGCTTCGTTTGGCTTTCCCACACGTTTGCACTGGTTCGCTTGGCCTTGGCACTGCTTGCCTGCCCTTCGCTTGGCTTGTTCGCTTGACCTGCTGCACATGCTGCCTTGCACATGCTTTTGCGCGCGCGCATGCTGCCTGTGTTGTGTGCGCACTGCCCTGCATACCCTGCCTTGCTGCTTGCTCACTGTTTGCGCTTCGTGCAGACACCCACTCACGCTGCTCATGCTGCTTGCTTGTTGCTTCCTGTCTTGCTAGTTCGCTAGCATCATAGGCATGCACCAACATGCCTTCCCTTGGCTTGGCACCATCCCACCAAGTCATACTTAGCAACTTGCCTCTACCAAGCTTTGAGGGTCTAACAGATAAACACTTGGGAAATTTCGAAATCCCACCATGCTCTTACAATGTTTTCCAAATTAGAGGGTCATTATGATCACTCTTGTTGTCTATGATTGCCTCTTTATACCTCTGTGCAAGAAATCTAAGAGAAAACAAGGTATCCAATTCAAACATTTTGTACATGGATTTGTTCTAACAATAATCTAAATCTAATATATATATATATATAATCTTGTGCCAACTCCTAATTTGTCGTATCCTGTCAATACTCCAGGACACGTCATTTTACTAGACAAGATTTAAAGAATGAATCTCTTTCATAAAGATGTAATAATTTCAACATCTTTTGTTTTTTCAGATATAATTATTTCAGTCAACTTCAGGTAAAATGCAGAAAATAGGCAATGTGATGCTCATATTCCTCCTAAAGACGATAATGCGAAATTATAAACCAAGGTGTAACACAATGCACAATTTACTTCCTAATATGCTTTAACCCTTTTTTGGAATAATTTAGTACATGTTATTCAAGACAAGATGAGGTTGGTCTAATGGTATCTCTCACAATTTTAATTTAGAAATTGTGAGTTTAAATCATCTTCCCTTCCCCCAAACTTCGAATTTACTATAATATTTCAATTAAAAAAAATAAAAATGCATGTTGCACAATTTGACCATGGCTAGCAATGGGACAAATTCATATGGTTATATCGTATATGTTATTTCAAAGCATAAAAATTACATATTACATATTTTTTTAATTTATTAATGTTATATTTTCCAATCATAATTCATAACCAATGTCTGAAATGAAATGCAATTTGAACAGGCACTTTATGTTTAGAAGCATACACATAAAATATTAAATGATCACATTTGAAACAATTAAAAATCAAATATATTTTAATATCAAATTTATATATCATAAACGATATAAAATAGTACAATAGATTAATCATTTTTCAAAATTATTGTCCCGAGATCGCCATTCTCTCTGCTGCACCACCACCACTTGAGTTTGAGTGGTTGAAGATAGATTCAAATTTTAATAATTAAACTGAGTGATATTTTTTAATGATTAAAAATAGATAGGGGATGGGTTTTTTAGTGATTAAAATGGGCCTCGGTGGGGTTTTTACTCCAAGAGTGGCGATATTTGCACCCCTCAAAAAATTGTATGTACATCTAAAACTGGTATTTTTTTAAATATTCAATATTCACCTTACGTAAAATTACCAAAAGGCCTATCACACATCGAAACAGCTTCAACCGCGTCACGTGCAATCTCCGTACACCCAGCTCTCGCATGCAAACGAATCAAAGTACTTTGAATAAACAAATCAGACCCACTTCCAATCTTCAACAAATGACCGTGAATTTGCTTTCCTTCTTCTAAACCACCAAAATTAGCACAAGCTTTCAACGTAAAAGTGTAAGTGTAGTCGTCAGGAAAAAACCATGACCGTTCAACATATGGAGAAAGATTGGGAGTGCGTTTTGAGGGGTTGGGCTGTTGGCATAGCCTCTAATGAGGCTGTCATAAGTGAACGGATTTGGGTTTTGAATGCAAGTGAAGATGGAGTGAGTTTAAGAGAGAGTTAGATGGAACTGAAGCTGTTGAAGCCCGTGAACTTAGTCTGGCTGGATGTGAAGGGTAGTACTGTACTTGCATGCTTGAAGTTCTTGCCATGTCTAATAGGTCTTTTAGTAATTTTACCAAAGTAAATATTCAACATTTAAAAAGTGATTAATTTGAGATGTACATACCACTTTTGAGGACTGAAAAATATCGGCACTCTTACCCCAATTCCAATGATGGGTGTGGTTTTTTCAGTGATTAAAGTGGGCCTTGGTGGGTGTTTTTTAGTGATTAAACTGAGCTAGACTTTCGAAGGGGTGAGTGCAATCTTATTTTTAATGTTTATGATCGTATGATTGTATTTTGATTTTATGAAATCTTTTTTATTATTTTCTTATAAGGTTGACCAAATTTAATTGACGGTCAATGAGAACTATTAAATTGAGTACTCATTGGACAACTGATCATGTAACATGTAGCGAGTTTTAGAACATTAGTTTTACTTCTCCTCTTTTTTTCTTTTCTAAACTACTGCAGAAAGTCCTCCAAACTTGGTCTTTTAAAATAGAGGTAATTTTATTATTAAAATTTATAAACAATCAAAAGGTGCTATTAAAAATTCATTTTAGTTTTTCTATACTAGTCAAACAAATCATTGATTCTTTGGTGCTATATAAAAAAAGAACTCTTTTCTTATAATATTTTAAAATTATTTTATTAAAATTATATATATTATTAAATATTAATTATCTACTTTTTATCAATTAAAAATTTGCCATATTCTATTAACTTAGTTAATAGCTAGCAATAAAAGAGACTAAAGCATTGTAATATTACAAATTTAGGAATCAAATGATCTAATTGTTCAATATAATTTAATAAACAAATATTTGTTTTAAAATAACATTTGATATTATTGTTCAATTTAATTTAATGATAAGAAATATTGATTCAATTTAATAATATCTGAGGTTTAAATTATCTATTGTAGTTGATTTCTCTTTTTTTTTATTGGAAATATATTGTAATTGATTCTTAAAAAAGGGAAAAAAAAAAAAAAAAAAGAAAATGATTAAGAAGATAGGACAAACGAGATTTCTCCATCCATGTTTGATTAAAGTTTAGGTGCTATGTAAAGCTCGAATCAATAACCAATCACAGCACACCACCACCCAAACAAAGCGTGGCTCAACAAACTAGAACCGCGTATAAAGCTTTAACACACTCACAGTCACACCACTCATGCTTGGTGGGCCGCACCTCCACTTTCTCACCAATTACTTTCACGCGGTTCAATCACTCTCCCCCAGGCCCCACCTCCATGGTCATTTACAGTCCCCATTTCCCACTCCCATCTCCTCCATTACTATTTTCGATTATACTCATGCTTTTAAGTTGTTTTATTTTATTATAGCAATAATATTTTCATAAAATATGACATCAAGACCATGAAGATTTCAATACTTGTTGTAATATATTTTAAATAGAGCTCAAATTAAATACAATTTGCACAAGCAACAACATAATTTTTATCATTTATGAAAATTGTGTAGATTATGTACAAATTATTTTTTTTTTAAAGTTGTAATCAAAGTCTTCCGACGTGGTAAACCAAATTGGAAAAACTTATCATCATTTATGTGCTTGCTATCTGCCCCGTGCTTGTTGGTAGCACGTCATGTAAGTGCTTTTCAATTCTACACAATAAACAACAAATTGAAATTGGTTAAGCGAAATAATGAGGTGAAAAATGGAAATAAGTAATTGAGTGATGAACCAACTGTTAGATGTAATGTCTTCTCCCACTTAACATAAGTGGACTTGCTATTTTCCATCCACCTTAATAATAGGTTCAATTTCAGTCAATTACACTTCACAATAGGGTGACTCCATATTTGTATGAAATATATATTCTTATCTTCAATATAATTATTAAAGGTAAAATATACATCCAATTCCGATCAATCACTATTAAATATATATCTTATCTTATTTTCTCTCCATTTATATTTCATAATTAATAGAGAGAAATACATCTTTATTCTTTCAATTGATAGAAAAACTTGAGAAATCATCATCAGTATTTTTAAGAATTAAGAAACTCATCTCATATTTGCTAATTTTTTGTTTTTTGTCACACCAACTCCATGTTTGGTTAGATAATTGCATTGAGATGATTTTTTTTTTCTTGTTATTTATTCATTTTATATGATAAAAAATTCAACTTAATAAATAATTACAATGAAATATTCTAAAAATATAAAAATTTATCTCAGTTTCCTTTTTTTTTTTAATTATAAAATATAAAAAGAAATTTAATGAGATATAAATTTAATAGGGATTGCTTAGAAGTGAATACATATTTTACTTGAAAATTGACTCGTATTTAAAAAATTTATTGATGTGCCGTTAATATAAACTCGAAACATATAATAATATCGGAAACGCTCTATTTTTGTAAGTAAATTGAATTTAACAGGTTACTACATACATTTGTCTCCCATCAGTCAAAAACAAAGAAAAACTGTTTGATGTCATAAATTCTCCTGGGACCACTGACCACATCTCCGGGCGGCGACTATAATCAATGACAAGACAAAGACCAGCATCGTCGATTTAATTCTCTCTTAATATTTGGTTTTTTTTGAAATAAAATTCTCTCCTAATATTTACTTTAACAAACTACTACTTTTCTATCAACAATCATGCTAGCCACTTCCTTCACTGCTGCACTCACACACTTACTCGCCAACAAAAAAGCAACTGCACTTTGATTCCATTGATGGGTTTGTAGCAAGTCAGTGAGCCTCTAAATTAAAAATATTCCATTCTCGCCTCTGAAAGCCAGTGAAAATATGGACACGAACAACAAGCAGCCACAAAAGAAGAAAAAATGGTTCCTTTCATTAGTCTTCTCTCTTTTGGTGTCGACCCTTTTGATAGTCATTACCATTTCCATTTCTTCTACCACCACAAGGTTGTACAACCGCGCCCGTGCCGTCAACCCACGTCCGAAATTCGTGGAAGAGGAGCTGCACGTGATGCCCACGTCGTCCGAGAAGATTCCGAGGCTGGCGTACTTGATTTCGGGGTCAACTGGGGACGGGGAGAGCTTGAAGAGGACGTTGAAGGCCTTGTACCATCCGAGGAATCAGTACGCGGTTCACTTGGATTTGGAGGCTTCTGTTGAGGAGAGAATGGAGCTGGCCAGGTTCGTTGAGACGCAGCCGCTTTTCAAGGAGGTGGGTAATGTGAGGATGGTGATGAGGGCTAATTTGGTCACTTACAGAGGACCCACTATGGTCTCCAACACCCTCCATGCTGCCTCCATTTTGTTCAAGGAAGGTGGAGATTGGGATTGGTTCATTAACTTGAGCGCTTCTGATTATCCTCTGGTCACACAAGATGGTATTAAATGATTTTTTTTTTTTAATTAGTTTCCTTGTTGTTTATTTTGTGCTATATGGATTCCAATTTTTGTGGTGATTCTGTTTTGGATCCTTAAATTTGAAACGTGTTTGTCTGATTACATTTCCTAAAGTTGCTAACTTCATCGCTATTATTACCAGTTTTACTACTGATTCTGCTTATGGCTGAGGCCGAGTTTGGTGTACTAGTTAGTGATTTTCTACTAGTTGTGAACTTAACTGATTCATTCAATTCAGATTTTTCTATTTCGTGGGCGTGGATTGTGTGATGTCAAATTCGAGCTGACTCATAAAATCTTATATACCATTTGTTCCAACTTAATTGTTTCTATTTATGCTGTTTTGAGAAATCTTGTTGTTCCCATGTAATGTTGTTCATTTGTTTGTTGGTTTCCAACCAATTTATAAGTATAAAACAAGAATTGATATTATATTCCGAGCCCTGTGTATCTTGAATCATTTGCACTAATTAGGTCCATTAGTCGGGGGAAAAAGCAATGAATTAAGTGCTTATGCATTAGGTCGTCTTGTTATGTTCTAAATTTTTTCTTGCAACAGATTTGCTTCATACATTGTCAACAATTCCAAGACACCTTAATTTTATCGAGCATACCAGTGACATTGGTTGGAAAGAGTATGCTATTGTCCTTTCTCTTTTATTTGTTTGTTTTTAAATGATTCAGAAGTTGAGTAGAAGATATAAACAGCAATATATGTAAACTTGCTTAAGAAATGTGTTCTCTGATATTGCACAGGTATCAGAGAGCCAAGCCTGTTATAATTGATCCCGGATTGTATAGTGTGCGAAAATCTGATGTGTTTTGGGTCCCGGAGAAAAGAAGTGTGCCGACTGCATATAAGCTATTTACAGGTGATGCTTTTAGTTTATTGTGCTTCTTGTTTTGAAAAAGAAAAAAAAAATGTGGCTAGAGGCATATTTCGTTTCATTTTTCATAATCACTGAGGCACAAAGAACAAATCAAAATTTTTGTACTGCATCTGAAAAGCCTTAATTCAGTTTGTATCTTTTTTCTGTAGATTCAACTTACTTACCCTGCAGCTGAAAACGATATTAATTACCTCTATGGCTCTACCATGCCACTAGGCCAATGAAAGCATACAAATGAATAATTGATTTGCATCTCTATCGATATTCTCTCTCTCTTTTAAATTGTTGTGTAATTAAAAGGATCATTTTGATTTCAATGTGTTCAATAACTAAATGTAATCCTAACATTCTTTTAATTTGTTCTTACCATGGATCTTGTTTGTTAATTCCTTCAGGTTCTGCTTGGATGATGCTTACACGTCCCTTCATAGAATTTTGTTTATGGGGATGGGACAATCTCCCAAGAATAGTCCTCATGTATTATGCCAACTTTTTATCTTCACCTGAAGGATATTTTCACACAGTCATCTGCAATGCTGAAGAATTCCGAAATACTACTGTAAATCATGACCTCCATTTTATATCTTGGGACAACCCTCCTAAACAACACCCTCATTTCCTTACTGCTAATGACTACCAGAGTATGGTTGACAGCAATGCTCCCTTTGCAAGGAAATTTGGCAGGAATGAGCCAGTACTCGACAAGATTGATTCTGAACTATTGGGCTGCACTGCTGATGGATTTGTGCCTGGTGGATGGTTCAATGGTGACAGAAATTCGAACGTAACTGCTCAACATCATGACATGGAAAACAACAGTGAGCTTAGGCCTGGTCCTGGTGCTGAAAGGATCAAACGCCTTATCACTAATTTAATATCAGCTGAAGATTTTCATGCAAAGCATTGCAACTGACTTCCAAGGTCCTGGGAAACAACCTTGTTGGAAGACAACTCTCCTACACCTAGTTTTGTATTCCTGTTCAGTCAATAATCTTAGACTGGTAATGAGACAGATGACAAATCTATAGAAACGAAAAAGGGGAAGCGAAACTACTCCCCATCTAGAGATTATATGTATATTTCAATACGTTCAGCTTTTTTTGACCTTCAACACGGTGTTAAAGCAGCAAAATTGCTAATGAGTGTAGTTGAATGATTGTTTAGTAAACTTAATTATTATATTAAATGAAATCATGCTTCATTAACTCTTTTGATGCGTTGTGCATTATGCCTTGTCTAGAGTGATTTGTTCGACTTTGCTCCAACCCTCTATTTTAGTAGGATGGTAGACTTTATATCTGTGTATTTCTCAATTCATATACTTTGGCCTACACTATTCATTCCATTTCGTTAATTATTTAGTACAGTGCAGTAGAGCGGTGGATTGTCACCTATACTGGCCACCGCCTTAGATATATTTCCCATTGACCCGACACTGATTCCTTAAATTTATATCTTCGCACCAGAAAAGCTACTAGAGATGAGTGTTTTGAAACCATTGGACAAGCTTTTTGCAAGCTGTCAAGTGTCTGTTGCCGTTAACACTACATTTATTCCTTTTGGGGACAGAGAAATGGCCGTACTCATTGAAAACCTCTAACCTAGCTTTTCTTCCGGATTACTTACCAGTGTAACTTAATGTTTTCGTATTATACATAAAACATAAATCACTGCATTATATTACAGCATTATAGTCTTTGTAGTACAGTTGAAGATGCGTCCAAATTATAATGACATACTCATCATAAAACTTCATATTTCAAATTCAAATATTTGCTTTACAGAGGCAATGAAGTTGTTTTTATTATCACTATATTTTGTCCTTCAAAATAAAAGAGTTAGAATCACCTAAGAATAGAAAGATAAGTCAAATAAAATGACAAAAAGACATATTTCATATCACAGTTCCTTCAAATTTGCCATTTTAGAGAAAGAATCAATGATCATATATATTTCTGGTGCCTTCGGATGACGAGTATGACCTGCAAGGAACTCTTCAACCACACCATCAACTTCTATGACACTGCGACCTGGAATCTTCTTCATTCCACCCTCCAAGATCAATTTTCTTACCCTTTTTGCTTCCATATCCCGGCCAGCTTCCTTATACAGATTATAGGAAAGCACATGAATTCCACAATCATTTATTCCCATATCGGCAAGCTTTTCCCAGACCCTGTTTCCAACTTCAACGTTCCCATAAATCCTACACGCACCCAGTAGTGCTCCCCAAACGTTAGCATCAGCTTCTCTGAGGCCTCCCATTTCCCCCTCTATGAACTTCTCGGCTTCCTCCACCCTGCCCGCTCTAGCCAAGAGATCAACAACACATGCATAATGCTCATGCTGGGGTTCAACCCCATAAACCGTCCTCATTTGTTCAAACAATTTAAGACCTTCTTTAACCATTTTCGCATGTGTACAAGTCGTGAGGGCGGCAACAAATGTCGTCTCTGTGGGTTTCGTCCCACTTTTAACCATTCGATCAAACAATTCAAGTGATTTTCTAGCATCTCCATTCATTGCTACACCAGAAATCATAGCATTCCACGCTCCAGCATCCTTACCAGATATACCCTCAAACACCGATAAAGCTGATTCCACATGACCGCATTTGGAGTACATATCAACTAATGCAGTGGCTAAAATCAAGTTCTTATCAAGACTGTACCGCTTAGCATATGAGTGAACCCACAAACCTTGAGTGACCGCACCAAGATGAGCGCATGCGGTAAGAACACTAACAAGAACCGATTCATTAGGCCTAGTGCCGGCTTCTTGCATTTGCCTGAACAAAGAAAGCACCTCTTTGAAGTCACTAACCCTAGAATACGCGGCCATTATTGCACTCCAAGATATCGCATTTCTTTCAGGCATTTTATCGAACAGCTCTCTCGCATTCTCAACATCTCCCATTTTCCCATACCCGTCAATCATTGCCGTCCACACAACCACGTCCTTCTCAACACTTGCATCGAACAACACTCTTGCACTTCTCATGTCATAAATCAATGAATAAAATTCAATTAACGAGCAAACGACAAAAGGGTCATCACCGAATCCGAATTCAACAACATGGGCATGTACAAGACGACCAGTTGTTTCCAAGCAAGAAACAAGGACTGAACATGCTTTAATCAGCGGTGGATACGTATAGTTATTAGCCTCAAATTTACTATTCAACATGTCTAAGTAGCACAAAACTGCCAGTATTGGAGAATTAGCTTGCATATAACCTCTAATCATAGCATTGTACATAAAGGTGTTTCTGTGGGTAAAATTGTCGAAAATCATGCGAGCGTAGGAGAAGAAAGAGGGATTCTTTGAGGTTGCAGCCGCAGAAACGAGAGGTCCGATGGCGAGTGGGTTTTCTGGTACATGGGTTTTTAGAAGATGACCATGAAGTTGCTTGATTTGGTTCAAGGTTTTGCATTTTTTTGCCAGGTTCGCTGTAACAGCCTTTTGAATCATTTGAATTGGCGGCACATTTCTGGGGTCTCCACTCTCCACACCCAAAATGATTGGTTGCCATGTCATGATACATGCAACTTGTTACATGTTAGATCGGGTCTTGACATTACGGGCTCAAGATGACTTCCAATTTCATCACAATAATTTTTTATGCATTTTGCTTGATCTGTTCAAGACATGAAATTTTATTAGAATTGAAATGATTAAAAATTATGACTTTGAAATGATGACAAGAAAGATAGTAACATCTCCATGGATTAATGAATTGAGCCAAAATAAACTAATTATTAATGATTTTTTATTTTTTTTTTATCAACATTGATTATTAATGATTTTATTCTTGAGCAATTCAAACAAATTTTTTGCCATTGGGTTTTGTTTAAAATAAAAAAAATCAATCTTTTGTCATTGTTATTATCACGAAATAGAACAATTAAAATAAGATAATGTTGGTCAAATGATAATTCCACGTATTTATACTTTAAAAATCGTGAACTCGAATAATTGTTATATCTCGAAATCAAATTCAATTATAAAGCAGAGGGAATGCTGTCCACTCCATTCGAGATATATTCAATTGCCACATTTTGCCATTTGGAAGGCCATCGCACGTTGTCGGAAGGAAATCTTGATACACATTCATGTGATCTGCAGCCAAAAAGCATTGGCCCTTGGATCCTAATTCTCTTGTGCATAACATCTAGCATATCCAGTGCAGCACATTTTCCACCGTCTGTATACTGGGCGATTGCCCCACAAACAGCTACGCTGCCAAATGTAATCATGTTAGCCACTGCTGCAGTGCTGCTTCCAGCATTTCTGCTCCCACATTATTGAAATACATGCCGATTCAATCAGGAAAGTACCGCCAGCAGGAGTAAAATTAATCCATTGCAATTTGCAAATGTCTCTGAGTTTTAGGGGGGCTCTGATTTGCAGTGATATAATTGGATGTGCTAAATTTTGAATTCATTTCTAACCCTCGAATTGGAATATCTCTTGAGAGTTGCTTTTAAGTCAGTTTCTTCTTTGTAGTTGAATGCATCATCTTTTCTTCATATACTGCCAGGACTTGCAGAGAAACTAAGATTACACACTATTAGAACGGGCCCCAAAAATGGAAGACAAACTACTCTTACAAGAGAGAGTCATCCACCCAATATAGGAGACAAACTATTCTTACAATTAATAGAAAGAGGGCTACTCACACTATGTTAATATTCATTAAGAGCGATTGAACTCCTAACCTTATATAAGGATGAGAGGTTGTCAACCAATTGCAGTTGTAAATGGTGTGTATTTTTAGGAGATTTTTTCATTTATTATTCAAATTAGAGAATTTAATTTGACATTTCATCAAAAGTCAAATAATTTTTTACAATTCTTTTTTTTTTTAAGAAAAAAAAAATGTTACTAAAAAGTAGATGTTAAAAGTTGAAAGAGATTTACAAATTTAAATTTTATTTTTAGTATTATTTTTATACCTAAAAACGTTATAATATATTATTCAAAAACTATTTTAAAGTTAAAAAATTACTAAAAGTTTGTTTGAAAAAAATATCTTTAGCACTTGAATATGAATATATTTGGTTGACATGTCTTTTACAAATTTTCATTTTTTTTATTAATCATATCCTAATTTTTATTTTAATTTTCTTCAAAACTATTGATTTATATTAATCCACACATATTGATATATTTTCAAAATAACTACCATATTAAAAGTTTAACTAATATGATATTAGAGTAAGATAAGAAAGATTGAGAGAAATGAAAGTATTTAAATGAAAGAATAAATTGTTGTTACTGTAGACCATTGCTTTGAGAGGCAAAAAGTAGAAGAAAAATTTACAAGTTGCTTCTGAAAACTTGTGATGGCACACTTAAACAAAAATGTATATATATCTTAAGAGTACTTTACCTTTGTGTTTCAATTTTGATATGTGTCTGAAAGCAATTTGTCGACATAATTTAAGAGTTGTGATAATTTATTAATGAGGTAATGGTAAAAATGAATCGAATTTTAACCATTTCATTTGTGCTAGTGTTGACGTGTCACGAAATTTCTATGTAGTGAGGAGATGTGGAGTGGATTCATGGTAAGCTTATAACTCTTAACTACTAGTAGATCTACAGTACAATATTGGCTTCCATCACACATTTCAAGAATCAATATAACCATAAATTTTATCCCAGTAATTGATGAAGAATGTGTTAAAAAACATAGAATTATTGAAATATGGGTCTGTCTATTAGAACATGATTATAGTTGAGATGAGAGATGAATAGATTAATGGACATGTTCATTTAAAATTCCATAATTAGAAATACATAATTATTGATTTTATTCATGATCAATTCGAACAACCTTCTTTCCAATGTTGTCACCACGAAAGAGTCCAACAAAAGCAGAGGGAATGCTTTCCACCCCATCTGAGATGTCTTCAAGTACCTTAATTTTGCCTTTAAGGAGGTGGTCACGGGTTATCTGTAGGAATTCTTGGTACACATTCATGTGATCTGAGGCCAAAAATCCTTGCATCTTAATTCTCTTGTACACAACGTCTACCATATCTGGTGCAGCTCGTTTTCCGGGGTCTGTATACTCGGAGATTACCCCACAGACAGCTACTCTGCCGAAAGTTTTCATGTTAGCCACTGCTGCTTCCAGCATTTCTGCTCCCACATTGTCAAAATATATGTCAATTCCTTCTGGGAAGTACCTATAAAAAAGAGTGAAGACCAGTAGGTTGTAAAAATATGATTTTCTGTGTTTGAAACTAAAAACAAACTTAGTTTGTTTTGAAAAGTTGCTTGATTGAGTTGTATCATAGTGAAGCAGTTTTCGGATATAGTCTTGAATATTTGTTTAACAAACAAAATGCCCCTTTCTCAACGGAGACAATCGTTTGAAGTTGTAAATTAATCCGTTTTTAGACGACCTTGAATTGGAATTCATACTTCTTGAGAGTTGCCTTTAAGTCAGTTTCTTCCTTGTAGTTGAATGCATCATCAAAACCAAGTTTCTCTTTCAGTATTGCTACCTATTATTTGAAGTAGTCGATAAGTATTGTATTAATTCAAGTGGTTAATGAAAGGTTTAATATAATCAGTGAGAATTGACCTTTTCTTTGCTTCCGGCAGAGCCCACCACATAACAACCAAACAGTTTTGCATATTGTCCAACCAAATTTCCAACCGATCCAGAAGCAGCAGATACAAACACTTTCTCTCCTTTCTTGGGTTTACAAATATCAAAATATCCAGCATAGGCTGTCAGCCCACTGAATCCTGCAAGAACAAACAACAAATCCGGGTTCCTTGATTTTCTGATGCATCAAACACCTTCCACATATGAGTATATTAATATTACCTAGAATTCCAACTTGGAAAGACAAGGGAAATCCAAGGGGATCAAACTTCCTTAACGGTGCACCTGGTTTGACCACAGTGTAGTCTCCCCAAGTGATGAGCCCCACAACCAAGTCACCCATCTCAAACTCTGGATTCCCCGAAACGACTACTTTGCCCACACCATAAGCATCAAAAACCTGTCAAGAACCCCCATGAGTGGAATTACAATCTCTGTTAAATTTGGAAAACAAACTTGTCAATATGTTACATATTTACATACCTCTCCAGGAGCAATCCCAACTGCAAACTCTATTGCAGTCTGCGAGGAGCTGAAACTCTTTATGCGGTTCACCTGGTAAGGGTCGATCGATACGTAGAGATTCTTGACAATAATGTCGTTTGTACCAGGCTCAACCCTCAGAGGAAGAGCAGCAGTTTTGATTTCAAAATCTGACTCTTTGGGTGCACCATCTATCTTACTCTTTATTGTTACGTATCTGTTGGTGACTACCATATCTGTATTTAGCCTTCCTGCCTGTTCTGTGTTGTTCAACACCTTTCAGTTTATAAAGAGAGTGAATGGACGCTGTTAGATGTTCGGCTGCCAGCGCCACAAGTAAACGAGAATGTTGTTCAACGCCTTCCAGTTTATTTTGTTACTTTTCATGGAGATACTTACAAATGAGGCAGCGGAGCTAAACTCGAATTCAAAGTGGGCTCCATGATGTGTACAATCCACGGAATGGACTATGATACTTTTGTCGTATGTACATTTTATGACGGCATTTATTTGGATAGTTATACGTTAATATGTCCTAAAACCTAGATTATATTTTTCTTAAAATGAAATGATTAGTGCACATCCCTCCTACTAAAGGTTATTGTGCATCTCTTTATCAATTTTAGAAGTGGAGGTTTGAGCTCTGCCGAACGTATTTAACTAACTTTATATGTAGTTTTGTCCTCCTATTATGAAAGTAATATTTTCTCATCATAAAAATAATTTATGGCATTAGAATTTTAGGATTCAAAGTTGATACTCGAATGATTAATCTAGATATATCCCATTAAAAAATAATTCATTTAGTACTGATTTTCAAAATCAAATGTGTGTGTATATGTATATATGTGTTAAAGCTGGTTGATAATGTCTTTTATAAAGTTATTTTAATTCATTTTTTTGACATACATTTTAATTCATTTTTAAAATTTGGAAAATAGAAATTCTTGAATATATATATAAAAAAAATGCATTTATTTTTATTTAAAAAAATGCTTTTATTTATTATACGATTGGCTGTGGTTGAGAAATTGTCAAGTGATAGGGCAGGCTGGGCAACAACCGAGATGGGGCAGTGTAAACGAGTCATGATAAGAGGAACATGACAAGAGTGGAATCACCCTTGCAAGAAGCTCTTTTTAAGTGCAGATTCTCTTGTGGTCGTGGAAAAAAAAAAAAAAGATGGTCATTGTTGTTGCCGCCCTGACGTTTCGTATAATAAATTACTAGTTCAATCATGTCATTTTGTGCACATCAAAAAAAAAAAAAAAACAATCCATTTGATTTTGATTCAATTTATTAGAAAATTGAAACCTAGAAACCGACTAATTGTGTAGTTCATCATCTATAACAGGCAGTTAGGTAGATAAGTAACTCTTCATAGTTGTATAAATTTTATTTACTCCTAAGAACACGAGGGTATCATAAAATATAAATTAATAGTTCATCTTCGAATATAGATTATTATTAATTTTTTATTAATGTGTAAATTTAATCGCTCACTAGCGTGTAAGCTTATTGTAAAATAGATTGTGTGCATCTGATATTAATCCATAAAAATTGTTTGAAAACTAAAAATAAAGGTCTAAATTGATTTAAATTATAAAATAGTTATTCCATTAATTTTTAGAAACAAATTAAACTCTACTTTATGTAAGAAGAGACAAATCTATATCTTAAGGCAGCTATGAAAATATGATGTAAAGATATTAAATTTGAAAAAAATCAAATAAGATGTATTAAATAATTGGAGTCTGCAACTGTTTGTATGGTATTTTTAAAGAATATATACCCATTAATTCGAAGCTTATAAAAATACAATTCTATTCAATTAAAGTGTGAAACGTAAAAATAAAGTTATTTGTTTTTAAATATAACACATTATGCACTAATTAGTTAAATAGTTAAACAATTAAACATACATAACATAATTAGTTAAGAAAATTATTTAATTAACATTAAAGAAGTTAGAATAAACACTACAAATATTGAAATTATGATGAAATAATTATAAAAATACTACATTGATAAGTTATATCTAAAACCCTAATACAAGGAAACTAGAAAGACATAATTTTTTTGAAATATAACAACTACATGCATGATAAAAACAAGAATTTTCTCTCAAAAAACAAAGATTATAGCTTGGAGGTGGTTTTGGGCTCAGTCAACCATGCTTCAAGTTGGATTTGGCAGCTTTCTTATCCAAAGTGGCCCCATGCGCCAGTTTTCTTTCTATTCTTCAACGTCCAAGCCGCCGCCTCCTCTGTTCTCCTTCCATTTTTTTTCTTCTTATTATGTCATCGAAGCATGACCTCGCGAATCTCAGCCTCATCATTCATTGGATTCCTTGTGTTAGCTCTCATCATTCAATGGATTCCTTGTGCTTAACATAACGAGCGTCGATGTTCACACATTAACATTCTTGTAAGCACACCTTATATTTTATCAATTCTGTTCTTTATTTTTTTAAATAATCATTAACAAATAAACTTCAAAAGTAATTAAAAACATATATAAAACAAATTCAAAAACATGGAAAGAGCCGCACCTCCACCGGATTTGGAAGGAGGCAGCTGGCAATAGATTGTTTGGTTCTCCATTAAATGAAACTATGAAAATAGGAGCAACCTGTTATGATTTCCTCAGCAATAAAAATGGAGGAGTTTTGAAGGTGAATTTATGGGTTTGCTCTTCTAATTTGAGTACAGAAGATGCTTTTGCTTTTTGTTTTTCTTAATTTTTTTTTTCTAGATAGCGATTTATTTAGTACTAGATCGCTTGTTACTTTCATTTCCCCTTGAATTTTGATAGAGGAGGCTGCCGTCTCCTTCATTTATTCTATCTACTTCGAGGATGGATGAGGCAGTAACTTTCTCCATTTTCAGCTCCTCCCACAAATTCATGTAGGGTTTTTATCTTTATTTTTTATGTTATATCTTTTGATTTAATTTAATTGGCAAAATATTGAAAAAGTAAATAGTTAAAAATAATAATTATAATATCTTTTTATCAAAGTATTAGTAATTTAATTTAAGGGTAATGTTAAAATTTTTAAATAGATAAATTAGAGGTGTACAAACACTTTTAAAGGGGTGCAAAACTGTAAACATCACTCCTCCACATAAATTAAGCTATAATATGGTCCAACATTTATAACTTAATGGGTTGATTGGATTGGACTTAGTTTGTATCGTTTAGCCCTTTATCTTCAAAATCCAAGCTCCAAATTGTTTTTTTTTTTTTTTGGAAATATCCAAATTGTCTTAACTAAAACAGAAAATAACACTATTATTCAATCAAAATAGGAGCTACTAAATCTACATTAAGGTTTACAAAAATGAGATTTGGACTCATCAAATACTCCCTTAACCTAAATATTGTTAATCTTCAAGCAAAATGAAAAATAAACTAAAGAAAACTAAAAATAAAAGAAATGAATTCTTAATTAAACCACTTTTGCACGTTATCATGATTGCATTTAATATATGCAAAATCTTTTAAACCCCAAGATGATCTTTAGTGAACCATCTGTTGTCCCGTGAAGGTTTATAGCTCTAATATCTATAAACACCGTATGCATGAATTAAAAGATAAAAGTAAAGACGGACTAAAAGACATAAGGAAGCTTTGAACACTAAACTTGACTCAAAATCAAATTCCCTGGGCATTTAACACTAACTTGTTACATTAATTTGGCATTGAAAATTAAATAAAAAATACAAGTATTATCCATAACTTAGAAGAATAAGGCTCTCCATTATTACAATACCTATCTAGATGAACTAAACTCATGTAAAAACATCCATTATCAAGGCTAAATCAAGCAAATCATTTTTAGAAAAACATGCCAATAATCCGAATTCTCACAATCTTTTTTTCTTAGTGAAATAACCTTCTTAAAAGAAATAAATATAGGGGCTGTTTGATATCTGAGATTGAATACGATTGTACTATTTATAGTCCACTTTTGTTGCCAATTTTTAGTTTGGCAGCTCCTGGGATTGGATTGTCCAAACCCAAAAGTTGCCTTTATGGCAGAACAATTTAGTCATGCCACTTTGTACTGGATAAATTTGTCCCATACATTTGGTTTTTTATGTAGGTTTTTTTTTTTTTCCTTTTTTTAAATTTAATATTTTAATAAATAATATAACATAATTTATTTATAAATTATTAAAAATATTTAATATGAATATATTAATTTATTTAAATTTAAAATATTTCAAAAATAAATTTGTTTTAAAATATTTAGATTATAGTATTTTATTTCAAGTTGATTCAAAATATTTAAAATAACTTAAATTAAATTAAACTAATTAAATTTATTTTTTCCAATCTTGAACCATGACAAACTCGGGACATCACTATTTTTGTTGTATCTTATACTGTACTAAGCACATCACAATATTAATATAATTTTATTTAATTTAATTTGATCTCATATTTTAAAAATAGTTTAATCAAATCCCACGTAGCAAGCTAGTAGCAGCTTAAGATTGGATTTGGTTTTAGCAACCCTAGCATTATGTTTCACCTCTAGAAGCAAGTCCATCAACTACAGCAACAACTGTAGCAAATGATTCAGTGCCAACAACTACCTTATTAGTAGTTCCAAGTCCAAGAACGATTAGCAGTAGGTTTGAATACCAGTTAACCTTTACAAGAGCCCAGCAGGCTCCACTATTGCCTAGTAGAAGACTTAGTAGCAGTTCCAGCAGCTTCAAATGTAGTAATAGATTCAACTACAGGTACAACCCTAGCAACTTCTAGATCTAGTAACTTCAACAGCAACATAACATCCTAGTCCTAACAACTCTACCAGCTTCCAACTTTGTCCTTTTACACTAGTAGCTTATTAACAGACCACAACCACAACATTTCCACAAACTACAATATCAAGTCTAGACGCTCCGGATTTAGGAAATCAACTCAACCTAGTAACTTCGATAGCAAATCAAACAGGCCCCACTTTGTATAGCAATGCAACATCGAATCAGTGGGTTCCCCCATCTTAGGGCTGCCTAAACCTAAACACTAATGCAGCTGTCAAAGAGGGGCTCAATTTTATAGGAGTAGACACAGTTATCAGAGATAACTTAGGAAAGATTAAGGCTATCACTATTAAAACCATTCGATAGGCTCTCTGTTGAATTAGGGGAGTGACTTGCCTTAAGAGAGGGCTTGATGTTGGATCAGAAAATTAAACCTTTCAGTTACAATTGTTGAACTTGATGCTAGGAACATTGCTAAGGATATAACAAGTTTCATTCGTGAGAATGTTGTAGTTTTATGTGCAATTGTAGACTACTGTAGGTGTAACCCATCGATTAGCAGCCTTAACTCTCCCTACTCATAAAGAGTTGCATTGGAAGGATGTTAGCGTCTATTTTACCTTTTTCAGTTCTGGTTAATTCATGTTTTAGCTTTTTTTTTTTTTTTAAAATATTAGGGTGTATTAGATATTGTTGAAATATTAAGAGTCTAAGAAGCATTGCCCGAAATTTAAAAACAAAATTGAATACTTACAACTTTTTGCAATTTTCACTTTTATTAACGTAAAACGTTTAAGTTTTATTGCGACAAACTTTAATTTGCTTACGTTTTAAAATTAAAAATTTATTTTTACTATAAGAGTATGGAAACCAATTTAATAAATAAAAAAAAAAAATCATAAAGTCCTTCAAATTAAAATAAATTTTGAAATTTGTTGAGTAATTAGAAACTATAGCACCAAAAAAACAAATTTTCTGCCTAACAAAAGTTATTGATTCAATTTTGATAATTGGTTGACACTGTTCCCCGCCAACACATTCGTACTCTCGGTCTCACTGAAAAGGACACTTATCAGGGCTTAAATAGGGTTTTACGTTTTAAACAAAATCTCTCTAGTCTGACTCTACGACCCCGTTTCCCGCCCAAAATCGGTGTGTTTTAGGGTTTGGAATTGAATTGAACAGCGGTGAAATCTCGGGGGAGGATGGTGTCTCCGAAGCAACTCCTCTCCACAATCGAGAGCTGTCTTCTGGGGCCTTCACTGCCATCACCAGCCCAACGAATCGAGCTTATTCACGCCATTCGCAATTCACTGTCTTCTTTCCGCTCGCTCCTCTCTTATCCGGTAACTCTAAATGCTATTCATTATTATTTCTACTCTTGTTTTTCTTTTTTAAATTTTAATTTCATTTTATTTCTCTCTGTAGCCTCCCAAGCCGTCGGACCGAGCTCAGGTGCAGTCCAGAGAAGTCAGGCTTCCTGATTCACCGCCGATATCGCTTGATGATCAGGATGTGCAGATTGTAACCTCTATTTTTCTCTAATTCAATTTCATTTTATTTATTGCATGCATTTTCGTTTTCTTTTTGTTTTGTTCTGCTCATGAAAATTTGGTCCAGAGCTTTATTTGTACTTGGTGCTTGATGTTTCTGTTAGCTCCTGAGTTTTCTGTGTTGTAGAGTTAAAAGTTTTAGGCCTGTTCTCTTCTGTCATATGTCAATGTCTTTTCTTTTTATGCTTGGTATACTGTTGATCGTAGGCCTTGAAATTGAGTGATGACCTCCATCTTAATGAAATTGATTGCGTTCGTTTGCTAGTTTCTGCCAATCAAGAGGTAGTTTTTCTTAGTTTTGATTGATTGATTTATATCTTTGATATTAGCATTGCGAATTCATTGATGTTCTTAATTTTTCTTATGTTCCTAGTGGGGTTTAATGGGACGCGAGCCATTAGAAATTTTACGCCTTGCAGCAGGACTCTGGTACACTGAGAGACGAGATCTAATGACAGCCCTTTATATACTGCTAAGGGTATCTTCCCCTTCCTTGTGCTGTCGATTGTTTTTCTTTCTTCTCATTGGAACATTGGCCCTTCATTTTTCTATTGTAAGAATTGTTGCATGGTTCGTTGTTGCAGGCTGTTGTGCTTGATCAGGGACTTGATGATGATATTATGGCTGACATTCAGAAGTATCTGGAAGATCTTATTAATGCTGGGCTTAGACAGCGTTTGATTTCCCTGATCAAGGTCTGGTACTCTCTGATATTTTCTTTTACATTATATCTTTGAGTGTTACATGTCTTTTATGAGTAGTCTTTCAGTCATTGTAGTATTAAGATTATTTGGATGCGGAGTGTTATGTTTTTTCATGTTGTATATGTGTTGCCAATAGGCCATTTCTACCTCTGATTTTCTTATGTATTTCCTTCTAAGATTTTAGAGTGAGTTGTTTGAAAATAGATCAAAGGTTTATTGTGTATTGGGCTTTCGTTTTTATCAATTTTCATTATTATTTTTGCTTTCATATCTTTTACCAAAGAAATAGTTTGGTTTTATAGTGGTTAATTTGTTTTGCTCTTGGATTTGCTTTCAAATTTTGTACATGTTTCCTGTTTGGTAGGATTTTTAGATTTAGTACTTTTAATACCTTTCCAGTAATTTTTTCAAAGGTTGGTCACGGAGAAAAGCCATGAGGTAAAGCTTGTATAATTTGTTCAAAAATTTACACTGTTACAGATCTTTGACAATTGAATATTATTCATTTCCTATAACTCAACTGATTTTTAAATTAAAACAAATTAAAACAATTATGACGATATAATCTTCTGGAAGCAAATTTTTTGCTAATCTATATGAGCTGCTATGTGCTAATCTTTTACTGCATAATTTTTCTTTGAAGTTTTAATATTCATTTTGATTCCATGGTTATACCTCTGGATCTTTAAAATGTTATCTAGCTTCGAGCCATAACATAAATATCAAGATGTTGAAGTATACGAATCCACTTTCAGCATTAGCCTCATAAATCATTGGCTTTATAGCAATTTGGCTATTCTGATATGACACATGATTGCTGTTTCTTTGGTTAGGAACTCAATCGGGAAGAACCTGCCGGCCTGGGTGGGCTCCTTTCTGAACGTTATGTTCTTGATTCTAGAGGTGCTCTAGTTGAAAGGAAAGCTGTGCTTTGTAGGGAAAGACTAATAATAGGACATTGCCTTGTCCTTTCTGTTCTCGTTGTGCGGACTAGTAAGTTTTAAAGCATTTTTGTCTGGTTATATGTTTACTAGTGTTTATGATTTATGGTTTTATAGGTTAATTTCTGCTTAATATACTGGCTTCAACAATCTAAAGGAATGAATTTTGTGTTTTGAAATTTAGGAAATTTGATGGGTCTTGATTAGTCAAGAATTGAGTCATATATTATAATTTCTTGTAATTTGGTAACTTTTGGTCTCCTTGTAAACTTTAGTCAATCCATATTACAAGGATAGCTTTTTCTGTTTCTAATATATGGAAGATAAAAATGTTATTACCACAAAACAAGTGAAATATATATGTTTCTCTAACACTAATGTAAAGATAATGTGAATAACATTATGTTGATTGTGGCCTATTTGTTCTTTGAGAGGTGATACATATATAAATAAGGTGCTGAAGTGCTTAGTCAAGAAGGTTACACAACTCCACATGCAAGATTTCTATTTTTGATTTACAAAATAGTAAATACAATATTACCTATCCCCAGCCCCCTCTTTCAAGTTGAAGCATACATATCTTCCATACATAGCTTGGAACATATATGAAGAAGCAACTTTTAGTGAAGAACTTTAGTAAAAAGCTCTTCAATATGACCTTCTGATCTAACATTTGGAGTGACAACTTCCCGTTTTTCTTTTTTTCTTTTTATTTTTATTTAATTTTTAATTTTTAATTTTTTTTTATCAGAAACAAACATATATTATTAATACAACTTCCTTTTTCATCACAACTTCTCTAATGAAGTGACAATCAACCTCTTTGTTTTGTTCTTTCATGAAATATTGGATTACTAGCAGTATGTATAGCAGCTTGGTTGTTGCAGTACATCACCAAAGAATGTTTAATGTCAAGTTCAATCCGTTTAAGTAACTTCTTCAACCATAAGAGCTTACAAGCAGCATGAGCTGTTGCATGGTATTCTGCCTCCGCAATAGATCTAACAATGACATTATGGTTTTTGCTTATTAAAGTAAATAAGTTCCCACCAATAAATGTGCAACTATCACATTTAGAACTTAATCAATCTGTGTATCAGAGTAGCTCACAATATCCGAAGTCTTACTTTTCCTGCAAAGAACTCCATTGTTTACTATTTGTTTGAGATATTTGATGATTCTTCGTGTTGCCACTTGCCTCCCAATGAGTTTTTTTAGGGTTTTGCATATAGTGGTTAATTGCATTCACAAAAAATGTAATATCTGGTCTAGTTGCTGTTTTCCTGCAAGACTTTTATACCTTGTCTTATCTTCAAATTGAGGGCAATTTTCATCATCAAGTTAATTCTAGATCTATAGGAGTATTTGTAGGCTCAGATTCTAACATACCTGTTTTAGATAGAAGATCTTGTATTTCCTCTTAGATAGAACAATTCCCATTTTACTATGAGTCATTTCAATGCCAAGTACCGAAGTGGCACCAAGTCTCTAGTCCAAAAGTGAGTCTTCAATTGACTTTTCACATCTTCTATGCCGCTAAGGCCACTACCTAAAACAAGATTATCGTCAACGTAAGCAAGGACTAGAGAACTGAGCCTCACAAACATCAAGTGATGTGAATGGCAGCAACCAAACCCCAAAGCTATTAGTACACCACTTAATTTCTCCAACCAAGCTCTTGGAGACTATTTCAACCTTTAAATAGCTTTCTTCAACTTACACACCATTCCAGACTCCCCTTAAGCAACAAATCCATTGGTTGGGTGCTGGCTATTTGAAGATAGAAAATGATGTCGTTCTCACATGAAGGCATAGTCGCGTTTTGAGCAAGTTTTGAAGTTGGAGTAATTGATTTAGAGATGAGTCACACCATCTGTTTGAACTTAATTTATCCATGTTGGCTTCCCACATTTCATCAACATTTCTCAAGAGGGTGATTAGTACGCCACAATGGTGACAGCAAAGTCTGTCTTTGCAGTCTCCAGCATGTCTGTTGTCTTCCCCTCCCTCCACCATGGTCACTAGAAGACATTAAGGCAAATGATAATATATTTGGGTGAAACACTTTGTCGTTTGCTTTCTGTCTCCAGCTTAAAAGAAATTATATTATAGCATCGTCCATTCATTGCATAAGATTGTAATATTTGCTTGTTGCAGGGCCAAAAGATGTGAAGGATACCTTTTCTGCTTTAAAGGACATTGCTGCAGAACTAAATGAGAGCAATGACACGTTAAAGCATCAGGCATGTCACTGTTTTGTTCCGACTAGCTGATTTGTATGTTTGTGGAGCTTGGAAATTACCCGAGGCTGAGCTTTTCTTTTTCATACATTATAGATGCACAGAAATTAAATAATCTTATCTCTTTGAAGGTGTTGTTGCTTTGCCACTTACTCTTCTTTTTTTTCTCTCCTATCTTCCCATGCAGATCACATTTAGCCTTCTTTTTTCTCTTGTCATCACTTTCGTATCAGATGCTCTGAGTGCAGTACCTGATAAATCATCTGTCCTGTCTCGTGATGCTTCTTTTAGAAAAGAATTTCATGAAACTGTAAGCTAAACAATCCATTGTTTGTACTCAATTTTTATTGGTTTTTCAATGTGATGTTTTGCAATGCTGAGGATTTTGCATGCTTTAGGTGATGGCTGCAGGAAGCGATCTGATTGTGGAGGGTTTTGTTGGCGGCATAAGGTTAGCTTGGGCTGTACATTTGATGTTGATACATGATGAGATTGCCGCAAGGGAGACAGTTTCAAGTGCCTCCTCTAATGATTTGGTTCATGTACATTCGTGTTTGGAAGCAATTTTCTCAAATAATATTTTCCAGTTTTTACTGGATAAAGTTCTGAGAACTGCAGCCTATCAGGTTTTGTCTTCATTCTCTGTGTGTAATTTACTTAAAGATTTCATACCTTATCGAGAATACCTTTTGGCAATTGTTGTTTTTATAGCTCAAGTGTTTAATAACTCAGAACTTACTCAAATTTTATTCAACACCACTATGCTGTTATTTGTTCTATTTTAACTTAAACATGTATACATTATAAAATCATTTACAATTTTGTTCCGGGGTCCACAACCTTAGTCTGAACTTTTGGACTTTGCATCATTACACTTGGATATTTTTCTATTTCCTACTTTCCTGATCTTTCTGTCTTGGGGTTGTGCAGGTAAAATTTACTGATGTATCATCTGGTTATATGCATATTGCATTTTTTATGTTTGTATGATCTGTGTGCTTTTCTTTTGGCACTTTGATTGTATAGCAAGAGATGCTATCTTTAAATTTGGGAGAAGGAGAATGATCGTTTCGTGGTTTCTCGTCTATAACGTGGGATTGTAATCTTTGATTGGTTTTCAGTGTTCTTAAAGCTGCTGTCTGTTTGTCATGTGTGCAGAATGATGATGAGGATATGATCTATATGTATAATGCTTATTTGCACAAGCTAATTACTTGCTTCCTATCTCACCATCTTGCCAGAGACAAGGTCAGTAAATCCTTCTGATTCGAAATCGTAAAAATATAATGGCATTTTAATGCAAATTATTTCGACAATTAATATGATTCATTCACTGAATTATCACGTCTGTTTGTCATACTGCTTAGTAGGAAAGTCAAAAGTGCCCTGTTTATCTATTTATTTTTGGTAATATTCAATTTTCATGCAAAATTAACCAATGCTTGCATAGTTGTTGTCATTGTCTTGGTGTCTTTGTTTGCGATTAGTGTATGTCTGCTGCTGTTGTTTGTTTGTCCATGTACTGCTTCTTTGAAAATGGCTGTAAAGTGTCTCATATACGGAACTTGTGGGTGACCGTGTGTGTTTAAGGTGTATAGTGTTTCCTCTCCTCCAATTCCCATCCGAAAGCCAGCATAATTATATACTGAAGCTTTCATCATCCATGCTGTCCTCTTAACTAGATGCAACAATAAAAATGTGTAATTGTGCAGCTTTCCCAGTGAACAATAAAATGTTGGTTGGAACATCTGAGCAGCAAATATTCTTGTAAGAATAAAATGTCATGCTCTTCACTTCTGGCTCATTATAAAAGATTTAGCTTCAAAGTTTAAACAGCTTATTTCAACTCTGAAAATTTTCTTCTCACCCAGATCACGTTATTCTGTGATTTATCTTGCATACCTAATATAGTATCTGCTTAATTTTATGCTAATATCCTAACCTTGAAATCCCCACACAAACCTTAAGTTCAAAAGAGCACTGCATAACTGTGTTGTAGGGGATGGTACTGTTCCCTCATTTCAGAAAATCTTCACATTCTGCAGCTGAAGGTGATTTGCTTTAAAATGCTATGAACAAATGCTGGTAGGGCATTGTACTAATCTTTATTTTTTTATTTTTTATTTTTTTCAATAATTGACTTCGTGTAAGTGTTTGATCTTCTTCTTTTTCTTCTTGCTCATTTTATTAGTTTTCTTTATAGCTGATTGTGGGCAATATCGTATATTATATGGGGAATGGAAGCATTTTGTTGAAGTTGGTGATGATGATGGGTGGCGGCGATGGCAGAAGTTCTGATTATTCTTGAAGTTTTTATTTTGTTCTTTTGCAAAATTTTTAATTGATCAGTTATCAACATATGCTTAAACTAGTTATACATTAATTCTAAACCAATTTTTACTAATTTTACTGAGACTTTGTTTAAATGCTATCGTCGATTGTCCCATTTCGTCATCTCTATTGTAGAGCAACTATCTCATGGCTCTATGTGCATTGTCAAAGTTATAGTATAGGAACGGTTATATTGGGAAAATTAGTCTTGACCAAAGAAATTAGACCTAAGAAGCAAGGAGCATTAGTTCATGGACAAATTTTTTTTATTATTAGTTTTTTTTGGTGATTGGCTTTATTAAACAAACTCAGACGAATATATACCTGTAAAAAATTGCAATTGTATGCCTTCCTCTTTTGTATGTTTGTGGCCTTGAAAATGCCTATCTTGCATTCTCGTCATTTTTACTTTGACAAGCTTGTTCAAATCCTTCACTATAGGTCAAAGAATCAAAGGAGAAAGCAATGAGTGTGCTTAATTCATATCGTGCAACTGGATCACATGATTTTGTGCACGAAAACAACATGCCTTCTCATCAATCCATTGAAACAAGTGCATTACCATTTGTCTCTCTCTTGGAATTTGTTAGTGAAATTTATCAGGTTTGTTCGGAATACTATGAAAGAATTTTGAACTGTAAGACTCGGTGATTTTTCCTTAGTCATTCTGGTTAATGTATCAACATTTGGCAAATGTTAAAAAGTAATAAAGTAGAATTTTGTTGGAAATCATGTTGACCGAATCACATGATTCTAGGAAAGAAATATTTTAGGAATTCAATTCCTAATGTAATATTTCCATGTATAGAATTAGAATATTATAATCCTAGAAGTTAGGTGTTTATTTTCTATTTAAACTAGAATGTAAAACCTAGAAGATATACTCAATACATATTTCATTCTCTTCTTAACGTTTTCAAATTTATTTCTATTGAGAATTTAAACAATTGAGAGTTTTTTCCTTCTCTTAAGTACGCCTAATCAACTATTATTCAGATTGACACTACTATGTTTTTAAATAATGTTAAAAGTAGCTCATATATATTTGTATATAGAGTAATTCTACCATCAACGCTTCCTAACTTTAAAAAGTTAGGACGAATCAATCAAATTCATTAATTACATTTAAATTAAATATGAGAAAGAATTTATTTTGAGAAAGAGAATGCAATGGATGAATTTGATTGGTTCGTCCTAACTTTTTAAAGTTAGGAGGCACTGATGGTAGAATTACTCATGCATATATATGTATATATAAAATTTATTTATTTAATCGTTTTACATTGTTAAACAACTCAATACATTTGCTTATTTAATTATGATGACCCTGAAATATATAATTTTTGCGAATTTCAGAAGGAACCAGAGCTGTTGTCTGGCAATGATGTCTTGTGGACATTTGTGATTTTTGCTGGAGAGGATCATACCAATTTTCAAACTCTTGTGGCATTCTTGAATATGCTGAGTACCTTGGTAGGTGCATTGTGTAACTGAATATGTGAGGCATGCTTCATAACCTCCATATGATGTCTGACATGCAGTTTCTTGTTTTAGGCTTCTAGTCAAGAAGGTGCTTCAAAGGTTTATGAGTTACTTCAGGGTAAAGCATTCCGATCTGTTGGGTGGAGAACATTGTTTGATTGCTTATCAATTTATGATGAAAAATTCAAACAGTCACTTCAGACGGCTGGGGCAATGGTACCTGAGTTTCAAGAGGGGGATGCAAAAGCTCTTGTTGCTTATTTGAATGTTCTTCAGAAGGTTTTTGTGTCTTTTTCTTTTGTAGTTGATTGCCTTCGTCTAAAGCTTTGAACAAGACAGTTTGTTAAGTTCATTTTTTGAATGTGGCTATTTCATTTGTATGATATTTCTTCTTCCCCATTGTTTTCACATTTAAGTGAAATGAAGACATCTCCGCTGATAGGCATGTATTTACTGTCATTTTGCTCTTCCAGTGAATATCTTTTGTGTTTATATACAAAATGTCTTGGTGCTTGCTGTCTGTGGCCTGCACCTCCATTTATCTTTTTTTTTTTTTTTTTGTTTTTCCTTTCTTCTTTTCTCTTTTACCTTGAAACATTTTGGCAAACACCTAAGCGTACTCTTATTATAACTTAACATTGATGTTCTTATTTTTAAATTTTAGCAATTATGCTCTGTTTTCTTTCAGTGGTACTTGCTTTGATATGTTACCAGATCTGTGTTTTGTTGAAAGGAATAATTGTTACTTTGTGGTTTCAAACATCTGCAGGTTGTGGAAAACGGGAATCCAATTGAAAGAAAAACTTGGTTCCCTGATATTGAACCATTATTTAAGCTCCTCAGTTATGAAAATGTGCCTCCATATCTGAAGGTTGGCAAATTTATTTTATGCTGATATTATTGTATTGCAGCATTTGCAGTGTCTATTTCCCGGAGTGTTGGAAGCTCCCATGTAAATTTTATTCTCTTTATTGAACAAATATATCACATGCTTTCACAGGGTGCTTTGCGGAATGCAATAATGACCTTTGTTCATGTCTCTCCAGTCCTAAAGGATACTGTTTGGAGTTATCTTGAGCGTTATGATCTACCTGTGGTAGTTGGGTCTCATGCTGGGAACACTACACAACCAATGGCAGCACAGGTTAGTTATTTTGTGTGGTATCTTCATAATTTGTGTTTGGTTCATGAAATGACTCTTAAGGCGTCATATTGTGACATATCTAACTTTTCTGTTGTTTAAATTACTTTTTTTGCTTTGTCTTATTGATATTGTGCATGTATCCTTTCTTGTTTGATATTAACTTTTTTTAATTTACTTATCAGAAACTGAAAATACCGTTCATTGCCTATTCTTAGACCATAAACTAATTTAGTGGACATCAAAAGCCAGACCTAGAGTTTTTGTCATCATTATATAACTAATTCAGGATAAATATAATGAAACAATGAATCCACTGATTGCCAACAAACGAAACAAACAATCCTTAAGAGTACACTCATAAAAAGCATATAAATCACAACAATGATAATGTTGTTTAAGTTAAATAACAACAATCAGCTAACGCAGAAAGTCGATGTCACAAATAGTAGTAAGGATATGGGGAACCACAGTGTATTTTTTACCCAAAAAATTGAAAAGAAGTAAAATTCAACAATACAAAAATAAACAGAAGAAGGGAATAGAATGCGAGAAAAGAGAATTACATACAGATAATCGGGGATATGTTAGTGTTGTGCCTCAGCAAACCAACAAACATTCATGTGATGTCACTGTAAATTTTACAAGGAGTGGTAGTCATCTGTTTTATAATTGGTTAGACTGATCATGTTAAAGTTGTTATTGACAGGTTTATGATATGCAGTTTGAGTTGAATGAAGTTGAATCAAGGAGGGAGCAATATCCCTCGACGATATCTTTCATTAATCTCTTAAATGTTCTAATCACTGAAGAAAAGGATGTGAATGATAGAGGGCGTAGGTATTGGTCCTTTGTACTCGCTATTTCTTGGTAATTTGATTTTGTTTTCTTTCTTGTACAATCTAAAATTTAGTGTCTGCTTTTACAGGTTTGTTGGCATCTTTAGGTTCATATATGATCATGTTTTTGGGCCATTCCCTCAAAGAGCCTATGCAGATCCTTGCGAGAAATGGCAATTGGTTATTGCTTGTCTTAAACATTTTCACATGTGAGTATAACCCACTATTTTAACGTGGAGGCTTATTTCTGTAATTTTCAGCTTTGAGTTGATTTTGTTCTCTTAAAGTTTCGTTTTTTTTATAAGTGTGTTTTTCTTATCTTTCTTTGATGGCATCAAATTGTTTTTTACACCTGTATTTACTGTTCCATGTATGAAAAATCACACACACACACACACACACACACACACACTTACATGTTCATGAAAAAATATAGTTCAGTTACTAAAAATGAAGTAGGTTGATAATATTTGAACTATAGCTGTGCCTAGTCTGCTCTTTGAGTTGAGTAAGTGATATAGGAATTTTCATATTCATATTGTCTATTCCACAGGATTCTGAACATGTATGACATTCAAGATGAGGATATTGATGGTCTTGTTGAACAATCATCAACAGCAACACAGCCATCTTCGCTTCAGATGCAGGTCCCTGTATTAGAGTTGCTAAAAGTATGTCTTTAGTGTTTTGATGGTTTTTTCTTCTTTTAATATGAAACCACGATATGCTTGTTTCAACTTATTAATCTTAATGTTGTGTATGTTTGTTGACAATAATTTCCCATGTTTGCCTGTAACATGATTTTCGCTCATAACATGACCTAAGGTTGTGAACTGTTGCTACTTAATACTTGATGTATTCTTACAATCCATTGAACTTGCTATTTGTGTTATCTTCTTTGGAGTTTGCATCAAGCCATCAATCACTATTCAGCATGGTGGTTCTATGATTATAGCTGTTAACTATTCTGTTTTCATTTATGTTCAGTTACCTCATTTCTTCTATGATTTTGCGATTCCCCCCTTTTTTTTTTTTCATTTTTTTATCCACTCTGGTACAGCTTTCTGATAAAAAATTGTTCGTCCTTTAAATTTTTCTATTTCTCTGTAGGAACCTATTGGATGTTTGACTAAATCTATTTTCAATTAGCCAATAAAGAGTTATCAGATGTACTAGTACTAGCAAGTGCATAAAAAATGCAGCAATTTGATTCTCCTAAGTTGTCACAATTACCATGATCAAACAAATTAATGATGGGGCACACATTTTTGCTATGCTACTGACACTTGCTCTGCTATTCTGCCCAATCCTGGCCAAGGAAGATTTTATGGGGCATGAAACAAAATATATGTTGATTCGGGTTGGGCATACTTTTTTTTCTTAATCTAATTGTCCTTTTTATTCTTTTAGGCTTTAGCCTTAGGAGTTATGTACCATTGACTATTTGGCATCGCCTGTAATGGTTCTTTATTAACCAAAGTAACAGATTTTGTGTGGATCTGAGGCAATTATACTGAAACAGGAGTTTGTCAGTGTGTCTCTTTCTACCTAAACTAATTAAGTTCGTCCAATTGTTTATGTTTGGCACGGTCCTGTTTGGATCATGTTTGAGCTCGAGTTTTTTCCTGGATCACATTAGTCCTACTTAAATGATTAATTTCCATAGGTCGGGATTTATTGTAGCTAAAGTTTGATTAATTTCCATAGCTAAGCATGTGATAATATATGAACATGTTATTTGAATTTGTTATGTGTTTGTGTTTGGACTAGAGCCACATGGTAAGTCTATTGGTCTTGCACGTTAGGGGGTGTGTTAGATTGCTTAAACCCTAATGTTGGGCCTGGGAGTAGAACGTTTTTTCTTTTTTAAACTTTCTAAGCTTTATGCTTTATCTCCTTATTGGGCAACTCCATATGCTTCAGCTGATTGCCTTCCATTGGTTTTATTTCTTCTAATCAGCTATAAGTGAACCATCAAACATGATTTTGTGCTATAACTGAGCTTTCTTTCTTACCGTATTCAGCATCTTTTTGCCAGGATTTCATGAGTGGAAAGACCGTGTTTCGAAATATAATGGGTATTCTTCAGCCTGGAGTCGATTCAATTATTACTGAGCGGACTAGTCAAACTTATGGGCCACTTTTAGAAAAGGCTGTGCAACTATCTTTGGAAATTATAATCCTTGTCTTGGAGAAGGATTTGCTTCTTTCTGATTTCTGGCGCCCTTTATATCAGGTAACGATTCCCATTTGCTGGATGGTTTTGTGGTGGTTATATTAGGTTTCAATGTGGAGGCTTGTCATGCATAGACTTCATTCACCTTTACACTGAAGATTGACAAATTGCATTAGTGGTTTTATAATATTTTTTTGTTAGCATGCTTGCAGTTTTTTCATTTGGATGAGAAGTGAAACTTGAGTTTGTGAACAGTTGTTTTGAAAGATGTATTTTGAAATTATCAGCTGGGCCAGCAGGTGTAGGCAAACACAATTCCTTTTCCTTAATAATTTTTTAACTTCTTGTTATGTTAGGGCCATTAAAAAATAGGTTTCAATGAATATTTAAGTGGTACCAACTTACTATACATTCTGATTGTGATAAGCTATAAACTATTGTTTAGTGTTGTTTGTGTTTGATAGAAAGATGAACATTTGTTAAAATTAGGAAGAGTAAAAAAACTAGTGAAAGACTTTATAAAGATCGGGATCTGAACTGGTGGCTCACTAATTTTCTCAACTTTTCTTGGTTTCTTACGTATATCTTTCATTTTATTGCTCTAGCTTGGTAATTGTCTCTCATTGTTGAATCCTTATTCTCAATTCTTCTGGTTAATCATCTCAGCCAGCTCACTCATTTTGCCCTTTAGTGGTACTATTGCCAACTTTTCCCTTGTTGCAATTGTATGGTTTTTTTATATGAATACTGCAATTATAGCTGCATAGAGAAGATAATGATAAAATAAGATGATGTAAATGAAGTAATTACTTATAATATAAAGTTAAAATATGTTTTTTGTTAATGTGTCTGTATATGTAGTCTTGTTCACACTAGTTACATATGTGTGGAATTCAGCTTACCGGAACATATGATGTCCATGCCTTTGTACATGCAACTACAACTGTAGAGTCATGTACTGAGTCCAGTTTGCTGTATACTTTTCTATTATAAATTTCCATTTGATATTAACTTAATGTTTGAGAAGTTACCCTATTTTTTGATGTTTATGCTTTGCATAATTACATGGCAAAGGACCTTGATGAAGTCCAGATTGCTTGCTTGTTTTCTGTGTAGCCTCTGGATGTTATACTCTCCCAAGATCATAACCAAATTGTAGCATTGTTGGAGTATGTAAGATATGATTTTCAACCACAAATTCAGCAATGCTCTATCAAAATTATGAGTATCCTGAGGTATTTTTTGTGCCTCAGTTTGTGTAAAATTTTTCATTCATTTTGTGGTCAGTCAGTCTGGTTATGATTTTAATGCTCCTTTGAATGACAGCGCTCGCATGGTTGGACTCGTACAGTTACTGGTAAAATACAATGCTGCAAATAGTTTAGTGGAGGATTATGCAGCTTGCCTTGAGTTGCGATCAGAAGAGTCTCAGGTTATAGAGAACAGTGGTGATGATCCTGGGGTACTCATAATGCAGGTTGATCTCATTATGCTTGATATGTAAATGCTTTCAAGATATGTGCGTGATATTCATGTTTACTTGTCTGTATGTTTTGCAGCTTCTAATTGATAACATTAGTCGGCCTGCTCCAAATATCACACATTTACTGCTGAAATTTGATCTTGATACAACTATCGAAAGGACAATATTGCAACCAAAGTTTCATTACAGGTTTAGTCGGTACAACTTATCTATGTTGATTTCGTTTCTCTCTAAGTTTTCATGTTCACCAGTTCATTTACGACATTATTACAGTTGCTTGAAGATCATTCTTGAAATCTTAGAGAAGCTTTCAAAGCCAGATGTAAATGAATTGCTCTATGAATTTGGTTTTCAGGTTAGATTCTACTTTATCAGTTTTCCTTTACTTACTTAAAAAAAAAAAAAAGGAAAAAGAAAAAGAAATCTAGTTATAGGTATTTTTTCTCCATTTTTCTTCTTTAAGATAAACTACCCAATTAAATTCGAAAAAATTGTAAAAAACTGCTTAAGTTATGATAAAATGTTCAATTAAACCCTCTGATTTGAAAAATAAATAAAAGCTCCTTACAATTATATATAAATATATAAATAAAACCTCGATTTTATGATTTTATAATATTTTAAGTTTTTTTTGTAAGAGGTGTGCCCCACTTCGAAAAGGCAGTGCCTCAGGCTTCACGGCCCTTTGTGTCTCGGTGTGCCTTGAGCTTTTTAAAACTATGTTGGGTTCTAAATCCCATGGCTGTAGAAGATGTTAAATTATTGGTTTTATGCAGCTACTTTATGAGCTGTGCTTGGATCCATTAACATGTGGCCCTATCATGGATCTGCTGAGTCATAAAAAGTATCAGTTCTTTGTTAAGGTATGATGTCTTGTGATTTAATAATTTAAAACCCTTCAGTTACATTCAATCTGCTGATTTGGAGTCTACATTTCTACACGCACACACTAAAATTGCTGATGTTTCTTAACCTCTTATTATTATTGTAACAGCACCTTGATACTATCGGTGTAGCTCCTCTTCCTAAACGAAATAGCAACCAGGCACTTCCGCATAAGTTCTCTCCATCAGGTGTCTTTCTGTATTTATTCTACTTTAATGATTTTCTCTTTTATATTTCTTATATGTTTGTGCAGTTTACACACTCTGTACTACAAAGTTTGCTAATGAGAATCTTCTATAGTTAATTTTCAAAATGTGGGGCTTTACTTTTCTGTCATAGCGGATATGATTAGAGGCAGGATGAAGTGTATTATTCTGTCTTTAATCATTGATAAACATGTCAATTATAGCTGGGAAGTGACTTTTTATATGTGTATTGATTGGTGATGACTAAAGCACTGTATACACATTGGACATTAAGTTGGTGTTCATGATCACCTAACATTGAATGACAAATATATAGGAAACCTGTGCGTATTTTTATAATGCCTTGAAGAGCATTAGGTTCTTTTTGATTCAATGATTCAATATTCATAATACCTGTTTCTTTTGGCTCCATTTGGAAGTCCTTTGGGTGAGCCCTGGGGCTCCCTTTTTCTTGTAAACAGTTTGTTCATTTCTATAATGGACAGCTTCTCTTTGTAATCTGTTTTTCATTAATACACTTACGTTTTCTGGAAAATAAATTAATTGTAAAGGTGCAGATTGCTTTAATGTCTGGTTTGGACACTAATTGTTAATATTCAAGGACTGCTTGCAAATTACTGCTATATGTTTCGGATTTCTAATTATCATTCACATCAATTTATTGGCTTTACCTTCCCCAGAGAGCATGGCTATTGAAGCTCTTAGCTATTGAGTTGCATGCTGGTTATGGGAGTAGCTCCACTCACCAAGAGGCTTGTCAGAGCATCCTTTTTCATGTCTTTGGGCAGAACTTTATTGAGGATAAGACTGATTCGGTTATTTCTCACCCTTTCACACTTCCGAATATTACAGATACTGTGACTAGAACTATCAGTAAGAGTAAGGTATTGTTAGTTTCTTTCAATTGTCATGATCTGTTTTCCACCTTTGTATTTCAAATGCTTGTATCTGTGTACCTTGTTTAGTTTGTTTATAGTTCTAGTGTCACTAAGTTTACAATGTATATACTTGGCTTAATTTTTAGTTATGGTTGGAATATCAGGCAATCTAGATTTTGTTTGCTGAGGGGCCTGAGCACAATGCTCTTTGCCAGAATTCCAGATTCACAAATCCTAGTTCTTGTGCTGATTTTGTTTGATTGATACTAATGTGTATCAATGTAACTTGGGTTCTTAAATGGATTTGCATTCTTGTAAAACTTATTTCTTTTGGAGTAATCAGAATGAATTTTATAGAGATTTGAAAAGAATTTGCTAAGCAATAAGCATTGAAATTGCAACTGAAATTGGAATATAGCCTGGTAATAAGGCATACCCAGCTCATAAGTGGGATGAGGAAGACTTCTTTTGACAATTTCTCCTCTGGTTGTTTACCTTTCCTATATTTTCATTATGATATTCATTGAGCTAATTGGAGGACTAATGGTTTAGGTATATTTAGTTAAGTAGATGATAAGAAATTTATTTTTTAGTTGCACAAGCACCCTATGGGTAAGTTTTACACAGGAAAAGACTTCTAATTTATAGTTTTCAACCAAATATTAATTAGGTGAGGAAGCTGCCTATACATTTTATTCTTGAAGTACTTCATTGAAATTAAATAGTCTGTGCATTTTCACTTCTGATTTTGCTGCCCTTTTAATGATCTCTTGCTCTTAAATATTAAAATGGCATGCTGTGACTGGAAACTTGGCAAGAGCCTGCTTATATTGTTTAATGCTGAGACTGAGTATGATCTTATTTTAATAAAAAAAAATGGACGTTTTATTTATTTGCTATAAGGACAGCTCAGAGTTTAGCTTAAGTGGGTTGGCTTGGGCGTACTACTGAACATAAATTAGATAAGCTTAAGCCCTACCAGGCAATGTTATCCTGCTTGAGCACTGCAGAGTATAAGAGTGAACAATAGCTGTCCTTAAGTCATAAGGGCTGACTGTGAAGTTTCAACTCTGACAAGTCTGGGTTTGTTAGCTGGAATTGTTCTGAGGGTTATGTGGACAATCCTTGGCCTCTTAGCTTTAATCTCTTATTGCTTTCATTATATTCTGTGGAGAGGTTGGTGAACATCATGTGCCTTTGTATTGGTGTGGCAAATGTGTACATGATGTTTTTGTCTTTGTTTTTCTTTCCCATTATTTGAAATTGTGGAAAAGATAATATGTCAAGGAAATTTTCTAACTCAGCTAAGTTCGTTTCCCTTGTTTAAAAATGATCACTTATGTGCTATTTCTTTTACTTGTTCTTCTGAAATTGTTTAATTAGTCTTTTCCTTCAAGTTATGTGTATGTTTAGTGTTTTGTGATATTTAGGTTAATGGTATTAGACATTTCAGCAGTGTGAGCCATAGCCATATTATCTTAGTCACTATCTTAATATTGTATATATGTACTATGTATGTTCTGTCAATGTTCAGATTTGTCTCAGGGACTTTGTGCCTGACAGGGTGGTAGCCATTATAATGGCTTGTGTTCAAAAACTTATTTTAGTACTTGTGGAACTCATTGGTTTAAGATTTTCTTTGTCGGTGGAACTCTCTCTCTCTTACACACACCCAAACATAAGCACAAATATTTGGTTGGAAATCAATTACTGTTTCGAAATGTTTCCCAGTTATATTTTTTCCTTTCCATATTTTACACTGTATCAAATGTGATGTACATTTTGTAGCTATTCACTTCTTAATTTGTTTGACTTTTCATTAGTACAATAATCAAGTGTAAACCAATCCCCTTTCAAACCTTGATGTGAGTGGGATTCAGTCCCAAGTCCTCTTACTGACAACAGACCAGCACAATTAGCAGTATCCACATACAAACACATTAAATAAATCCATCTCCGGGCTGGGGTGAGAGAGACTTGATCCCTAGACCTTTTGGTTTAATGCTAGAAATTTGACTAACTGGATTATCACTGGGGACTGATCCTGTATTATGCTTTAGAAAATGTTATTTTAATGTGTTTTTTTTTAAATTTTTTTATTATATAATGAATGTCATTTGCCTTAAAAAGTCATTTACAGATCATTATAGCTCAGTCAGTCCTGTTGTCTTATCTGTACCTTGTGGAAATTTGACACTTGTGTTTTGGAAAATATTCAGGTGTTAGAGTTGCTTGAAGTTGTCCAGTTTAGATCTCCGGATACCACTATGAATCTTTCTCAAATCGTTTCTAGTATGAAATATGACTTGCTGGTAAGATTCTATCTGCTAGTAGTGAACATTTTTTCTTTTTTAATTCCTCATGCTGTATTTAATTTAAATTATCCTACAGGTGGAGGACATACTCGGGAATCCAACAACTTCTGGTAAGGGTGGTATTTACTATTATTCGGAGCGTGGCGATCGTCTGATCGATCTTGCTTCATTCGGTGACAAACTTTGGAAGGTTGGTGTATTGGCTAGTAGAGTCCTTAAAGTGAGATTCTTTTTGTGCGTTAGTGTTGTGAATCTTCTCTTGTTGGAACTTCTAAAGGAGGTTGCTGTTATGGTGGTTTTTTATGTTTCAGAAATTCAATAGTGTTTATCCCCAATTGAGTAACTTTGGCAGTGAAGGTGAGCTAAATGATGTTAGAGATGCAATTCAGCAATTGTTAAGATGGGGATGGAAGTACAATAAGAATCTTGAGGAACAAGCTGCCCAACTTCATATGTTAACTGGGTGGTCTCAAATTGTTGAGGTTTGTATAATTATTTCAAATAGCTAATAATATTCATTGATAATCTCTGGGTTGGCTCAGAGACTCAAAACAGATGTTGGATAACCTTCTCTAATATCATGCCATTTGTGCCCCCTATTTGCGTTTTTAGATCTGTGTGTCCAGACGAATATCTTCACTTGGAAATCGATCTGAAATATTATATCAGTGAGAACCCTTCACATTACAATTTTTTTGTTTCTACTTTATCTGACATTATTACTTAACTGTTTTGTATGGTCATTGACAGAATTCTGGATTCCTCCCTTGGTGCTTCTGCTTCGCCTGATTGTTCATTAAGAATGGCATTTATATTGTGCCAAGTAATGTTGCTCCATTGGCTTTAAATTTCTTCCTTCAGATAGCCCTTTGTTGCTATCTTGACTAATTTTGTAAACTCTAAATGTTGCTAGGTTGCACTTACATGCATGGCTAAACTTCGTGATGAAAGATTTTTATGTCCTGCGGGTTTAAATTCTGATAGTGTCACATTTCTTGATGTTATCGTGGGGAAACAATTATCAAATGGTGCTTGTCACTCTCTCTTGTTTAAGCTTATCATGGCGATACTGAGACATGAATCATCAGAAGCCTTAAGAAGGCGGTACGTTTCTAGTTAAGCACTCTATTTCTCTGCTTGTTATACTTGTATGGTTGGTAACCGACCTTTATTTTTGCATATGCAGTCAATATGCCTTGCTTCTTAGCTATTTTCAGTATTGTCAGCACATGCTTGCTCCAGATGTTCCAGCTACAATTCTGCAATTTTTGTTGCTTGACGAGCAAGATGGTGAAGATCTGGATCTCCAGAAGGCATGTACTTCTAAATCCTTAAGCAACTATTTCTTTTTTATTGTCTATGCTGTTCTATTGATGGAAGAAAGGTTTTGATCAGCCATTGTTTTTGTATTTTCTTCCAGATCGACAAAGAACATGCTGAACTAGCTCATGCCAATTTCTCTATATTGAGGAAAGAAGCTCAAGGCATCTTGGATTTGGTGGGTATAGTAATCCTTTCTGTTTAGTTAACAACATTGAACTGTTAGAAAAGGAGAAACTTATAATGAAGTTTTCTAGTCAATATGAAGATCAGATCAACATGAATGGCCAGTAAGATTTTAATTAATATCAATGAATTTAGTTCAAGGTGTTTGACGAGGTTAAGAATATAATTGATTTCTCTTTATTGAGGTGTAAATTATGATTTATTGGACACATCAGCCACAAAATGTTTACTTAAAATTTCACTCGTGCATCTGTGTCTCATAACTTGACATATGGCCATCATGTAACTTGAATTCACTTATAAGTTACTATTATTATGCATATATTTTGACAAACTTATACTGTAGTTGTTATTTATTAGTTTATTCTCTAATTGTGGTTCTTCCTAAAAGCAAAGCTCTTGAATATAACTATACGTTCAAAAGCACATATACATAGCAAAGAAGCTCTTAAATTTCGGTTGTCAGTGTTGATGTAAACTAGGAGATTCGTGTCTTTGCTCACAAATAGGGTGTATGCTTATCCTTAGGGTATTAAGTAATATCAATATGTTTTCCATGTCATGGTTCTTATGTGCTTCTTTAATGAGACATGTTCTATCTTTTTTTTTTTTTCTTTCGTTCATTTGAGACATTTTTGTTAAATTCTTAAAACACAAAAAAGAAAAAAGTTTTTATTATGCAGCCGAGCAAATTAAAAAAAAAAAAAAAATCAGATGTGTTTCTTTGAATCTAGTAATTTGGCGTTTTGTTCATATATATTTTTTATCCTTTAGATTATATTATAATTTTATGGGCATCTATTTGTAAAGATTTGAAAGACAATTCTTTATTTCTCATTATGCTTAATAGGAAGACTTTTATTTTTTTATTTTTTTATGTTTTAATGGTGGGTAGACAGAATTAAATTCATGGAAAACTATCTACACTTTGTGTTTTAGGACAAAGATGAGACTTGAACTCTTGATCTTTTAAGATCAAGGGAAGTGCTCAACCATTCCTATTAAGGAGTGATGTTTATTGATGGAATTCTTTTATCTTGTCTTTTGTTTTGCTTGTTGTTTTGGTGGATTACTAGTTCACTTTTGTACTTTTTTCTTTATATTCAAATAAAATTTTCGTTTCCTATAAAGAAAAAAAGAAGTCCTTCAAATTATATTACAAAATGTTTAATTGTTTATAAGGGTATATTTTATTTTTCCGTGTAATCCTTTTTCAAAATAAAGTTTTAAGTAAAACTTCTTATTGGTGAAAAATCTGTTACTTGTTACATGAGTTCTAATTTTTTTGCCTTCATAGTGACAATTTCTTTTATATATATATATGTATATATTATTTGTTCCTTCTGTTAAGGACTGTTTCCATTGTCTTAGTCCTTGTACAGTTTTGATTTTGTGTGTGGTATTAACAGGCTGTTTTCCCTTTCTCTTTTCAGTCTCACATGGTTGCTTTTAATTTTAATTCTTCAGGTAATAAAAGATGCAGCTCAAGGCAGCGAACCTGGAAAGACTATAGCACTTCATGTTCTGGATGCTTTGATTTGTATTGACCATGAGAAATATTTCTTAAGTCAACTTCAAAGCAGGGGGTTTCTAAGGTCCTGCTTAACAAACATTAGTAATGTTTCCCATCAGGTATTTATATTCTCCATGATATTTTATTGAATTGTGTTTCTACATGGGATGTCTGAGATTAGATAACACAAGAGATGGTCCATATTTTTTATAAATTCTCCGGTTTTGTAGTTACTTCGAATAAAGATTAAGCCTTCGAATAAAGATTAAGTTACAAATCATTGTATTACTAACAATTTTCAAGTTTCGAACAATTTTTATCTTCCTGAATTATTTAATCGTTTTCTCATTCTGATGTCAGTTTATTTATATTCTATTTCTTTTTTGGAGAAAATTTTTCATTCTGACTGTTTCTTGACAACTCCAATAAGTACACCAACTTCCTAGTGGTACCACCCACCACTTGTGCATACAAAATAAACATATCAATGTTGACTTATTTCATAGTTCCATATCATGGAAGAGAAAGATAAATGGCCAGTTCTCTCTCCCTATCCCTTTCTGGGGGAACTTTGCTTGGTTCACTCCTTGGTTCCATTTTGTTCCATTTGATATTGTTTTTCCAAGTGCCTACTCTCTATAATCTGCTACCATGTTTGTCTTTTATAATCATCTTTAAGTAGTTTTTCATTCAGTTCAAGTAACATAAAATAAACTTATGATTCAGGATGGCAGGCATTCACTTGACTCACTGCAGCGGGCAACTACCCTTGAGGCTGAACTTGCATTATTGTTGAGAATCAGTCACAAGTATGGGAAATCTGGAGCCCAGGTTCTATTTTCCATGGGTGCTCTGGAACATATCGCTTCATCCAGGGCTGTCAATTGGCAGGTAAAAGTGCTATCATCATTCTCATTTGTCTTACGCTTAAATCACTTATTAATTTCTCATAATTTAATGCTAATGTACCAACCAGGGAAGTTTGAGACGGGTTGACACAAAACTTCGTAGAGATGTAGCCAAGGACTCTGATAGGCTCCGAATGATTATAACTCCTATGCTGAGATTGGTGTTTTCTCTGACATCATTGGTTGATACTTCTGACTTTTTTGAGGTTAGCCTTCTTACTCTTAGATATGTTGTAATTTTTGTGGTGTTATTGTGCTCATAAGTTAACTGTGCTTTGATTTTGGATATTTCTGAGTGTCAATAAGTTGCCGCTTTCTTTCTCATCCTCACCTGTTAGATCTAGTTCAGATTCATGGGGTGTATATCCCAGACTTGGGAATCCATGTGTATGCTGATTGGTAGTGGGAACACCGAACACATGACCAAATAAGAGATAAGACCATATGGGATCCCTGTTTTCAGTTGTGCTCCTATTACAGGAAAGTTGTCAAATGTTAATTCCTTTATTAAAAAATTGGAGCATTATGTTCTTAAATAATCTTTATGATACCCATCTAGTCTTGGTGTGACCTCAAGCTCACCTGAGCTTGTTCAGTTTGATCACCGACTTATGTAGTCATATGAACAAAATTAAATTTATATTAATTTAATATGGAAACTGTGGTAATTGTTAATTTGGCTTTTTTTTATTAAAAAAAAAATAATCAAAAGATAGATGATACATCTGTGTATTTGACATTGGACTGGTATATTATTGAACGTCTTGAATTTCTTAAAGAAAAACAGAATATGTTATAGAAAAATGTCTGTTCTGTTTCCCTGATTCCTTATATTTCTATGCATGTTTGACTTTTTCTTTAATCTCTGTTATTTGGCTTTAAAAGGTGAAGAACAAGGTTGTTCGGGAAGTCATAGATTTTGTCAAAGGACATCAGTTACTTTTCGATCAAGTTCTTCAGGAAAATGTTTCTGAAGTTGATGAATTGGGGATGGAGCAGATTAATCTTCTTGTTGGTATACTTAGCAAGGTAAGTGCTTTTGTGATGTGTTTCTGAATTCAATGGGTGAAAGGTGTGAAGCATGTTGTGTGCTTTATGTGAAATCCTAAGCTATCTTGGACAATTGGTTGATTTCTTTGACATTTTTGCATGATTTGTGGCTTTTGAAGAAGAGACCAAGAACATGTTTAGGGCAATTCTAGAATAGTACTTGCTCTTTGAGGGGCCTCCTTGTAGCTCTTGAAAAAATAATGTTTCTGTTTGTATCTGTACTAATACTGTTTTACTATTACTTTGCCAGCTATCTTTTCTCCTAACCATTTTTTTTTCAACTTTCATTTTCTTATACAAACACAAATTTCTTTTTCTGCAGGTTTGGCCGTATGAAGAAAGTGACGAGTATGGTTTTGTTCAAGGTCTTTTTGGTATGATGCATGCTCTATTTTCTAGTGATCTGGAGAATTCAATGTTTTCCTGGGCAGGACGCCCTCTTGAGGTATGTCCAATTCGTTTTCAAGCTTAACTGAAAGAGTTGACAAATATGGTGCCACTGTATAGCCATTAATTACTTTTATATGTTTTTTTTTTTTTTTTTTTTCCAATCAATGATCAGAACCAGAGGGAGTCGCAGCTAAACATATTTCGGTTATGCTTTAGTCTGAGCTCCTATCTATATTTTCTGGTCACAAGGAAATCCCTTAGATTGCAGGTATGTGTACAAATGTTGGTGAACCATTTATGTTGCATTTGATATGAAATTTTTTAGTTTAAGCTCAATGGCCGAAATGATACTTCCCATCTGGCCTACATACTCCTTTGCAGATTTCAGAAGGTCCCAGTGATTACAGTGCTCATTCTGGACTGCAGCAGCCCACGCTTACATTAGTTGCTTCTCTTCTTAATTCTGTGACTACAGTTCTTGAAAGAGCGGCTGAAGAAAAATCCTTACTAATTAATAAGGTATTACTAGATGGCAAAGAGCAGCTGAAAAAATTTCATATCAATTTTGATTCATCATTTTATCATACCAGGATATAAAGTGACACTTATTTTTACCATACTGAGATACAAAGGTTCACTTGCATGTTTGGCATTGCAGATTCGAGACATAAATGAACTGTCAAGGCAGGAGGTAGATAAAGTTATCAATATGTGTGCTCGCCAAGATTATGTTTCATCAACCGATGACATACAGAAAAGGTTTTAAGTTTTGCATTTTCTTATTTGTTTGTTCCACAAGAATGTAAAATATACAACTAAATTTTCTTCATTAATACCATCTGTTACTGATTGTGATTTTAGGAATTTCTTAGTTGTGATCATTGAGTAGGTTTGATTGTTGATTCTGAGTGGAGTTAAAATGATTTAAAAAATTTATAACAATTTGGTTTTGTATCCCAAATTGTATTTATCATCCTCCGCAATTTCCTAGAAAATATAAATTGAATAGAGTAACTATGTTTTGCAAATAACCTGGTTTGCAACCTTTAACATCTACAATACTGTTTTTCCCTCTGTTATGTGTACCTTGGTTGCTGCTTTAGTGATGTTGGCTGACTTGGGTATGGAAATTATTCTACAATTACCAAAGGAAGCTGCCCTGCTGGGTTTCACAACCTTTGCTAAAAAAGGTTTATTAATTAAGGTTTTGGAGTATAGCATGTGTGAACAGGCTCACTTCTGTAACAAGAGTATAACCATTGAGGTTACTTTCCCATTTGTGATTCAGCTTACAAGTTCTTGCTGCTCTGTGTTGTTAACTTGGTAGTTGCTGCATAATAGTATCTATTTGTTTTCTCACATAGTTCTGATACAATAATGTGACTATTATCTGAGCTGCTCAGTTATTATTATCATTTTTCTAATTTATTTATTTCTACTAATATGTATACACAATGGAGAAAGTATTTAGTTGAAACTTTGAAGTTCTGTATAGGATTCTGGAGTTAGTGCCTAAGGTTGATGAGATCTATGGAGAAATGTCTTTGTTAAGTCTAGTTATCAATCAGCTACAATTAGGTTATCAATCAGCCATAAATTAATGTAATTAGCTAGGTTGGTTAAGTAATTATTGTAAAATGATTCTACTTCTCTTCTAGGCCTAGCACTGTAAATTCTTGTACCTTGCCTGAATAATAATAACTTGACAATTCTCTTCTCATCTCTCTTATTTTCTTATTGCTTTCTTGACAATATAGTTCATATGTGCTTTGTGTGATTGCTTGACCTTGAAATTTAGATCTTCTTGAATAACTCGCTGGTTTTGTAAATAACCTTATATTTGACATGGTATTGTATAATTTCCTCTTTACTTTCCAGGCGATATGTTGCAATGGTAGAAATGTGCCAGGTTGCTGGCAATAGAGATCAGCTAATTACCTTATTACTTCCTCTTTTGGAGAACATACTGAATGTTATTCTTATCCATTTTCAGGACAGGTATGCTCCCGATGAATTCTTTTTCTATTTATTTATTTTTTGGGATGGGTTGTTGGGTTTTCCTACTCTATGTTGGTTTTGAACTTTGACCAATGTTACTTGATCTCTAACTGTGAAATTAGTGTCAATTGTTATGTTAATTGTAGCTTCATGCTACATTCCATTGAAGTTATCATGTTAATTTTTCCTACTTCTTATTGATAGCTCCATCATTTCGAATATCAGTGAACCTACAAGAACAATAACATATGGTGCCAAGTCTGATTCAGGACAGGATATAAGTTCTTTGTGTGAAAAGTTAATTCCAACCCTTAGAACGGCTTGAGTTACTTAGTGAGGTATGCTGCTTCTCTTATCCTTGTTTAATTTCAGTAGCCTGGTCAATTCTAGGCATTACAACTCAGCTACTGAGCTATGTTAAAATCCTCACAATACAGTTGTAGAATTACAGCAGGTTGTGGATGGAAGTTGAATTCAGTTAGTTTTTAAAAAATATTAAAATCATGGTTATGTAAATATGCACAAGTAAATTAGGCAGGCACTAGTTAGTTTAGCTAGTTAGGTATTTTATTGTTGTATAAGAGGTTTTGGGTTCAAATCTTGCTCACACTAGCATCAGAGGTCATGGTTTATATTTAAGGTGTAGATATTACCACTCAAAAAATTAATTTTTATACCCGATTGATGAGTATACCCACAATTGAATTTGAAAAAATCCAAGCATTAGTAAAAACACCCAAAAAATACCAAAATTGGCCCTGTAAAATTAAATTCGATTGAGGAATGTACTGATACATAAGTAAGTCAATTGTAAGATCATTCTGCTTATGAGATTAAATAAGTAACCGGAAAACAAAAAGAAAAAAAAGAGAAGATAATTTTCATTTGCCAGATTATACTTGCTGGTTGTTATTGAAAACGATAAGATGTGGTAATAGAGAAGAAATTTAGTTGTTGACCGCATATTTTTGAATAATTTGTTCCATACAATCAACAAAACAGTGACTACATAAAAGAAGAAATAAAAAAGTTAAATTACATAACGAAGTTGATTTTCCTTTTCTTCTATACTTCTGCTAAATAAACTTATCAGTTGCTTTACATTCAATTGCTCAAGTAGTTTCTTAGAACCAAGAATGTCTATTTGTAAAAATCTTTTGAGATACTATATTGTTCCATATGAAAATCTCCATTTCTTACATTACTTACCAGAATAAAGAAATGCAAAATACCATATTTATCTTTGCAGTGCTCTGTGAAAAGCACTCATTCTAACTTAACTGGCGCCTTGTCATTTATTTTAATTTTATATAAAGCTATCTTTTTCAAATAAACGCTTGATAGAAAATGGGTGTAGAAACCAGTTTTGTGGGTGGCAACATCAGCACTCTTTTATTTATTGTAATATAAGCGTGCATTGGGATTTTGGTGTTGACTAGCTTCCAATTGGCTGTATTTTGATTTGAGGACCTATAAACAGTTTGTTAGTCAAGCTGAAGCCTGATAAATTATGTTCCCTTCTGGCAGTTTGCAAATGCTAGGATTTCTTCATGACGTTGCCTATTATTTTGAGTGTTGGATTTATTTGTTAGAATGCATTGTGATTGTTCCTTTATGGTTGTGTTTTTTCAGGATAAGATCGGCCTCAATCTTAAGGTGTTTCGCAGATTAGTTACATCTCTTAAAGAAATCACAATGCAGAAGTTGGCTCAATGAAATGTCTCAATCAGTGAAAATATATGTTATGAGTGGAGTAATTTTAGGTTTCAGTTTTCTTCACTCAAATTATTCTGTCAATGTTGACAATGTGGTAGCTGGTAAGACCTGCATTGTAGCAAGTGTATATTATTTCATTATAAATTAGGCTCACCCCTACAATTTTTCTGTGTTAAACTTTTTCATGTTCATATGAGTTCAATTTTTTCACAATCTTGTGCCAGGAAAAGAAGATGATAGTTTTATGTGTCATTTCTTGAGTCCAGTTGTTGCCAGAATTTGGGAGGAAAACATGCAGCAGATGAACAACGATCTCATCTCCTTTTATTATTATTAATATTATTTTTTACTGAAGTAGAAATGTCATTTCACAAGAAAAATTACGGGGTGTCGATTATATCAACTGAAACAAGCGACACAGGATGGAAAATCTTCTAGTCAAACTAACTCAATAGGGGAAGGAACCATTTTAACTAGTTTATGTGCCACCTGGTTTGTCAGCCTTGGGAGTGAATAAAATGTCCAAATAGATTGAGGAGACATTAACTGGCGAATCTACTTAACAACCAAGCCGACTTCAGAAAACTCATCATTTGTCAGCACGAGATTGTCTAAATTACGAGCATTCGTCTACACAGCAAGTAGAAGCCTGTTTCAATTGCTTACTGGACTCCACTTAGAACTGCCATGGCTTCAGGTTGGTCAGATGAACAGCATGAACTCATCCGTTTTATACGTGAAGCCAAAGCAGCCTGCAAAGTACCTGATTACCGTTACCCGAGCCAAAAAATATTTCGATTGACATCCACTGAAAGTTTGAAAACACCCCCCAACTGGAGGAGCAGTCCATCTAGAAGGTTTGAGGAACTGGAACCTTGAGGGCCTGATTGTTGGCATGATCATACTCTTAATAAGATGAATGACTCAGACCAATTGATAACATCATCTGTGGGTAAAAGACAATGCGAATGAACAAACTGATTTCTTGCATGTCAAATGCGCCATAAAACAACACACAGCTCCTCCTCCAACTCAATCTAATGTCTTTGATTGTCACATAGGATTGGATAAATGCCAATTTAATCCTTTATATGTTGGTTGCATATCATTGAATTTTTATAATTTCATACAACCAATTTATCTCACTCGCATAAGACAAACTTCTTGTTTTTATAAATCTTGAATATTCTTTTCATTCTCTTTCTTTTTTTTTTTTCTTTGTATTTAATTATTTATATAAAATATTAAATTTATTTAAAAGTTAATTTTTATACACTACTAAAAAATTTAGGAAGTAATATTTTTCAATAATAATTATAAAAAATAATTTTAAATAGTTAAATTTACTTTTCAAAAAATAATTTAAATTTTTATCTTATTAAATTGATTTAAAAATTTAAAATAATTTTACCTTTTTAGAGTAAATTTAAATTAACTTTACTTTATTAAAGAGATGTACCACAAATTTTCTTTAGTTCTATATTACACCAACAAAGAGAAAGTAAACATGCACCTAATCCATTCTAAGGGCATCTTCAATTCTCTCGTGAATTTTGAAAAAATTATATACCCTACAAAGTGAATAGACATTGAGGTCAAATAAATCTTTTTAATACAATTAAAATTTATCAATATCAAGCTGAATTGACACAAAAAGAATAGACATTGTCAACGTGATCATCTATTTATAGAGAGTGTGTTAGACAATCATTAAACGAATTAATAATTAATTAATTAATTTTAATTTTCAAATCTAATTAAAAGTAAAAAAAAAAAAAATGAAAACATTAAATGAAAAGTATGGAAGCATTAAGTGAAAATACATGAAAATATTAAATAGAAATATATGGAAGTATTTGAAAACAATTTTTCGATTTGATTATCTATTAAATAAAATCTATGTCATGTAGAAAGTAAATATCTTGGTATTAAAGACATGACATTTTTTTGTTTTCCGAAATAGAATCCATAATAATATTGAAAATGCTCTAACATTATCTTATTCAATCCAATCTTATATTACAGTAATTGCCAAATGTGAAATCTCTATCGAAAAATTTAAGAGGGATGCACACTCACGTTATGCAAGAAAAAAGTAATCTTCGTTTTTACGTTCTGCTGTTTCTTTTCTTCTTGAAAGAAATATATATTTATTTTTTTGAAATATATATTCTGCTGTTTTATTTGATTTGGTTTATAACATAACCAGAGCACGGAACAGAGTTCCACAGTGCATCGACAGATCCAATCCCAATTTAGCCGGGAAACATCTGATTAATCCTTAGAACTCTTTTTCCATGGCAAATGCCTGGAAAAGAGACGCCAAACACTCTAGAGTCCTCTCTCCCAAAATCCTCCTCTTCCTCCTCTCCTTGTCTCTTATTGGCTTCCTCTTCTACTTCTTCACTTTTTCACGCAACAATCCTCCTAACACCATCCTCAACACCAATCTCTCTCTCAAAACCACCCATTTCCACTCTTCTTCCATCTCTCCTTTCGACTGCCTCAAATGCCCCCAATCCCACCCCATAATCGCCAACGTTGTCGAGAACCTCAAGTACCCATTTATCTACTCTCTTTCGGACTATGGAAACTTGCCCGATAAGCCGCATAAAAACATCGTTAGAATGTTGAAGGGGAAGCCCTTCAGGAAGCCGGATATATCTGTCACGATTCAGGAGCTCTTGGAGGGAATGAAGAACAGAAATGGGTTGGTTCTGGATGTTGGATCTAATGTGGGCATGGCCACTTTCGCAGCCGCTGTTATGGGTTTCAGAGTGTTGTGTTTCGAGCCCGTTTTCGAGAATTTACAACGGATATGCGATGGCATTTGGTTTAATCGAGTTGGAGATTTGGTCACTGTTTTTGAGGCTGCTGTGTCTGATCGGATTGGAAATATTACTTTCCATAAGGTTAGTAATACATTTATTGTTTTTTCCATTTTGTGGTTACACTAAATGATTTTATATGGTGAATGTGCAATTTATATGGCAGTAAGTAACATCTATATAAGTTTTTATATTAGGTAAAACATTAGGTGGCTTAATTAAATTGATTGTATTGTCTAATAAGGCATGATGTGTGGATCTTTAACCTCACTATTTTGATCATTGATTAATAATCATTATGGATCATTTTCCAAGTTCGTTCGGGGTTTAGGGCAGGATTCATGTTTGTTGATGAATTTAGTGATACTTGATTTGGATGCTGAATGTATTTGTAGATGTTGCATGGAACCATCACATGTGGTTTATTGTTATTATTATTATTTTTTTGAATGTGTTGGAGGTTTTGATTGATGTTAAATCTAAGATGCTGGAACAAAACCTGATTGATTTTCATAGGTTAACCCCCATTTGCAGCTTCAATAGTTTCGCGTGGTTTTCCATTGTTAGTTCGAGCAACTTCATTTTAGTGTTTGCCATTGCTTTACGTTATCCGTCGATACTTTGTTCATGGTATAGTGTTTCCCAAAATCTTCAGTTTTGTGCGCTGAAGTTTTGTCAAATCTTTGTTTATGCCACCAGTTGGTTGGTCGCCTTGACAATAGTGCTGTTTCGGCAACTGGTGCAAAGCTAGCATTCACATCTAATGAAGAAATCGCACTTCAAGTAAGGTCCATTCCTCTTGATGAGGTAATCCCGGAGTCAGAGCCTGTGCTGTTGCTGAAGATTGATGTTCAGGGCTGGGAATATCATGTATTAAAGGGAGCCTCAAAGTTACTATCAAGAAAGAAAAGTGAAGCCCCCTACCTGATTTACGAGGAAGATGAGCGATTGTTGCAAGCCAGCAACAGCAGTTCCAAAGAGATTCGTGAATTCCTTCATAGTGTGGGTTATCATCATTGCACTCAGCATGGTACAGATGCTCATTGCACCAAAGATTAATGACAACATCAGATTTTGCCACGTGAAAGAGAATTTGATTGTGCAAGTGTTTGTCTGCCTGTCGTCACCCTCATGCTTGATAGGCTGCTTGGTTACAACACACCAATCACTTTTAAGGAATATTTACTAAGTACAACACTGCATGGTCACAATCATGCCATTAGCAACTGCACAATTATATGTAGCCGAATTTTAGACTTGAGCTTCTTAACTGCTCAGGGCAACTGCCTGTATAGGAGTTCTGCAATTCGAGTGTGGGTTAAACATAGGATTAATCAAGCTGCTATTGTGTTTGCACTCACAGTAAAATTGTTTGATTCTTCTTTTACTTGTATCATGGTATGTTGGATGTGTAGTTTTAAACCTTAATGTCTTTCTATTCTTTTATTTTCCTCCTAATTTAACTTTACTGAGAAGTTGTTGTAATAAATTTTGTAGTGACTGCTATGAAATTATAAGAAAATGGTCCTATTATATTGAAGTTTTTATTGAACTTGTTATTAACTGTTAACGGTCAAAAGTAACTTGATGACGTTTCCGAAGGTGAAATTATTCAATGGTTTTCAAGTAATCTAATTCTCTGCGCAATTGAGTTTATAGCTATGCTAATACTAAAAGCTTGTTTGGACTTGATAAGTTGCTCCAATTCTCTGTTACAATTTCGACAAGAATGAAGAAAAGATTCCAAACGAATATCAGTATATGACAATTTACCTATCTATGACTTCTTGGGACTTGGAAACTCAATTTAATTTCCGTGCATGGTAAACTCGGTTGACACCATTAAAGGTTATATTCAAATAGATGAGATGATAATGTTACATAATTAAGGACAAATAAGGCCATGTCTCTGTATCATAAAGATTCTCTTTTCTGCTACCCATGTACAATTTAAAGAACTCAACTGGCCACAACTGCCCCCTGTATATGAGGTGTTATTTTGATCATACAACTGATTCATACTTATACAGGATTCCTTCTACAGTAATATATATATACTTTGGATGTAGCTTCCAATCTGAGGCTCATTTAACTGCAGATAAAACTGAGGCATGGATGATAAATCAGTGAGTAATTTTAATTTTGATTTGTACCAAGAAGAAACATTTATACACAGATGCTTGTGACTCTTTCATACCTCATGAGTTAAGCTAGGCTCTTAAGACTCTTTCGGTCCACTAGTTTTTGAAGGGCCAGCTCTCTCTACCATAACATCATAAAGTTGCCTGCCATTCTGTTTTTAAAATGAAACACAACGAAAGATTTCAATATGAAATTCTCAATGCCATAAGTTCATATTCTATAATTTAACATATTTTATCTGTATAATTTTGCATCTAGGATACACTTACAAAAATTACTGGAAAGAAGTGAACTTGTCCTTCCGGCTTTGTTTGTGTTTCTTTAAAATACACCAGAATGGGGAAATCTGGCCACCACAGCTCCCAGTTCACAAAAGTTGAATATCTGAGGCCAAATAACTAAGTGAGTAGCCTATCCTTATGCAACTTAGGTGGGGGAAAATGGGTACTCACTTCCAACGATTTTTCCCACCCACGAAAACATTTTCACCCGATTCCTTAAGCTCGTCTCCTACTTTGACCTCCTGCAATCCCAAATGTTATAAACATAAAAATAAAATCATTTGAAATACATGGAAGAAAAATGAATCAAATACTCTCTCTTCCCCCTTAGAAATGCATCTGCATATAAGCAAACATTTCTAAATATAACAGACAAAGACAGGCACATGCACATAACATTACAACACTTCTACATTATCAATATATATATATATATTTTGAGATATCTACATTATCAATATTGATCACACTGAAATAATATAGCATCTCGTTCAATGTGAAATTGAATTGATGCAAATTAATCTGATACAGTCAAGCTAGTGGAAACATTCATCTAAAATCTCATTGATCAACAAGATTTTGCAGAAAGATCATACCAACATATAATATACTGCGCATGTGCAACAGTGCAACCAGAAAAGAAAAGGTAATAAATGCAAGAAAATTGAGTGAACTGACCAGAGCCTCATCATCAAAGACAAATCTCACTCTGGTTGTCTGGAAGAAGGAAACAAGTGTTAGCTGGCTTCAGTTTGAAAAAAAAAAAAAAAACCAACAACAAATGCAAAACATGATAGAAAACAGATAGCCTATTTCATTATAATAGAACTTTCAAAATGAAGATTGATTTCTATTCATACTTGTCGTCATTATTGATGAGAAGATACTTTTGTTTCGTACCATAATGAAGGGTACAAAGAAAGTTTCCATCATGAAGGTCTGTTTCAAACACAGATATTTTCAGATTGCAATTTTCGTAGGTTTGCTTCTTACACTGTGTCGTCTAGTTATCAATACCTGAAACAACAGGAGTAATCCAAGAAGACCAACAGGTGCAGCTGGTAACAGATTATTAGTATAAGCTAACCCACCAGCTAGGCCTGTTTCAATTGAAATTCGCAACCTTTATTAAAATTATCAATATAAATATTAAGTTTAAACAAAGTAAGGAACGTAATGCGAAAGTATCACGAGCAAGGATTCATCAAAGTCTGGCCACTACAATTAGAAGTCAGTTATAGATTAGATTTTATAAATTATAAAAGTACTAATCATATATGTAGCCGTAGGTAGCATGAAATTAAACTTAGAAAAATCAAATGTCTTAAAGCTCACAAGCTTCAAAGAAGTCGAATCTGTAAACTACCCTACTCTTAGTTTTGGTATAACCATTTTCATTACAAGTTAAAACACAAGCTCAAATACATTTCTACATCGAGACCACAGTGAGCTTCATTTATAAGAAAAGGCCAACTCTTTGCTCACCAAGAAGTACAACCGGAATTCGATAATCAGGGTCGGGAATCACAGTTTCTCTGTTCTTGACCTTACTTCCAAGCTGCCAATCAAGCAAATAATAAAACACACAATTTGACTTTCCGTATCAATTTAATCAAAATTGCTATTTCCTAAAGCAGTGTTTATCCATCAAGTATGGAATGTGTAAATATGTAGACATTGATGTAAATTCTTAAAATAGGAAAAAAATGAAAAAAAAAAAAAAAAAAAGAAGAAGAAAGAATTAAGATCACTAATTATAAATATTGAGCTACAAAAAAAATAATAATATAAATAGAGTAAGAAGTAATTATGAACCACTGAGGTGACTACAAGGCTGCCTCCACGGATGCTACTTGTTTCTCTTCTCATAAAACTGTCGTACATCACTTTTCTATAGAATGAGTTGTTGCAATTCCTCACATAACCAGCCACTTCCCTATCTGTTTAACAAGTAAGCATATAATATAACATAATCAGTCCCATGAAATTGCATATCTCAAATGCATGAACCACAAATTGCAAGACAATACACAAAAAAACTTACTTTGTGAATGAAGAAAACTTGGAGTTGATAAGAGGGTGCTTGCCATTTTCAGTTTTTCTGTTAGTAGTGAAAAATGTGACCTGACTGACTTTAATGGTTTTTTTTTTTATTAATTTTGTTTTTGGTTTTAAGTTTTAAGTTTTAACCAAAAGTCCAAAAAGACATCCGCTAGATCCTGCATGTGGCCAGCTTTAGTGAGGTTATTTAAGTAAATTTACACAAGGGATTGATTGTCTCATCTCTCTCCTTATCTGGTAGTGGTGGTGGAGGATTGTATTCGTTACAACCAACACTGAAACACAAACCAGTCAGTTCTCTCACTTCACTTAACTGAAACTCTCTTAAAGAGCATGGCAGACTCTCTATGTTTCACATCTGTTTGTCCCTTGAAAACTCCCAACAGGCCAGGTACGCATGTACTCATATGTCCTCCTATATGTTACATGTGTCTTGATTGTATGTTGTATGACGTGGGTGGGTTTCTCAGGAATGCTTGTTGACAATTCAGTTGCTCAAAAGGTTATTTGGGTAAATGACAACTCAAGAAGGGCCAAATTTCGATCTTTGGAGGTTAAGGTCAGTATTATTTGACTTGTTCTCACATTTATTAAAAGATGATTCTTTTAGTTCCAACTTCAATTAAGATGCTTAATGTTCATGTAATCTATTTTGATAATTGTCAATTAGAGTTGTGAAGAGATGCTTTTGAATTATAAAGTTGAATTAATGCTTTACAGGTACTTTTAATCTTTGTTAAACTACAAGTAAATGCAATTATATAGATGCCTCAGATTTTTAGACCAATAGTTTTTCATTTCTTGGACCTTTATATGGGTATGTGGTGCCCAAAGAGCAATGAAATGTTTACATGGGCAGGTCATGGTTTAGTCTGAACAAAAATTGGAAATTAATATGATTATATGGTTACATCTTCATGCAGTGGTAAGCTAAAGATTAAATGTGGCAATAACAGGGTGTTGTTATGGTTGGACGTGATGAAATGCAGGAAAAATGGTTATTTGATCATGGAATGCAACTGTTATTGATAAATTAATATATATCTTATCACAGTAAACTATGATTTGGCATTGCAGTAAGTAAGGTGTGCTGAAGATAACCTTAGTTGGAATGCATTGGTTTGAATTCTCTCATCTTTCTTAATAATTTTTTGCCAGTAAATTCACTTTCATTTTGTTTAACAGGCAACAGATAGTAATCAAACCGCCAAAGTGAATAGTATAATCTGTTCTGATTGTGATGGCAATGGTAAGCAAAGTATTGCTTTAACTACTACCTTACTTTCGTGTCATCTTATTGTTTGAGACGAGGCAGTTTGTCTACTTTTATCAACAGTTTGATCGATTATTTACGAGCCTGAAATAATTTGTAATTTATGAAAGCATTCAGTAAAACTATTCTAGATTTTTTGTTTATTTTTTGTTTCTAATATATTTGTATGAGGGAAAATTTTTAATTTCCAATACAATAACTTGAGAAAGAGAGTAATGCACTTCACCTACATCTAGCCAATAGTTATGAGATCCTTTGGTTCTACTACCATGTCAGAGTTTTTGTGATGGACTGAAAGATTTATATTCATTTCACTTCATATAATGGTTCTGATGTCCCTTTCGACGTATCGATTGAGAGTGGCAACAGAGCCCTATAGATTGTTTATTTGTGTCACTGTCTCTCGTGTCTTTCGCTGGAGTACCATATAAAAGAAAAGATTTATTCAGGCCACAGAATTGAAATTTGGGATATCTGTTATCCTTATTTCTTGCTTGATGTATCTGATAGAACATTGTTCGTTTATCCTTGTCCTCATGGAGCTTTTACATTCACTCTAAATTGATGGGTTCAGACATGGAAGTGCTGTTACTGAACCTGTTTCATTTCTTGCCAAATTAATTTTTGAAATTCATTTTTCCTATATGTTCAGCTTTGCTGATTATACATTCATAAGACAAAAATTTTGGTGGATATTAAACACTATTCTACTATCATGCTTGTAACCGGGTTATCCTTAGAGCAATATATTATAGTCATAAATTGGTTAACAGAATTGCAGCTTTGAAATTTCCCTGATCATTAGTCTTGACTAGGCATATATGTTCCACTTTAACCTTTTAGTATGTGATGATTTATATAGATTTTTCCCTCATTTACAAATATTCTTCATCCAATCCAGTCTTTGTAACTAAATATGAGAGTTTTGCCAACCATCGATTTCAAGTTCTTGGTCTTTCCCTCTTTCTTTCTTTTATTAGTTATTTGAGTTTATCTTATGTTAATATTGCAAATGTATGGCTGTAGCTCATAGGGGTTCTAATCTTCTTATGTAATTGGCAGGTGCAAAACAATGTTCTCAATGCAAAGGTACTGGGGTTAATTCCGTGGATCACTTCAATGGACAATTTAAAGCTGGTGGATTATGTTGGCTTTGCAGGTAATCTCATAAAATTGTACTTTTTTTGCATCCTTCCTGTTGCAATAGGTTTCAAGTGTTGTTGGACCAATCTAAATTACTGCTATTAACTTTTATGTCTATTTTTCATTCCTAATACTGTTTTAAAAATCTGATATTGCTCTCTGGTTTGCATGGCCAGTTACAACTTAAAAACTCATTCTAGCATGGAACTGACTCCATCTTTGCCATTTATAACAGAATGCAGTTTTGAAAAACCTGTGGAAATATTAGCTTATCAGTTGTGGAGTCAAATTCATTGTACATTTTTAATTTTTAGTTTTTCATTTCTCTCAATGAGGTCACTAAATTTTGAATTGTCTTGTCTTTAGTCCATGATAAGAAAAGTGGACTTCATGTATGGCCCTCGTAGTGTTTCATACTGGTACATAGTTTTTTTCTCAGTTTGAATAGCATTTGATGTTCGTAAATATATGTTCACTTGCAGAGGAAAAAGAGAGATTTTGTGTGGAAATTGCAATGGAGCAGGTTTTTTAGGCGGATTCATGAGCGCGTTAGATGAATAAAAAGTGAGAAAGAATTGGATCTGTCAACTGATTGCTCCCATCTGCTAGGCAGCGAGTTAAATTATGTTCAATCCTAGTGTCTGTGTATCATGAAGGAGACACTCATACATATACATCCTTAGACATTTCCTGGTAGCATTTCGTATTTATTTTTGTAACATTTCCAGCCAACAGAGGATAAATTGAATATATATATATATATATATATTTCATCCGTTTCTATTTGTGCTCTTGGCATTGTTGTTGATGTGTGCATCTGTGGATTGTGGGGGTGGTTGCTTAGTAAATAAAAATATAAAACAAAAAGGGCATTAGGAAGGATTCATGTTTGAAGTGATTCACAAGTACTTATATTATCATTCGCGCCAGGTAGGGTTGGAGCCCACAACTTTCTGCTTAGGAAACAGACGCTCTATCCACTGAGATACGGGCGCTTGTCAATGTCAAACAAATTATAAACACAAATGTCTTCTTGGTATCAAATAATCACATTAGGTGATGGAATTTGGCTCCAAGAATGCTTGTACTGGGACAAATTTCATTTTTATTCCTATATTTTAAAGATATTTTTTTTAAAAAAAAAAATATGATTTCATTTTTATACTTGTCATCGTTATCATTTTGATACTTGTCATCTATACTGATTGCGTAAACTCACCAATTTTGTCCCTCTAACTAAACTTTTAATGCTTAACCTTGACAAAAAACACAAAATGATGATTTTGCCTCTGGTGAATTTACCCCAAACCTCATTCCTATAAGCATCCCCGAATGCAAGACTGACATTGTCTCTGGTGAGAGATGTTGAAGAGCAGCCAGGCCTTACGATCACAGTGTATGGACAGCTCTCTGCATCCTTGCTTATGGTGGGTAATTTGTGTACAATGTGATAGAGGAAAACCAACAAGAAGCATGTTTCATTTGAATAAATATGGCTCTAGATGTTTGTGTGGGAAGACATACCTGATTTGTTTGGAGTTTGAAGGGTTTGATTTCTGTTGGAGTGACCGCTCTAGCATGTAAGAACATGAAGTGGCAAACATCACTAAAAATGCTAGTGGTTTAATCGTTCTATGTAGCTTCATGGTTGTCAAGAGGATAGATTCTGTTTTACTTTAAAGCTGTTTGGCCAGATTTATAAACACAACGTCATCCACTCAAAAACGTCCAGAGCATTTTCAGTTAATTTTCGGAAAGTAATCCAATAGTAGTTTAGCAAAAAAAGCATTTGCCTTTCTGTTTTTTACCAAACATAAGAAACACACCAATCCCGCTTAATTTCTCACCAAGCAGTTCAAAGAGCAGACTTTTTGTTAGGAAAGGGCCATAAATGGCCCCATCATCAGTTATTGTCAATGATTTCGGGTAAGAACTGATAAGTATCGTATCCAATTTGACAACTCCAAGTTCAAGTTTGAAGCTTGGAAGTACATGAGCAAAACTTGTGCCCTTGCAAGTTCTCTCATGAATCACAGTGCTCTTCCCTGGAGTGGGACTATAAGGTCCCAGAGGGAGCCAATGGCGCTTCAGGATCCAATGGAACGCTATAACCAGTGACATGGTACCAAAGAACAATTTAATTGCTTATGGGTGGGGGTTTCTGGGCCCATAGGTGTACTAACAGGAGACAAAAACTTGGCCCTAGGGTGGTCTTATGCTCTCCTGTGGTATGTGATTAACCAAATCTGGTATGTGGCTATCGCAATACTTCGTATTCAGTTTGCGGCACACTGATAAGACGCGCCATCAATCTGGAAACCTACTTATGATAAAGAGCAACAGAGTGTTGTTGCATCTTAGACCATCCATTTACTTCAACATGACAGAGACAACAATGGAGTAATCATGATATAAGCTTCAACAGTCACTTAGTTAGGAGGTCCCAAAGGCAGCAGCAATATAAACCAAATCACTCTTGCATTGCTTTTTACCTTTTACTCATACCCACCATCCACAAATAGTGACATTACTTTAACAGATAGAGAGAATTAATTTCAATCATGAGTATAAACACCCATTCATGAAATGGCTTAACCAAAGTTCATATACTTAAATAATTCAGACCTTGAATAGAAATTTTGATTACGCACAATAGTAGTTTAATGTTTTCGTGGGAGAATAAAAAGGTTTAGATATCATATCAATAAGAATGTTGAGGCTTGCGCCATTAATTACACAAGGTTACAAGACCAGGAAAGAAAGCAGTCAATCATATCATGATAATATTAGACGGAGGATTTCCCCAGAAAGCTTGAATGATTTTTCAGTTTCCTCCAGACAATGGTTCTTCTCTGCTCTAGTCCAGCTCTGAGTATCACCACACAAATACATGCATCATATACCATGTTGATATGCAAGAAAATTCTTAAAAACTATAAACTTTATCCAATTTAACAATTAAGATTAGGAATGGATCAACAAGTTAACACAATAGAACATCAAACAAAACAAGGAGTAAGGTTGACAGTATATTTTGCAATGGAATGGCAAATTACCTCAGCAACTTTGTTCAGCTTATCTCTTACATTCTGCAACAGTTGGGAAAGGTCACCATCCCACTTATAAAATTCTAAATCCTTTTTATCAAGTATCTTCTCGGCAACCTAATATCGAAGGGGGAGAGAGTGATGTGAGCATGTAACTTCTGACTAATAAAAATCAGTGATGCCTAAACTAATAGCATGACAACAACATTACAAAATTAACATATTCATCTATAATTGTTTTCTAAAAGAACAAAAAGAAAAAAGAAGACAGATTGATCTAATTACAAAGCAAGGAAAATTTCAGGCAAGGAAAATTTCACTCAGGTCTCACACAGGATGTGCATGGATGGTGATACATCAATTTGCCATCACGGTAGATATATATCCACTATGGCTAAAAACCGAAAACACATTCCTGATAAATTTGGAACTTTACATATTAATTATGTGAAGACATTTATAACCAATACCTTTTTTCCAATCATTCGACCACCGGCTGAGTGAGCAAAATATATATTGTAGAAATGGCAGACAAATGCTTGAGGATCCTTCTGCGACAATTCCTTAAGATACTCTGCATAGGTGATACCGGGAGAAGATGGTTCAGGGATATCATAGCCCTGCTCTTTGAACCACTCCAAATCTTTAGCCAATTTTTCAGACCTCTCCAATCCAGTGTTTCTGAACTCAGCATCTAAAGTGAAGTAATGTAACAAATTATTCTTCATCCCGTGAATGTAACATAACAAACATAAAATACAACTTTCAACACATACATATACAACACACACCGCAGCATGAGAAGCCAGATAGCAAATGAAAAGCAACAAAACACTACTTTTAGCTATATCAGTCTATAACTAGTTTTGGAGATACATATTTTGCTTTCAAAAAACACCCAAAACTACCCCACCAAGACCTGATAAATAGGCACCAAACCTTACTTCAGTTAATTCAAGCATACAAGATTAAAACCTTTTACCAGTAAATTACATTTCAATTGACATACATGCATATGATCTTTGATTTATTAGAGACATAAGCACATGAATAACACCATTTGACAAGCAAACATACAAGACTACAAGATTATTTGAAAAACACAACCACCCATATTTGATTACATTGACGTATATATAATACACATAAAAAAGGAAAAACTCACAACTAGGAATGGGCGCTTTTTGAATGATGTCTTCAAGAGTATCATAAACAAGTTTGCTATCAACAAGGAAGCCGAGGTAGCCATCAACAGTTGGCTCCCATTTGGCTACAGAACGCTCCTCAGGCTCCTTGACCTCCTTCTCGCCTTCTCTCGCCTGCTCTCTGGTGTGTAGTTTCATGGCCACGAACCTCATCTCCTCCACAAACCCTTTCGCCTCTCCTGGGTACCTCCTCCTCGGCTTCTCCGCTGTCGTCGCAGACACCACCACCACTTCCTTCAGGGACATCCTCCGTGTTTTGTAAGATTGAGACCCAAAAGACAAGAAACTAGGCTTGGCGTTGGGGTTTGTCAAGTGGGGTTTCACTAAAAAAGATTGTGATTGAGAAACTGAGGTTAGAGACGCCATGGACTTGATTTTTGGACTAATTTGTTGCTTTTTAGATGAAAGAAGAGTGCAAGGAAACGATGGAGTAAATTAGGATACAAAACTACTACAGGAATTGACGTTTGGCTTGCAACGCCGGTTCAAGTAGTCTTGAAGACAAAGGCATCGGATAAATACACCTCAATTATATATTGTATAAGTTGCAGTTCCCAACAAGAAAAAGAAAATTAAAGAAAAGATGAGTAATTGGGTTTTGCTATGGGAATGAGATGGGCACAGGCAGAGTCATGGTGAATGGTGTTTGTGTCTCTCTACCTTACAAGGATTTCGGTTGGATTCGGTATTTTTACAATATTTGTACCCTATTCACTCACCCAAGACAAGCGACTTTTGTCGGGGAAGAGATGCATCCATCATACGACGACGTTTGTTTGTGGGACGGGGCAAACATGTAATACGAGTTGGTTCATTTTTGTGGTCGCTTAGGCTGTGCCGTGGACCGTTGCGTGTGGTGCACACTGTTGAAGTGGATCCTTCTTTTGGATTTTTCCTCTCAATTTTATTTTTGTTATTTACTATGTAAGTTTCGAACTTTTTAGAACTTTTGAATGAGTTATGACTTCTACAAATATGATCAAATTGATTTCTGCTTTTTTTTTTTTTTTTAAAGATTATGTAATTTTATGAGTAAATGTTTTTTATTATCTTTTTTCGGATAATCTACTAATATATCGGCATAAAAACATAATGGATAAAAAAAATTATTATATTTTTTTCTCTATTATGTATCAATTAAACTTGAATTTCCTTTATAGAAAACTTAATAAAAGCAAAAAGTTTGATGATAATCTTTACCTGTTATTTTAGTCCTTATATTTTGAAAAGATAAGTAAATAAGTGTTTCACTTTTAAACTTTATTAGTTGGACAGTTTGTTTAATCATATTTAATGCTTAAGTCAAAAATACCATTTGAATTATAAAGGCCCATTTAAAAAAACAAACAAAAAAAAAGACATAAATAAAATTTAAAAACACTAAGGAACAAAAAAAAAAAAAAAAAAAGAATGGATTACAGCCCCCTTTATCGCTGTTGGTGGAGGTGGCCCTAAAGGAAAAAAATATAAACTTGCCTGCCTGTTTCAAAGTTTTCCTTATTTGAATGTTTGGTGTAATATTTTTCTTAAAGTTGCGGTGGATGATGCATGTTTTCAAATTCAGTGCACTTCGTAATTAATCTTTCATATCAAATTGAATCATTTACCGACACACCGCAAACTGTCTAAAATGAATACAACGACTCAGAAATTGCTTGGCTCAGTGGGGAAAAGCGCATTTATATAGCTTTATTAAATAAAGCGTCGCAGGTTCGAGTACGAGCCACCAAAATAGCTAATTGCTGTGTAACCCTTATAAAAAAGAAGGTAAATTACACAAAAACTTTTTTATATTGAGGGTAGTTTTTTCTACTTAGTTTGAGGTTCATCTCTCCCTATTATTATAGAAAATAAAGTTTAATAAGTGTTATAATCTGAGTTGATTTATTAAAATTAATATATAAAGAGTTCGGTTGTTGGTAACCGGTAGTTGTATTAAAAAAAAAAATGCAACAAGGTGGCATGGGAAATCAATAAAATTTTTTCGCTGGATGAAAAGACAATACTCTAAAGATTTTTTTTATTTTTTTTAAGAAAACAATACTCATAGATGGCAAGTGAATAAAAGATAACAAATTAACAAAAAGTACTAAATAATACATATATTGACAAGGCTTACAACAACGTCGCTTTGGCCGAGTGGTTAAGGCGTGTGCCTGCTAAGTACATGGGGTTTCCCCGCGAGAGTTCGAATCTCTCAGGCGACGATTGTTTCTTTTTATATAAATTATTTATGCGTTTTTTGTGATTATTAATCATTATTTACATTACCATTTTCTCTTACCTTACAAGTTACGATCACACCAGTCGCTTTATTTTAATGGGATTTAAGTACGGTGGTTTCCTAATTGAGCTTTGAACACGTCTTCCTGATCTCTCCAACAGAACCAGTCTTCACTTCTACGCCACTCATCTTGATCATAGCTTTTGGAAACTCAAGATCAAATCTTAACCCCAGTAACCCTATTACGTTCCCAGCATAATTTGCCAGCACAGAACGTGTTGAAGAATCTCCCCATAGCCTTTGATCAGATTCTAGAACTCCTTTACCGTCACGTACATTCTTGAAGTAGCTCACATCAAATTTAATCTGGCTATCTGTATCCAACGCCACACGTTTTGAGGCGTCACCGTCCTTGGGACATAGGGTCTGGAGTTGAACCAAGAACGATTGATTTATGGTAGGGTCTGGATTGCCTGTTGTTGTGAAGTTGTATAGACGATATCTGAAGAATGCACAGTCCGTTTGCCCAATTGTATGCGCCCCTGCATGCATGCCATGCCATACAATGTAAGTTAAGACATAAATATATATAATCGTTATCGAATTGACTTGTGAATTATAGAGTGGAAGAGAGAGAGAAGGAAGCATATATATTAATTACCAACTAGAGTTACAAGATCATGATCGTCAAGGCCTTTTGCGGCAAATTTTTGTCTCTGGACAGCGATGGAATCAAGAGGAGAAGGTAAATTTGAGGCTTGCGAAGATGAGGAAATCCTGCCATCTCTTCTACCAGTTGGAACATCCCAACTAGGACCATCACTCTATAGTATGCAAACAATACCCACTTCGTAAACCATGATCATATATGTGTAACAGTTAATTTCTATAGATCATGCACGTATGTCCAATAATTAATAATGGACATGTAGTTATTATTGATTGGATTGAGTTCAATTAATTTCTAAGTAGTCAAGTTAACATTTTGAACAAGGTAAAAACTGGAAAATTAGTGGACTCTGTAGGTCAATGATATAGCCATATAGGTCTTTAATAATAGGGGAAACTATCTTACGAATATTTGCCTAGTAAAACTTTATCAATATGTATGTATTTTATTATAAAAAAATCCCAACTTATTTAGAAATTAAGTTATTTATATATATATTGATTTTACCATCAGTGTCTCATAATTTTAAAAAGTTAGGACGAGTTAATCAAATTTATCTATTACATTCTCTCTCATAAAATGATTTCTTTTTTATATTTAATTCAAATGAAATGGATGATTTAATTAGTTAGTCTTAACCTTTTTAAAATTAGTAGACACTATCTATAAAAGTTTTACACATATATACATATCATATTGTGTAAACAAACTATTTTAGACAAGTGATAAGTTCCTTTTATAAAAGTTGAGAAGATTCAGTAGTAAAAATCCTTTACATTCAATTCACTTGTTGAGATCATAAGTTCAAATCATATCTCTTATTCAAATTTTTAACTTATGATCTAAATCTTAAAAATATATTGTTGTAATATATATGACAATGTGAAATGCATTCAATGGGTTGAAAAAGTGAGTAGTGCATGCATACGAAGAAAATAATGACTCGAAAAGGATACCAAGTCGACAGCATCGCGAGCAGCAAGTGCTAAGATATCAGCACATGAGACGACACCAGGGCACAGGGCCTCTAGTTGTGTTTTAGCATCATCGATTACTTCAAATCCTCTCAATCCAAGGTTTGGCAATGCGCTTTCTCTCGGCAGAAGACCCACTGATAAGCACTGAAGCATCACAACCCTGCATGATATAACAATTATTTATATGCATACATACATATTATATAATTTACAATTTAAGCATATATGTATGATCATATTGCATAACATCAGAGGCAAATTACCTGAACAAAGCAGTCATGGAAATGAAGCCTCAGCAAGCCAGCAGCTATACTGGGATCTTTCTTAAAGTGTGATTCAACTGTAGACCTCACCACCACCTCTGCTTTTGGGCATGAAGTAGAGTAAAACCCTAGTTTTCAACTGGCTTTCCACTGACAAAACCATTACAGATACCACCATCAAACACAACCAAACACCTTCCATTTGCTCAATGCAATATTCCTAATTAATTAGGTTCACTGGCTTTTCTCCTCCTTACTGGCTACCAACATCTGTACCACTACTTAGTAGCGATATATATACACACACATAGATATATTCTTTTTAATTAGGTTTTGCTTGCCCATTTAATTGATTTTAATTAAATTGATCTTCCAACAAGCCGCATCATCTAGTGGAGACGCGTGCATGTGGGACCAATGAATTAGTGGTGTCTACTTTCTGACTTTCTTTGCTTATTAGAGAATGGGAGGTGTTGGATTTCACTGTGCATACTTTAGCTTTATAGATTCGTCGACGCGTTTTTCCTCTTTTCCATTCCTATTATTTTTCGTCGCGTTCACATTAGTTTACATCAATATTATGAGTTTGCATGGATAAGCATGCATATATACTGCTCCAGTATTTGACACTTGGGAAATTTAACATGGACCTACAATAATTTTCATTAGTTAAAAGCTTATTGAACTTAATAATTATGACTGCATTTTATGTCCATAAAGTTTCACTACTAATATTTTTCCAAAATCTAATAATTAGAGAGCATCTACTCAAAATTCAAATAATTTGTATGAAAATGTAACTAATAAATATTTTGACTTTAGACTAGTATGTATGTGTGTATCTATATATATATATAAACTTTTCAAGTGGTATTCAATGGAATTATTTATTTTCCTTTTTATAATATAATGACATTAACTTAATGCTGGACTACTTAAGAACATAAAATACATTTGTAAAATTTATGAGCAATTAAAGTTGTTTATTTCAAGCAATATGAACAAATCATATAAATCTTGATTCCTGATTATATAGTCAAACAATTGAAAAGAATGTAAGGAATTTTTATAAAAGCATATAACTACATATTTTTTAAGTCTATTCACACTTTTATCTTTTTATCAAAGAAAAAAAAAGGATAACGTGTTGGTATAGTCCTCTATTGTTGTTTCTAATATTTAGTGACATACTATTTTACCTAAATTGATATCCAAATTTGGCAAATCCAGCATCTTCAATATTCTCATTGATTATGTTTTGAAAAAAAAAAATGTTACGTCATTAATGTTAAGAGATTTGTTTCTTACTTGGTATATGTATCATTAGATAAACAATTAAATTAAAAAATTATTCTCCAATGGTTCCGTGTATTTCCATTTAATGCCTCAATATATTTCCATTTAATGTTTCCTCATTTTTCATTTAATGCTTTCATTTTTTTTTTTAACTTTTAATTAGAATTAAATAAATATTGATTTACTGACATTACTGTTTAACACACCATTTGAAAATAAATAGTCATATTAATGATGTCTATTTTTTTTTATCTCAACTTAACATTAATAAGTGATAATTATATTGGAGAAATTTATTTTAACTTAACATCTATTCATGTTATGTAACATGTAATTTTTTCACTTTCTATGAGAGTATTGAAGATACTCTAAGCCAATAACTACTCTGTATTTTTACACACTTCTAAACCAAATGAAATGCTTTGAATTTTATATTGCATGCATACATGTTCAGATACATAGTTTCATACAATGAATGTTATAAAATTCCATTGATCCCTTTCCTTGATGAATGTTATAAAATTCCATTGATCCATTTCCTTAATATATATATATATATATATATATATATAAGGTATGATCGGAAGACACAAATTTTGAACCATTAGATTGAAAAGCATTGAATGATGTAAATTAATTGTTAATTTTGAATGAGAACACTTTACCTTATTTTATCTCTACTTTTAGGCTAAATAAAAAGATATATATATATATATATATCAATTCAATTTTTATTTAATCTTTTCTCTATATTTAGTTAACCAAATCATGCAAATAATAGATAAATTCGAATCTCTCAACATAAACTTTCAAATAAGATCCATATTGAATATGTTTAAAAAAACATACTGATCAAAACAGTCTAAAATAAAATATCAATTAAAAAATAAATAAATAAAGGAAAAAGAGAACAGCAAAGAATACGAATGAAGAGAAAAAATTTGGTGCACATGCAATTATTCGTTATAACACAACTCCTTAACAACTCTTATTTTCTCATTAAAAATAAAAAATAAATCTGCACCATTTATTGCTTTTCAATCTAACGGTTGAAAAATTATAACAAAATTTATCTTTTCCAATCTTGTCCCGATATATATATATAATATATATAAGACTTTTATAATCAGGTATACCTGATTTTAAAAAGTAATGACCAACCAATTAAA